>JANRMT010062814.1:40552616-40576897 GCA_026402145.1 Polypterus bichir lapradei
CTGTGCATGTTTGGTTAAAACGCGCTTGTTCTTCACTCAGTGAAGTGATGGTTAAGCTTCAGCAAGGACTTGGCTCTCATTTTTCATGTACAACTGAAACCTTGGATTACGAGTAACTTGCTTTGCGAATGTTTTGCAAGATGAGCTAAATTTTTTTACAAATTTTGACTTAATAAACGAGCGAGGTCTTGCAATACGAGTAGTCCGTATACACTTTGTCTGCTGAGCGTCACATGATCACAACTGAGCTGATGGTTCTTCTCTCTCTCGCTGCAGGATTGTGGGCAATTGTCAGTTGGTGTGCCTCAACATCCGTACGAGCGTATACTATTTACTACAGCATTGTGACCACGTGTGTGTGCTGTGATGTGTGAGTCCTCGTCTTGCACCCCAAAACACGAAGCTGAGTCTCAATACTTTAGCGACACCACTTTATTCAGCTTGAAACAGGAACAGCACGATTATTTATTGTAGCGGGATCTGCCACTCTCCTATACACAGACACAGCAGTCAGGCAGGGTCATCCCAGGTTAGTGGCCAAGTAATACTGTGCCCTGTGCATTTATAAAGTTCCTTGTTCCTTGTATCACCCATCAACGGCAGGTGCTTACGACGTATAGCATGACTGCGATCTTTTCGGATTCACTTTTATGGTGAACTGCTACAGCACTGGGTGCCTGCAGTTTCTTTGGAACTCTCTTCCTCGTGTTGTCCCGTTGGGTGAAATCCCACAAGAGTTTAGAAACTAATTCACACCAGCCATTATTCTTTTCAAAGGTAAAGTGCAGGTTAATTTGTTTTATGTATTTTTACTTTATATTTTGTATTAATCATTTTTATATGAATGGTTTTGGGTTGAGGAACGAATCATCTGAGTTTCCATTATTTCTTATGAGGAAATTCACTTTGATATACGAGTGCTTTGGATTGCGACCACTTTTCCGGAACAAATTATGCTCGCAAACTGAAGTTCCACTTGTATTCTTTCTTTCCCTGTCTGCTGTCTGGGAGGAGTTTGTACTGCTATGCCACCACAGTTTTTGTGTGGTCATGTGACTGCAAGGCTACGTCTGATTTTGAAATAGAGCCATGTGATTATTGTTGCTGCATCTGATTGATGAAACGGAGTTTTGTGATTATTATTGCTATGTGTGATTGGTGAAACAGTCGTGCAGTAGACCCACTGGCGGCTTCTCTCTGGCAAAAATACAGTATAGCGTATCTAATGGAAAAAAAGTAACGACTCGAGTGTTGCCCAATGTAGCGGAGTAAGAGTAGTGTTTCTTCTTCACAAATGTACTCAAGTAAAAGTAAAAAGTATGGTGCAGTAAAACTACTCCTATAAGTACAATTTTTTTAAAAAGTTACTCAAGTAAATGTAACGGAGTAAATGTAACTCGTTACTACCCACCTCTGGTAAGAACAAAAGGGAAATGTGCATACGCACAAAAAAATCCAGATGCATAAATCTGTGTGTTCACCAACTTCCATGTTCTTCCGCTCCATAAATCCTGGCCTGCGTGAAAAGAAACGCACGTGCATGTGCCTGCTGCCACTCCCCAAACTCCTCCCAGAATTACGCCTCTTTGAATATGCAAATCAATATAAATAGCCCTTAAGCTCAGCGTTCTGTGAAAAGGTAATGGCAAAAGCATGGCGGGGGTGGGGACAGAAGAATTTCAGCGAATACCAAGTGGGGGCAAGGAAAAATGTACTTTTTGTTGGTTTAAACAATGGTATAAATACAACAACAACAACATTTATTTATATAGCACATTTTCATACAAACAGTAGCTCGAAGTGCTTTACATAATAAAGAATAGAAAAATAAAAGACACAATAAGAAAACAAAATAAGTCAACATTAATTAACATAGAATAAGTAAGGTCCAATGGCCAGGGGGAACAGAAAAAACAAAAAAAAACTCCAGACGGCTGGAGAAAAAAATAAAATCTGTAGGGATTCCAGACCATGAGACCGCCAAGTCCCCTCTGGTGTGATGGTATGATCAAGTGACATAGAGTGTCGGAGAAACTCGAAAGTTCAAGTTCACAAAGTCGCACAGTTCCTGAAATAAAAAAGAGGTTGTCAGATATCAAAGTTGCCGTAAAAAGGTGAGTTGTAGCCCACAGTATGAGTGTCATGTGAAAGCTTATTAGGGTACAGAGAAAAGAAAAAAATAGGAACACAATGAGAAAAAAGCTTGAAATGTCAACTTTAATCTCGAAATTTCCACTTTAATCACGTAGTTTATTTTGTCATTGAAGTACAACATCATAAACTTCATCTTTAAATCGTTTAATTTACTAGCTTCTCAAATACCATCGTAACGAAAGTAGCATGTTAAATGCTTTGTTTTGTATATGTTCTTCTATGTGCTCTATGTGTGTGAATCACTACGTGCTTCTTAAACGAGCTTTCTCTTCCTCCAACTAGACACAAAATCTATTAGTCGCGATATTACAGCTCTCTGAATAATTTAAATACTGAGATGTATACTTGATATCATTTTCATGATGATAGGAGTTATAGCATGTTATTAAACATGGGAACACGGTGGCGCAGTGATAGTGACGCGCTGACTCCCTGTCCAGAGACTGCCTCCCGCAAGATGTTTCGGTAAAATAATTTATTGCAGCAGTACTGTCTCTTTCAAATGTACTAACTCCCAATTCCTGCCCTTCCTTTTCTTAGTAACCAATCAGCTCTGTAATAGATGTTAAGCCATCTGTAAGCTTAGAATGCCGATTCTTCAAAACTTTTAAGGAACATTGAAATATCTTTGTACTACATGTTTAATTATTCCATCCATCTATCCTTCCAGTGTCACGCCAGTCCCAGGAAGAATGTAGCAAGAGGCAAGAACAATCCCTGAATGGGCGCCAGCTCGTTGCTAGCGCTGCGACACCGTGTACTATAAACGCACTCAATCATTACATGAAGTGCTCCTGGTAGAACTGTTTGTACTTATAAATGACCTCACTGTAAACTTACACTACAACTGTAATATTGCACAACTTGAGCTACTTCATGAACCATTTTCTCTGTCTGCACTATATGTACATGTATATTGTACTTATGCTTTCATATTGTATTTTTTTCATTGTTTCTTATTGTATTATTATTATTAATGTTGTTGTTTTATCATTTTATAGGAAAAAAGTTTATGGAGGATTTGCATATTGAATCTCATTGTACCATACAATGACAATAGGAATTCGATTCAATTCAGTAGAAGAGAGCGCATATTTACAGATTATAATGACTGGCTTCTAAGTTAATTTAGATTTCCAAGCGCTATCTTCTTGGAGCTGTGAGCTGTTAGAATACTAGAATGTATACTTGATATCAATTTTAAGATGAAATGCATTAAAGTATGTATATTATATTTTATGGATAAATTAACTTAATTTAAATAATGTATACTGTTAATAATTAAACATGTAGGGGCATGGTGGTGCAGAGGGAGCGATGAGCTGGCACCCCATCCTGGGATTGTTCCTGCCTCGCGCTATATGTATGCTGGCACTGGCGCGACCCTGGATGGATAAATGGATGGAATAATTAAACATGTATTATGAAGATTTTTCAGTGTTCCTTAAAAGTTTTGAAGAATCAGCGTTCTATGCGCTTACAGCTGGTTTGACATTTATTACAGAGCTTATTAACTTCGCACTGTTCCATTCCATCTGAACTGGTGCTGAGGTATCACCCGTTGCATGGCTGCACTTGGGGCCAAATCTGGATCCTGAGTTGGTTTGTCATGTGGTGGGTGCAATGCACTCTATCAGAGTGTGCTCCTAACCTCTCTCTCTCTCTCTCTCTCTCTCTCTCTTATTATTGGGCGATTGGTTACATGGGGAAAAAAATGATAGGAGAAAAACTGGAGGTTGGTACGTTTGACAAACATGGTACTGCTGCAAAAAATAATTTTATTGGGGTCGCACACATCCCAGCAAGCATCTTGCGGTACGCAGGAACAATCCCTGGATGGGGAGGTAAGAACAATCCCTGGATGGAGTGCCAGCTCATTGCTACCACTGCGTCACCATACCCCTATGTGTAATACATGCTTTAATGCATTTCATCATGAAAATGATATCAACTATGTATCTTAGTGTTCTAAAATGTTCAGAGAACTGTAATATCATGAATATAATGTGTTCTGTGAAGAGATCAGTGCCTGCTTGCTCATGTCTTTGAAAGAGAAGGCCTGTTTAAGAAGCACATAGTGTTTCGCACACTTAGAACACTTCCTTTTGTTGTTTATACCACTGCTTAAGCCAACAAATAATATATTTTTCCTTCTCTCCACTTCACATTCACTGATTTTTTTTTCTTTCCCATGCTTTTGCCATTGTCTTTTCATAAAATTCTGAATGCAGTGGGCTATTTATATAGATTTGCATATTCAAAGGGGAGTAATTCTAGGAGGAATTGGGATGGGGCAGCAGGCGCGTGCACGTCTGTTACTTTTCATGCTGACCAGAATTTATGGAGCTATAGTGTGTGGAAGTTGGCTTATGCATGGTTTTGTGCATCTGAATTTTTTGTGCGTATACACATTTCCACTTTTGTCCATATGCCAATTTTTAGTGTTAATTCTATGCACTGCGTTATACATGAGGCCCCAGGACAGCAGGGTATGAGCTACAATGAAAGATTGAAGGCATTGAACAATTTCCGTTTAACCAAACAGATATTTAGAGGTGACATAATTGAAGTGTTTAAAACCATGAAAGGAATTAGTACAGTGGATCGAGATTGTTACTTTAAATAGAATTCAACAAGAGAATGGGGACACAGTTGGAAACTTGTTAAGGGTAAATTTTGCAGAAATATTAGGAATTTTTTCTTCATGCAGAGAACTATACACACTTAAATCGAGTTGTGTAAATACAGAACAGAAGAAGCGTTATGCAAAAGGAGGTTTGGGGTACCAGCCGGTAACACCTTTTAACGGGAGGGATTAAAAAAGGCCAAAAATAAACAGTACGCAAGAGTGCTAAAGAAGAAAAGAATGATGAGGTATGTCAGGTTCTGCTCACTGTCTCAATCACTGGGTCCAAACTGAATTCCTAGTTCTGGTGGAGTCATTAGTTAAATATCGCCATCCAGAATGGGGTGAAACTTCAGAGTAGTTGCGGAAATCGGTCAGTAGTCCTCTGGGGCCTCATGTATAACGCTGTGCGTAGAATTCGCACTATAACATGACGTAAGCACAAAAGCCGAAATGTGCTTACGCACAGAAAAATCCAGATGCAGGAATCTGTGTGTACACAAACTTCCACATTCTTCCGCTACATAAATCCTGATCAGCGTGAAAAGTAACGCTCGTGCACGCGCCTGCTGTCCCGCCCCAACTCCTCCCAGAATTACACTCTTTGAATATGCAAATCAATATAAATAGCCCTTAAGCTGAGCCTTCTGTGAAAAGACAATGGCAAAAGCACGGGGGAAAATATAAGAATTTCAGCGAATACCAAGTGGAGGCAAGGAAAAACGTACTATTTGTTGTTTTAAACGGTGATATAATCAATAAAAGTGATCGAGTGACAGAGTGTCCGAGAAACTCGAAAGCTCAAGTTCACAAAGTCGCACAGTACCCGAAATAAAAAAGAAGTTGTCACATATCCAAGTCGCCGTGAAAAGGCGAGTCATAGCCCACCGTCTAAGTGTCATGTGAAAGCTTATTAGGGTACGGAGAAAAAAAAATAGGCACACAGTGGGGATAAAAGCAGGAAAAGTCAACTTTAATCTCGAAATTTCCATTTTAATCATGTAGTTTATTTTGTCATTAAAGTAGAACATCATAAACTTCACCTTAAAATCAATTAATTTACTAGTTTCTCAAATCCCATCGTAACTAAAGTAGCACGTTAAATGCTTTGTTTTGTATTTGATCTTCTATGTGCTCTATGTGTGTGAATCACTACGTGGTTCTTAAACCGGCTTTCTCTTCCTCCGACAGGACACAAAATCCATTACATTCATGATATTACAGCTCTCTGAATAATTAAAATACTGAGATGTATACGTGATATCTTTTTCATGATGATAGGAATGAAAGCATGTTATTAAACATGGGAACACAGTGGTGCAGTGATTGTGCACGACCTTCGATGAAATTATTGCAGCAGTACTGTCTCTTTCAAACGTACTAACCTCCAATTCCTTTTCTTTTCTTTCTCCAAATACGCAATCGCCACACAATCAGCTTTGTAATAGACGTTAAGCCATCTGTAAAATTACAACAATGATTCTTTAAAACTTTTAAGGAACATTGAAATATCTTCGTAGTACGTGTTTAATTTATTCTATCCATCTATTCTTCCAGTGTTGCGCCAGCCCAGCAAGAATACAGCACAAGGAAGGATCAATCCGTGAACTAGCTAGCGCTGCGGCACCTTGTCCTCACATGTTTAACTATTAACAATATAGATTATTTAAATGAAGTTAAAGTTTTATCTGTATAATATAATAAATATATTTTGCTGCATTTCATCTTAAAAATGATATCATCATCATATGTAAATACGCGCTTTATAAAGTGGCTCAGGTTGTGCAATATTATAACTGTAGTGCAAGTTTACAGTGAGGTGATTCTACTTATAAGTACAGACAATTCTACAAGGAGCTGTTGATGGACTGATTGAGTGCGTTTAGAGCTCTTGGGATGAAACTGTTTCTGAACTGTTAGGTCCGTACAGGAAAGGGTTGAAGCGTTTGCCATGTGAGAAGCAGTTCAAATACGAAGCATGGCTGAGGCGGCATGTGCTTGATGCTGTATACCGATAATTCTCTTTCTGATCAGCTGCTCCGAGTGGTGCAGTGAGAGTAGTATGGAAAAAGATGATCCACTGTGGCAACCCCTAACTGGAGCAGCTGAAAGTAGAAGAAGAAGGTGCAGTGAGAGTAACAACGCTAAAGCAGTTATGGTATTTGAAATAGTTTGACCATTCCATGGACCATTATATTGTTACTGGTTAATTACAATCAGATGCATTAATCTAATAAACAATATGCGGTTAATTTCAGTGTATTTATAAAGCCGCGTCAGGGACATGGATCTGAAAAAGAATGATAAAACACGCAGGAACAGTAGCACTGCTTTGACGCTGGGTGCCGCCAGTCTGCAAAACAGAGCGGAGAACTTGTGTACGACAGGGTATGAGGTACCGTGGAAATGTGCGTGGCTTTACGCCAAGTTTAGGTTTTATACATCATGATTTGAACGTGGAAACGTTCTTACGCAACATTTCTGTGCGTACGCACCGTTTATACATGAGGCCCCAGGTGAGCAAACTTCAAAATTGTGGGTGACAAAGGAGTAGCAGTTAGCAATGGTATCTCCACTCTATTCAGAGCTGTATTGTGGCCTTTCTGGAAACCTTTAAGATGCTCCCAAAACACACATGTGACTGTGGATAGGATTGCCTGTTTTGAACTGAAGGGACAGATCTCATCAAATGTTTTTCTAATGCTCCAATTGGCAAGACAGATGCATTTTCCCTAACAAAATCTGTCAGATTTCAAATCAAGTCAAAATAAATTGATGAAAGCCGCAGCCATCTCTTCCGCAGCACTTAGTGCATTTTAAAGCTAATTGTGGCTAAGTGATGAAATCCTCATTCGGTCACTGAGGAACTCATTTTTGAGTTGTCTTAATCTTGGTGGAGATTATGATTGAAAAAAAAGCAGCCAATGCAGTGAAGAATTTTACACTATCATATAATACTTTCTTCTCCCATTGCCCTAATATTGTCGATCTCGTGATGGATAAACTAAAACAAGCTGATCAGTTTGTGTTGCAGTTGTATAAATCAACAGATCTTAGTCTTTGCTATCCCAAGTTCTTTTATCTACCTATTCGTTATCAGACCTACTCAACCCAGTTCAGGGTCATGGGGTCCAGGGGGCAGCATAGGGCAGCTGTCTGTCTGTGTGGATTGTGAATAGTTTGTCGATGTTGTCTGGAATTTTCCTTGTGCACTCTGGTTTTCTTCATTTATATAAAATGTTGCTGTCAGGTCAATTGGCAACCCTACACAGATCTGGTGTGAGCAATGGCTGGATAAAGTTGGTGTACCATGATGAATTTTTGCATTGTCCAGGGCTGGTTCTTGTAATACTGTTTTATTTAGTTTCAATTCTGTTTATTAGGATGAAGAATACATAATAGCAGTGTCACCCTCACTTGTGTCACCATTTGATTATTGTGTTTGCTTAGTTAAATTTTTATTTGTGTTTTTCTTGTGCCCAGTGCTGCCGAAACTCTAAATTTTGAGTAATCTCACTCAAAAAATGGATAGAAACCTGGATTAACTGGTAGCTGAAATGGTGAAATACAAAATCCTTTCATTGTTTAATGTAATTCTCAGTAGGTGTAATAAACGAAAAAGGAAAAAGTACCAAGAACCCAAAAGAAGAGATAGTTACAAAAATGTGATTTACTATACAAAGAGGGCAGATTTCTGATTTTTAGGAGCCATTTTAGGATGTTGTTGTAGCATCTGAAATCTCAAAGGAATTTTTTATAGACGTCATTTTGGCTTAAACATTCTCACTGCACTCAGTTTCCCATGATTAGTTTGTCATTTCAGGCTTATACTTCACTAGTGCTTTGTGACCAGGATATGAATAATATTCTTTAAAAAGACAATGACAGCATATGCCAGACCGGTAATATACGATAATGTTTTGCAGACTATCTCACATTTTCTTTTGCCAGCTTACTCCCTAATTCTCAGTCCTGTAAGACAACAGTGAGCAGATGGCTGCATGAAAATGGGATACTGCAGTCAAAGAAGTATTTGAATGTGCAAAATGACTTGTTTTCCTCCATGTTATTAAATGGACTGCATCGAATCTGAAATCCTGCTGTCCATGGGCTGTCTGGAGTTAATAAGCAGTTGCTCTACCAATGGGTGAAAACCAACTGAATTGGTTAATATAGGAGTATAAATGTGGGGAAAAAACGAGTTGGGAAAATATTACATTGTAAATATACATGTGTAATTCTTATCAGCATATTGCAAAGTAGTGATCATTTTTTATGATTTCTTATGGTCGCTTTTTACAAAATCCCCATTTACTGATATGACATTTTCCTTTAATATTTCTAATATATTTTGCTGGGTATGCTACTCATATTTGAGGCTGCCCTAATTGTTCACTTTAAAAACACAAAAATGAAAAATGTGAGGCTTCCTCTAATGGTGTGCTGGACACGAATATGTTACATACATTTTGGAAATGCTTCAGATAAAACACTGCTTTAGAAATTATAAGAGCATAACAGAAAGACTAGCAGAAATGTATAAGCAATTCTGTGTGGCGATTATGAAGTTTTAATTACTGAAGTATTTGTAAGGGAACATTTTTATGGATGACTTATTCATATGATGTGAGCACAGCAATTTAGAAAGCCCTGGATAAATCTTCACAGCAACAAACACAATACAGTATATACTTAAACAATAATTACAGATAAGAATATGACTCAAATAATTTAAATAAGATTGAACATAAAGTTAATTAGATACATAGAACTTTATTTGTCCACAGATGGAAATTTAGATTTTTATAGAAGGTCTTTAAATAAATAAACACACACACACACACTATGGCCTTAACATGCACCAGAATGACTGAAAAGGAAGGAAACTTTAAAAAGAAAGAAAACTTCTGATTTTTACATCCCAGACACAGTGAGGCATTATGTGGGTGTATTGGTGTTGGTATAAAGGAGACCCCAGTAGCGTTTCTTGATACATTTCTTCTGAATAATTCATTGGTAGAATGTCCTCAGTATTAGTATTAGTGTGTCAGAAAGAGAGAGGTTGTGTAGCATTGTTCACAATGGCACTCAGTTTTAAATGAATTATGTCCTTTACCTCCAGGGAGTCCATAACTGAGCCTGCCCTTTTAATGAACTTGTTAATTCAGTGGGCCTCTCTTGAAGGCCAATCTCAGCACACCACAGCACTGGCCATCACAGAGTTATAGAAGATGTGAAGGATGACACTTCCCACTTTAAAGGCACGCAGTCTCCTAAGGAAAAAGAGTCTGCTCAGCCCTTTCCTATAAGGTTCCTCTGTACTACAAGACCAGTCCAACCTGTCGTTAATGTGAACTTGCAAATACTTGTAAGCATGGACCACCTCCACATCCACTCCCCGAATAGTGACCGGACATAGAGGCTATTTGGTGTGGTGAAAGTCCATAACCAGTTCTTGATATTAGTATGATGTTAACTTGCAGTCAATATTCTTTACATCAAGAAATAAAGGTCTTTATTTCTCCCTTTATCAATACATCCCAGAAATTTAGAATCATCTGAGAATTTCTGCAAGTGACTTGACCTGGTGTTATCCCAAGCAATGTAATATTTTCCCCAAAATATAGTACTTCTTTATTCATAATACCTACAAGCATTTTTGCTTATCAGGTTTTCTGCCCACTGCTTTTTATCTCCCTCTTATGTTCCATATTTAAGGATGGGATTTTATTAGTAAAACATTGCAGGCTAATATTTCTTTAAATGGAATTTAATTGAAGAAACATATCTTGTTGATCTTGTTAAAGATTTTTCAAGAGGTTCAGAGATTTGGAGGTGAAAACTTTGTCAATAAACCAAGAAATAGTAAAATAAAGGAAGACTAAATTGTGCATGAAAGCCTAAACACTGAACAAAACCCCTGGAAAAGAGATGTCTCTAAACTGTTCATTAAAGAAATACTCCATCCAAATGTTGATTTTTTAAAAAATACGTTCTTTACCCTATAAATTTTTAATCTCATGTTTTCATGGAGTACCAACATCACAGACTTTCTGATAGAATAGGACATAATGGTGAAGAAGGTTTGACAAAAGCAAACAATGTCCATAAAAAAATGTTAACTTTGTTGTATAATTCATACGGGAAGTCATCCAATCATACTCTCACAACATCTAAAAGTATGCATTTTTGTCAGAATTATTTTTAAGTAAATAATTTTGGAAAATTAAAGTTGTCTACAAACAAGAAGCCCATTCATACGGGATCATGCTTTTGAATTGAAGACCCTCCTGTCCCTTTCAAACGCTGGTCAAGAGTCCTGTCTTCAATTCAAAAGCTGCTTTCTGAGCAGCTTTTGTTTTCTCCACCCTAGCGGCCCGCTTATTCTCTTCTTTCATTGGCACCTTTTCGCAATAAAACTGATTAAATCAGTGTTTGTGTTGCAAATACTTAGTATGTTTCCTTACTTTTTCACTTGAGCTGGCACTTAAGTCTTCAATCTGCCTCAAGAATGACTTAAGATATGAAGAGGTAGGGGAAGTGACAGCGAAGGTGGTAGGGATGAGAACGGCACCCATTCATACGCATGCACCGCATGGCCGCCCTGCTGGCCGCTGCCGAGAGTTGATTATACAATAAAATAAAATAAAAATAAAAAGAGGAATAACCTTGGAGGTCAATCATCACCTCACAAGTGGATAGTAGACGTCACGTAGTATATGTGTACCAAATTTCAGCTCAATAGGTCAAGCATGTTTGCAAGCTACTGGTGATTTAAAATCATGGGCAGGCAAACAAACAGCCACAATAGCATATTATATAAGAAGAAAGTTTACTTTACCTGTGCCAGAGTTTTCTAATCATAACAAAATGATTTGGCATTTTTAAGGATCAATAATAACCAGTAATACTAACATAGAATTTCTCACTATGGATTTTTTTGATCTAAACAGCAGCAGCTCACTACTCAACCTGACTTATGTGTTACATTTCAATTTATGCATAACATTTGTATGTACTTCTGAAAATAAAAAAATAAAAAACATTTTTTTAAATGTAAAATCAATCTCTGCAGACATTTCTTAACTTCATTACAGAAGCATCCTCATCATCCTCTGGATTTAGCACTGAAACATTTCCATCAGTGATGACCAAATTTAACTCAAATAATCTCCAAATGCATTTTCTCTCCACATACAACAATCCAGTCAGTGGGATTGACCAAAGAATCGTGTGGGATGGCGGCAACAGTCAGGTAAACCATGGTAGGTTGGCCAGGCCTGACACATGTGGCTTTCAAAATTGAGCGGAGTGGCAGCGGCGTCAGGTGTTGACCTTCATCTGCTTTGTGAGACTGTCCCTAAAACACTACATTTCTTCATGGCAGTGTAGTATGTCACCTTAACTTCGCTCTGCTGCACAGAGTGAACATCAGAGATGAACTTTGTTGGCTGGTGCAGATGTAATCTGACAAAATTATATTTGGATGCAGTCTATATAACATGTATATATATATGAAACAAATGTTGAAGAAAAATCTGAAGGAGATATTGGGAGAGCTTAGCTATTAATTAAACAAATGAGCTTGATGGACTGAATGGCTTCCTCTTGTTTGTCAGATTTCTTATGTTTTTATGTTCTACAGTGGGATGCAAAAGTTTGGGTAACCTTGTTAATAGTCATTATTTTCCTGTATAAATCGTTGGTTGTTAAGATAAAAAATGTCAGTTAAATATATCATATAGGAGACACACACAGTGATATTTGAGAAGTGAAATGAAGTTTATTTGATTTACAGAAAGTATGCAATAATTGTTCAAACAAAATCAGGCAGGTGCATAAATTTGGGCACCGTTGTCATTTTATTGATTCCAAAACTTTTAGAACTAATTATTGAAACTCAAATTGGCTTGGTAAGCTCAGTGACCCCTGACCTACATACACAGGTGAATCCTATAATGAGAAAGATTATTTAAGGGGGTCAATTGTAAGTTTCCCTCCTCCTTTAATTTTCTCTGAAAAGTAGCAACATGGGGGTCACAAAACAACTCTCAAATGACCTGAAGACAAAGATTGTTCACCATTATGGTTTAGGGGAAGGATACAGAAAGCTGTCCCAGAGATTTAAGCTGTCTGTTTCCACAGTTAGGAACATATTGAGGAAATGGAAGACCACAGGCTCAGTTCAAGTTAAGGCTCGAAGTGGCAGACCAAGAAAGATTTCGGATAGACAGAAGCGACGAATGGTGAGAACAGTCAGAGTCAACCCACAGACCAGCACCAAAGACCTACAACATCATCTTGCAGCAGATGGAGTCACTGTGTATCGTTCAACCATTCGGCGCACTTTACACAAGGAGATGCTGTATGCGAGAGTGATGCAGAGGAAGCCTTTTCTCCGCTCACAGCACAAACAGAGCCGCTTGAGGTATGCTCAAGCACATTTGGACAAGCCAGCTTCATTTTGGAATAAGGTGCTGTGGACTGATGAAACTAAAATTGAGTTATTTGGGCATAACAAGGGGTGTTATGCATGGAGGAAAAAGAACACAGCATTCCAAGAAAAACACCTGCTACCTACAGTAAAATATGGTGGTGGTTCCATCATGCTGTGGGGCTGTGTGGCCAGTGCAGGGACTGGGAATCTTGTCAAAGTTGAGGGACGCATGGATTCCACTCAGTATCAGCAGATTCTGGAGACCAATGTCCAGGAATCAGTGACAAAGCTGAAGCTGCGCTGGGGCTGGATCTTTCAACAAGACAACGACCCGAAACACTGCTCAAAATCCACTAAGGCATTCATGCAGAGGAACAAGTACAACGTTCTGGAATGGCCATCTCAGTCCCCAGACCTGAATATAATTGAAAATCTGTGGTGTGAGTTAAAGAGAGCTGTCCATGCTCGGAAGCCATCAAACCTGAATGAACTAGAGATGTTTTGTAAAGAGGAATGGTCCAAAATACCTTGAACCACAATCCAGACTCTCATTGGAACCTACAGGAAGCGTTTAGAGGCTGTAATTTCTGCAAAAGGCGGATCTACTAAATATTGATTTCATTTCTTTTTTGTGGTGCCCAAATTTATGCACCTGCCTGATTTTGTTTGAACAATTATTGCACACTTTCTGTAAATCCAATAAACTTCATTTCACTTCTCAAATATCACTGTGTGTGTCTCCTATATGATATATTTAACTGACATTTTTTATCGTAACAACCAACTATTTATACAGGAAAATAATGACTATTAACAAGGTTGCCCAAACTTTTGCATCTCACTGTATATTGTAAGGGGGTCTTTGAGAAAGCTGATTTTCAGTGCTCATCATATGTAACCCAGGAAATGGTTTGGGAAGGCAAAGCAGAACAAAGACAAAGCTGCTGAAAGTGTTTTATTTACAATTTATTAACAATTGCAAAATAACTAAGTCAGTCAGTCAGTCATTCACCAGCCCACTATATCGTAACACAGGGTCACAGGGGTCTGCTGCAGTATAAGGCCAATAATAAAAGGAACTGAACTGGGGTCTGCTTACACCTAACTGTAAACCCCTTATGGTTCTGGCTGTGAGGGATGCCTAAGCTAATGAATTAACATCTTCACTTGCTACTCTACCTTTCTTCTTCATCTTGAAGTACAGGCCTCACTTTTAAACTCACTATGGTTCTCACACCACTACTCTTTTCTCTACAGACAAAAAATCAACTGAACTGCACGCTTTTTCAATTTGATTGATGAGCCTAAAACCTACCAACCCTTCCGAAAGAAAAGCTGGCCCAGCCCTTTTTATTTCACCCAATCACTGTGCCACAAACTTTTTTTACTTTCTCGTATACGAAGTATAGGTAAAGTATTATAATCGTCCATAGAATCAATATTGAGATTTTAATGAATCTTGACATTTTAGACCTCCCCGACTTTCTCGTATACAAAGTCTTGGGAAAGTATTGGAATGCTCCAAAAATTTAATTTCGAGATTTTGATGAATTTCGATGTTTTAGACCTCCCTGAGTCTGAAAATACCATCTTTGTAATTATGTGTGTGTGTGTGTGTGTGTGTGTGTGTGTGTCTGTATGTGTATATAAACACGATAACTTGAGTATGCTTTCACTTAGGTCAACCAAATTTTGCATACAAGTATAAGGTACAAAACATAGATTTCTGTCAACTCTTGGGCTATTTCCGTTAACTGGAAGTAGTACTCTCCGTTTTATTCATGCAGCTGCAGAATTTGATTTATTGAACTTTAATTTTATAATAATTGTTCAATATATTATTAATTTGATTTGATTTGTTGTTTATGGTTCTTTATTGTATATAATATAAAAAATATAATCATTATCTTGCAGTTTACTCCTCAAATATCCATCCCCATATCTGAGTATACGAGAAAGTCTAGGGGAGACCTCTCACGATATTTTCTTCTCAGTGTCAGTGTTTTGCATATTACCCTGATTTACTACAGGTAGCTCTCCATGGTGCTCTCTGCCTCCCTTGCCTGATACAACTCTTCTTCACCACCACAAAGCCGGCCAAGACATTACAATATTTTAAATGTTAATAATGCAGTCCACTTTAAAAAGACAACATGATGTAGCTTGACTTTTAATTATGTGAATTTTGCTGTTTTTTTTATTATTTTCATTCATATTTCAGCCCCTTTGAAATTTTACTGAGGCCCCCCAATGGACTGCAGCCCAATCCCCCCAAAGAGTCAAGAACGTTTGATCTACAACATTGAATTGGATTTAGGGAGTTCTATAGTATAGTACATGTGTAGATTTACAGTATGCTTACTAGCCTGTTGTTTGAATTTTGTGGAGCTTTAAGAAATAAAATGTAGCAAGTTGGTATGAATACACTTTTGTTTGATTGTCAAACAGCCACAATGTTTAATGGGTAAGTGATATTTAAAAACAGTTTAAAGAAAAGCAACTCCCATCCATTCATGACACCCTATAACACAACAGGGGGATTTATATAAAAAAGCAGAACTAGAGGATTAATATAGAGGACTTGTGAGTACTGTGACAGGCGCCTGGCGTCCATGCCCAGTCGGGAAGCCCCTGTACACTGTATTCAGGGGGAGCAGCCCTGGACAGTGCAATACCTCCCCCTGGACGCTAGATGGCCGCCCCCCTGGGCTGGTGTAGTGCCTCAGTTTCCCACAGGGCTCCCTGGGAATTGGAGTTGGGGGCAGCCCTGTTGGGTCCCGCAGGTACCGCCAGGGGGTGCTGTGTTTGGGACTCCTGAGCCCGTGTGGGCAACAGCTTCATCACACCTGGAAGTGCCGTCGGATCTTGGTGATCAAACACCTGGAGCACTTCCAGGTGACCTATAAAAGGGAGCCAGCAACCACCACTCATCGGCCAGAGTCGGGTGGAGGAGGACAAGGTTGCGAGGGAGGAGTGGTGGTGCCAGTAAGAAGAAGAGTGTTTGTGCTTGTGCTGTATTACTGGTGTTTGGGACTGTGTTGTGGCTGGGGGGAGTACGGGGAAGACGTGCCCTCCAGCTGAAGAGGAATAAAAAAGCATTTTATTTTACACGTGCCTCCAGTGTCCAATCTGTGTCGGGTCAGGTGCTATATAGTGCCGTTTACAGTACCTTTGATTATTGGTGTATGAGCAGCTTAGTCTTAGGAACCAAGGATATGGTTGTCCTGCTCAGGATGATGAAGGTTTCTTGTCTCCATTACTGGAGTTGACATTGAGGTGTTCTTGTATACAGCATACGATATATACATTTCAGCATTGTGGGTGTACCTAGACAGAAATCTGTCCTGGGTTCCAAGCACTGAAGTCATAAAGAAAAAGAGCCCGAGTTAACTAAACTGTATTTCTTGAGCAGGCTCAGGTCTATTGGTGAGGGTGGAACATTTCTGTATGCGTTGTGGTTGTCAGCTATGGCAGGCTTGCTCTATAATGCAGTGGTGTGTTGGCGCAGTAGAATGAGATCATGAGATGCCAAGAGTTTAATCAGAACGACTGCCTTTGGGCTGGAGATTGATGTTAGTTTAGTTGTTTGTTATTATGGACAATAACTTAAACTCTTTATATGCTATCTGCGTCTACCTGTTAAATATGTTAAGTATAAGGTAATTGCCACCTATCAGAGATCTGTATGGCTGGTACTGGATTTTATAGCACACTAAAAGCAGCATCCAGCATTGCCCATTCAGGTAATTTTAAGGCCGAAATATGTTATCTAACTTCAATAAATGGCGTTTCTAAACTTGGGTTTCAAAGCCATCTCTTGTCTCTTCCTGAAAAAGTGGGATATGTCTGTAAATTTTTACTGAGATTGGACCAAGGTTGTAGAACTGTATAAAGAATGAATACACACACACACACATTTACCATTCTATACTGTAATAAATGCTCTAGATAGACTGTGTTTTTTCTGCCACTTTATTATCTTAATTTAAAATAGATTAAGCATATACAGTAAAACCTCACTGTCTATGGATACATTAACTGTGGAATTGCTTATCCGTGTCTACAAAAGTGTAACTCATGCCTATTCGTAACCATGCACAGTAGAAGAGAATTCTGAGAGGCCTATCACACAGCAACAACAGGTTGTTGCTTTTAGATCTTTTTGCACTGCATGTGTATTGTACTGAATGGATCAACATTGTCTGCCAAGAGGCATGGGTAAGTCATGGAATCCCATTCGTGATAGGGACCAGGGCTTGCCATTGTTCCTCATGACTGAGATATTCCTAAGAGTGCTTACATTGATTAAGTCCTTGCCCTTCCTACACACACCACCTATCGCTAATACCGATTGGATTGTTTACCAAGGTTTTTGAATCAGCCCTGCCATGGTTACTAATGGCCTCTGGTGAATGCCTAGAAGACAATCAAACTCGACTATAGAGGAAGTAAAAGTTGTAACAAGTTTTCCGTAGGTGAACCTGCAGAAGGATCATTAATGAGCCTCGAGTGAGGAGAACAGAGGGCTAGCACATATATTCCCCAAGGTGGAGTTCTGCTGGAATCTAGCCCCATTCTTCCCATAGGATCAATACTTCTTCATTGTTCGCAATTTGCGTTTTTCAGGAGTGTAACCCCCACAGATTGACTGTATACATAGGGTTCCGTATTATCTGCAGATTCCACTCATCCGCGGAGAGGCACCGAACATTAGCCCAAATAAAACGGTGGGAACTACTGAATTTTATTTATTTTGTTTATTTATATATCTTACGGTTTTAACCTGAATGTATTCCACGTACTGTCACTCTGTGTGTTCAGACTTCTGTAAAACTGAAGTTTCTCTTTGGAGTCTATCTATCTATCTATCTATCTATCTATCTATCTATCTATCTATCTATCTATCTATCTATCTATCTACACTATACAGTATGTGTTTTGCAGTAACACTCTTTATATGTAATCACTCCCTGTCCAGGGTTTGATACTGCCTTGTGTCCATTAACGTCACAGTAGACTGCAGCCCCCCAAGACCTCTAGCAGATTGAATAGAGAAAATGGAATAAATATTTACAAGGCATTTAATAAATTAAGTAAAATGGACATTTTATTGTTGTGTAACAAGTTCACAAAATGACACATTTGTGCACCGTTTAAATCCCTTTAATATTTAGTATTGTCAATTTCATGACAAGTTTACAAATAATTATTCACAAAAATAATTTAAAATAAATCAACAAAATGACATTAAATTTTAAAATAAATCTTGCTTTGAGGCATCTTAGCATTTTTTGTATCCCATCTCCCTCCCTCCCCCCAACACACATATAGACACACACACACACACACACACACTTACACACACAGACACCCACCCACGCACTCACAAACACACTCATACTGAACAAGCAAGCAGTCAGTAAGTCCATTGGTTTTCCAGAAAATGACCAAAAACAACAAGTGAATAGCTTTATATTATCATTCAGTGTGAGCATCCATAGTCCACAATATAATAGAAAGTAAATCCTTGTGGCAGTGCACTTTTTTGTTGTTTTTTTTTTTTTTTGTTCTTGTATTTAATTGTATTAATTTATGTGGATTTCATTTGTAAGACAAGACTTTAATATGGCTTATACAGGGTCAGAGTGGTTTGTTTTCCCCATTTGTACATTTACTTTGTCAAAAACTGTAGATTCTAAAAGCACAAACTGCATAAAAGCACAGTCCATTTCCATTAAATATTGCTTACTGTAAAGTCTTTAATATAATTATGTCTTCAAATTATTTAACTTAAATATGACTTTTGAAATAAAAGCAGTGCTGATTTAAAAATCAGTCCGAGTGATTTAACTTGTGCAGTGTTCACTTTGCGCACACAATACTGAATTCCAGGGTGCGCACAGTTTTCAGATACCATGGAGATTGTATGTCCAGGTTGTTAAATGAATTCTCCTTCCAAGTCTTATTCATTCAAATACTGTACGTGTACACGTAAACCAAGTTTATTTACATACACTGACCCACTCCGTTATTCGGCATTCATCACAAACTACGTAACAACACCAGTGGAATTTGCAGTTACATCTTTCGCTCCTGGTCTGCTGCAGAATATTGTGTCCTCTTCCACAACACAGACTTTCACAGTTATCCATGCCAGGACTTGTTTTGTTACAGATCCTTCCTTGTGTGCCTGCTGAATCAGACCCAGGTTCCCGCTCACAGAAATCGGGTGACTTCTCGAAGTAGATGAGCTCATTGTGGTTAGCTCGCCTCCGGTGTGGTGGATGGGCATGTTCCACTTGGCCAGTGTTGCGATTATGGGCCTTGATTAAAGTGGCGATGTGAAACCTTTCCTTGAGCATCGAACCTACAGCTCTGAATTCTGGAGTGACCTGCCAGCAGGTTTTCAGTTGACAGCTTCCTGACGTCCCATGGCATTTGCACTTCCTCTTCATATTATCCATTACTGTCTGTAAACAAGACAAAAGTAAGATATACTGCTGAATGTTTATAATAAATTAGTAGATAATGTTGTTCAGAATAAGATGAAAGTTATCCATTATATAAAAAACAAGATTCTTTATTAAAATGTAAAAAGTTTGCATAAATGAATTTGCTTAAAACGTTAACCTTTTGTATAAACCTATGAGATCTCATATTTTAGCCATCTTTCTTCTTATCATCCGGCATACATCCTGAGCAATGTACCTGCTTCATTGTATCAACATCTTATCTTTTAGTAATTTTCTCTTTTTGGTTATTTGTTCTACCACATAGTATATTTTCCTCTGCCTCATACTACCATAAGCTTTTATTGACCTGTACTCACAAGTTCAGCGATGTCAAGCATGGTATATACTAAACTCCTAACCTCATCTGGCAATTAGGACAACACTGCCTGGTTCATGGTCTGGCTTCCATCTTGTGGGTCTCATATGTTTCCAACAGGGCAGAGGTATCACGGTATACAATGCATAGATGAAGACCAACCCTGCTCACCCATCTGCTATTCATTGTTCCTTACTTAATAGGAGCACCCAACTTAGAAGACATACTAGATACCATTCGTCTCTGATTAGAGACCATTTTTTTTGTGGCAAGAATCCTTCCTGCAGAAAGAAATTCTGTAATTCACTATTTATGGTTTATGATCACAAAACTGTTGGCTTTATCTGTCTGCCAAACCTACTAATTTCTGAACATTTCAGCGGACTTCATTTTCTTAATTAACTCAAGTATATTTCAGATCATGGATGGTATGTTGGAAAGTGAACAGAGTACGGATCGTGGGTAGATTCATAACCTGGCCAGTGGGGTTTTGTTCAGTTACTCCAGTTTCCTTTCCCACACTATAGGTATGTATATTAAACAAGTGCTGTGAAGTTTCAGACTAATCAATACATGAAATGATAGAAATAAAACTATATTGTATTAGCAGTAGCCCTTTTCTTTGCTGCCTTTTGTATTCAGCAGCCTAGAAGATTAATCAGCTTCTAGCATTCATACACTCTGACTCTCATTACATTTAAAAATCTAATCAATTAGTTAGCTGCTCATAGCAAGAAGAGTAAACATTGATGTGTATCTAATATGTTAAGTAGTCTTCTTGTAAGACTCAACTTATATGCATTCTTCTGCCAGAGAAACTGACCTGATGCCATTGCTTTAGCCAATTAGATGGTGAAACTGCTTGGACCTCAATGGACGGTCAGCCAGACTTTACTGAAGTGTCAAGAGTGAATTTTTATAGTAATAGGTTACAGGAGAGAGCAGAAACATTGTCATAGAGGTCGAGGTTTCAACATGGATCCAACATTAAAAGTAATATAAGAAAATGTTTTTTTAGGAAAGTGGTCAAACACATTGATCTAACGAAACATTAGGCCTTTGGAAATCGAGATTCCTAAAGAGATCAGTATATAAGTCAAAGGCAGTTCCAAAACAAGCTAGCAAGTGTTGCAACCAAAATTTGTTATATAGCAGCCAGGGATACAAGTCGCTGAAGGCACAGTACAAGAGAATAAGTATTCAATATCAAAACCAAAAAGGAAAAATGAAGGAGAAGAAATAGAAAAAGATTTTATTAAACCACCAAGTACTGGATAGAGTTCGAGTGAAACCCTATATTAAAACTTTAGGTCTACAAGCAACAAAAGTCACTTGTGCAAAAATAAATACATCCTACATGTCCGCCGTAACATAAAGATATAGGCATTAGTATGTATTTAACAAAGAAGTGGAGATTTTTGACATGAGTCAGTTGGATTACAATAAGTTCAAACTCCAATGATTAAACCACATCCTGAAGCAAGACAGCATTAGCCTGGCTCAGTCCTCTTCCAACCCTAGGTCATATTATTAAACCAGTGTTTCTCAACCTTTAAGTATTTGTGACCCAAGTTTTCATAACAGTTTTAATCGCACCCCCCTAATGTTTTTTTGAAACCCTAATAAAATGTATTCCTATATTTTTTGCTGCTGATACACCGCTACAAGTTTTATTATACCTACTTAACTTTTATCGACATTTATCTAACTCTATATTTATTTTCTAGTATCAGAATGTAGTTTAAGTTAATTTGTTTTGGTTTCAATAGATGTATTTTTCATATTTTTGATTCTTGTTTTCTTTTTTTCATATCTTCGCACCCCATTTTTTGTTACTAGGGGGGGTGCGCCCCACAGATTGAGATCCGCCATATTAAACTACTTTGATTGCTAGTGACTGGGATTTAGGAAAAAAGATGGATGTCTCCAGTATGTTTAGGGTCACCCTACTGACTTTTTGGGGATGAAATACAAGAATTAGATAGGATGATGCAAATAATAAAAAGTATATTCATGTAACAATCAATATACATAAATACAATAAATTCAAAGTGCTACAGATATCACCAATAATCAAAACCAGTATCACACTATAGAAAGTTAATCAAACAAAAATAGCAAATTATGATAATACAATACATGGCCCAAATACTGGCGTTGTTAACAAATGTATAGAGATAAACAAAATTTCAGCAAGAACCCTGAAGAACAACAAACCCCTTATTATTTAAAAGCCTGACAGACACAGAGCACTTGAAATTCTGGGGACCTTCAGTGCCAACATCTTAATAAAAGATAAAAAAAAAAATCTGCTGTCGGAGGATGCCAAGACTGCCATGAGACTCACCGGCTTGAAATAATCCCTCAGTGACATCTGCTTCGTGCGCCATTTGAGATTCTTAAAGATACTGGCGTTATGTGAGCATAGCCGATGTGAGATGATGTTTAACATTGAGGCTGCGATCTCAAAGTCTCTAGCCAGCTGGTCGATTTGTCAACGTCAAACTCACGGCCAACAGTAGCAGCTGACATTCTGGCAAGAGGTTTATCTAACACCTTTATTGCTAACTTTGAACGTTTGAGCTTAGAGCCTGAAGTACTTTCACTATGCTGTGGAAGCATAATTGCAACAACAAACTTGATATTTTAAACAAAACAATTAAAACATGCCACTAATGAATGGGGAGCTCTTTGCTCTACAGTAGGGTGAACAAGACCGGTGAAGCATCTAATATGATACGCAAAACCTTGTGCACATTGCTCTTCTCATTTTTTGCTCCTCTCATTTTTTTCTCTATTGTGCATAGCCATGAACCTTGCAAATGTGTGAGGTTGCTAGTGGCAAAGTACAAAAGAGATCATAAAAAATATTTGAAGTCACGAAGGTTAAATGTGCAAATGTTGAATATTGACTCTACATTATTTATAGGTCTTGCTTCTGATCGTGGTTTGTTTCTTAATTTCATTTTTAGTGATAGTCATTATTATTTAATTATGTAAAGGTCTTTTAAATAATCTCCATTTTCTACATTATATTTCATAGAGGGGATGCCTGTCTGGGCCAGAGGATAGATGGCTGGACCTTTCATAGTAAGCTGTATGCAAAACCAATAAAATACTTTAAATGCAAGATATTGTCCTCCTTAAAGGAAAAGGGTAAGTGATATTTCTTATTCAAAGAAGAAAATTCTAATACAATTTCTAAAGAAGAGCTTGACCTAATCCCTTGATTTTCATGGCAGAATGCTTTATATTAATTTTCTTTTTATGTTAAGTTCCTCATACAAACAAAATCAGTTGTATATGTAAATCTCAGGAACAAATCTTCTTGTGTTTAACTAACTTTCAAGGTGCTGTTTCCTGAAATTAACTGTTAAACTTATGCTATGTTTCGTTAGTCTTATTTGCACATTCCTCCTTTGACAAATTAAGTACATGAATTATTCTACGCCGTGAAGTCAAAAAATATGAATTATCAATTTTGCTTGTTTATTTTTGTTTCTGACATGCTTCAACAAATTCTCAAAATTTCCTACATTTCTCGAAAACTGCAGTTCTGTGTACATTACTGCTATCTGTCAGCACCTACAATAAACACTCCAGATCTTGTTTCCAGTGGGAAAGAGGGCCTCCCAAACTACTGACAGATCACAGTTTATCCACCCTTATTAAGTGGGGAAGTACCCTTTAAATACATGAGGCAGCAGCCTTTAAAGTGCTCCTTTACAGTGATCACGACCTTGACGGCTACGGTTTTCACACAGATGCTGACTTTCAGGGCGATCGAAATGTGCTGCAAGCCAGATGCTCAGATTTACGACTGCCAAAAGCACATAATGCAAATACAGTTTTGTTAACATAAAAGAAGTATTCCTACTCTTGTTATATACATAAACATCAACATGTTCAAGGAAAGGACTAATAAAGATGTTTCGAGCTGAACAGTGTTAATATTTTCATGGTTAAAAATAATCAGGTTTAGGAGTGCAGGAACGTTACAGTAAAACGGTGAGGTACTCTGATCTTTAAGTTCATTCTCAGAAGTAAAAACTAAATGATTAGAAAAACTTCCAACTTGCTTGTCAGTGGTGTTTTATTTTTCTATGCTTCAATCCTCTGTTGAACACCATACAACACATCCACTTCCATTCTATCCATCCACTTCTGAAATTGTTTCACATATCAACGAGAAGTCAAGCAACTGAAGCCCCTTCTTTGCACAGGTTGTAATCAATC
>JANRMT010062814.1:40577089-40589833 GCA_026402145.1 Polypterus bichir lapradei
AGGTTGTAATCAATCGAGGCAACTGAAGCCCCTTCTTCGGACAGGTTGTAATCAGGTATGGTTGAATTAAAAACTGCCTGAAGAAGGGGCCTCAGTTGCCTCAAAACCTTGCATATGGTAATCGGTTCAGTTAGCTAATAAAAGGTGTCATTTTGCTTGACTTCTCATTGCATCCATAATGGCTAACACAGTACAATACTTTACTACTACAGACATACTAATGAAAAATATAAAAACTTTAATGATTTTCTATATTTTCTTTTTCTTCCTCATATGTACGTTTCAATTGTCTTTTATGTACCTTTCAAATGTCTTTTTTTTCTTTAGAGACGTTTTCAGTTCATAATTTTAAATTTCTTGAAGTTTATCTTCTTTTCGTGTATTTGTTCATTTTCAAAGCTGTTTAATCTATAAAGAAGAAGTCTACATCTACGCCAGATTGACTAAGACTAAGATACTTTTTTATTAAAGAATATGATCTAACTCCTTTTGACAAAAAGGTTGCACAGTTTAAACCAGGGGTCTCCAACCTTTTTTCCCCTGAGAGCTACTTTTACAAAATGAAAATGGCCGAGAGCTACTCATGTTTTCTAATGTTTATTCTCATAGCTTATTTCAACCTAAACAAACTGAATAAGCTTGTTTTGCCTGAACATTTACAAAATGGTGGTGTCCAAAACTCACATTTTGCATTAAAACATCACAAAAAATATTTAGTTCACCTGCAAGTGCATTTTGTATGTCTGTATGCATTTTCTAGTGTATCTCACACTATTGAATTAAAACATGAATGCTGCCAAAACAAAACAATATAATTACAAATACACAGATATGACTTATTCATTTGTCATTTTGTTACATGTCATTGATTTACTTCCCAAGAGTATTCACATGTCCAGTTGCATGTGGGATGTGTTTTTTAGTTAGTCAGATGACTGGCACTGCATGGAGTCAACAAGAGAGGCAGGTGTACGGTGAAGTGGAGCCACTTAGGTTCACTCTTCTGGATTCCTTTAAATGTTAATCTGTCAATCTTGTTCTGAACTTTGATTTTGCTTAGCTAGCGAACAAGAGAACAATTGAATTCAAATTTGTTTGATATTTAAAATAAAGTGTTACTTAGGTCTTGATGAATTTGAGTCCGGATATTCTCTTAAGTGTATGTCACATTGAAAAGATGGATTGCAATTCAGATTGTGATCGTGATTTTGTGTTAAAAGGATCATGATATGATTTTTTGGAAAGTTCACCCACCCCTAATTTGACTAATCAAGTTTTCAAATTTATGTAGGATTCATTAACCCTTTGGCGAGCTACTTGGAAAAGGGTTGTGAGCTACCGGTAGCTTGCGAGCGACATGTTGGAGACCCCTGGTTTAAACAGATATTTCTTTTATATGCCATAAAACAATTGTGATCTGTATCAATCTGTCCATTTTCATACCCTTCTAATACTCTTCAGGTTCTTGAGAAAGCAGAGCCTATCGTGGCAGCATCATGTGTAAGACCGGCATAAACTCTGAATGGGGCAACAGTTTATAACAGGCCACAATCACTCTTATCAGGTCAATTTAAAGTTGGCAGTTAATCTAATTTAAACGTATTTAGGAAAAAAAAAAATCAGAGAACTCAGATGAGAAAATGCATACAGACAGCAAGTAAATGTGCAAAATCCGTAATAATAATGATAATAATACATTTTATTTCAAGGTACCTTTCTAAACACCCAAGGATACTGTACACATAATAAAATCATAAAACCAACAGAAACATGCATGTCCACATACACATATACCTATATCTATGGAACTGAAATATAGCAATAAGAGTACAGCCTAAGGTCATGTAGTGTAAGCTAATCTAAATAGATAAGTCTTAAGATGAGATCTGAAAATAGGTAGGGAATCTGTGTCCCGAATGTTTTGTGGTAGAGAGTTCTGGAGACGAGGAGCACTACAACGAAATATCCTGGAACCCATCGTGATCAGGCGTGCAGGGGGGGTGATGAGAAGACCAGAAGTAGAGGACCAAAGGTATATAAACATGTACGAGGTCAGAGAGGTATAATGGAGCAAGGTTGTGAAGTGAATTTTAAAATCAATGCGAAATTTTACAGGAAGCCAATGAAGCTGTTTAAGAAATGGGGTAATGTGTTGCACGGAAGAGGTCTGAGTTATAATACGGGCAGCTGAATTCTGACAAAGCTGGAGTTTATGGAGAAGCCCATGTGGGAGACCAAAGAGAACAGAATTACAATAATCAATGTGGGGTGGAGGGGTGACCAATGCACGAGTAAGGATGGTGGTACTTTTAGTGTGAGGGAGGGTCGCAGGCATGCAAGGCTACATTGATGAAAAAAAGATGACCGTGTAACATTATAGACATGAGATTTAAAAGACATAGTACTAATAAAGATAACCCCCAAACTCTTAACCTGAGGGGATGGAGGGATAGATAGATAGATAGATAGATAGATAGATCCCAGAAGCAGTGAAGTACAAGCAATAAGCACCACTCAACAATGTCACCCTTATATAAATTCATTCACTTTTCCAAATAAAGCATGTATTAAATTTCTCACATTTCCTAATAAGAAGCCTTGTATCCCCAAATTCACTGAAATTTAGTGAACATTCACAGCAATGTATTTTGGAATGGCAGTATGGAAACACATATTAAATGGTGTTATGAGGCCAGGAAAGAAATTTGCATCGATATCCATCACTGCTAGTAGAAGCAGCCAACAACATGTAGCAGCAGCTTGATGCACATAAACTATGACAGGGTTGACAGATACTGTACTTATAGATTACTAGCTGTGTAAGCCTGTGCTGTAATTAGTGCAGGCTCCTAGAAATCATGGATTCTAGCACTTCAATCAATCAATCGCATCGGTTGTGCATTAGCAGCTAAACTGGTTTGTCTTTTGCCAGTGGTTTCACTTTGGCAACAGAGTCAATTTCTGTGAGCTTAATGCTGTAGACTCGCACTTCCAGGCTGGATAAACACACCACACACTTCCATGTGTAGACGTTTATACAGTATATAAGAGAAACTGAAGCCCAGTCCAGTCTCATTTACATTTCTTCTCTCTGATGAAATTACTAAACTTGTTTAGCCTGCTTTGATCATGATTATAAAATGCCCTACATATGGTTGCCTGAACCATCAGAACTCATCCTTGTCTGTTGTTGGTGAAGTTGTAAGGAGAATTATTAAACTATTTATAATTAATAAGAACCCAACAGAATTTCAGGTTTGAAAAGCTTGTAGTGACCAGTTAGCCAGTGTTTTTAATGACATCTGTACTACAGTATGTGGTCCCCACCCACTTCAGAAAGACAACGATCACCCCTCAGGCAAAGAAACCAATACTTGAGTGCTCAATGATTACAGCAGAACTCACTCCCACTGTGATGAAATCCTTGGAGAGGCTTGAACTGCTAACAGATTAAATAGGATATTCCAGATACTTCAGCTCACCTTCAGAGCATGCCATATTCCTTGTACTTCATATAATTCTGACATGTCTGAATATTAAAAAAACTGCTATGACATGCTATGGCATTTAACAAATGCTGGCCACAAATCTCCTCAGCTAGGCATTTAGTGCCACCCTTTGCACTGGGATTCGGGGCAGATCATTAACAATGGCACACATTTGAGTAGTAAGGGCTGAGCCCACCGCTGTACCACTACACTCCAATGACTGCGTGACTAGACACAGCTCCAACTCTCATCATTAGATTTACTGTTGACCTCACTTTGTAGACAAAACGCTACATCCGAGTTTGAGCAAAACTTTCTTTCCTTGGTTGTTTTTGAAAAATAATAAATAAAAATGACTATTTTCATCTTGCACTGTACATTGTTGTCATGTGCAGTGTAAAGCATTTTTTACTAAGCAATAAATGATACTTATCTTTTATCTGTTAATTATGTAAGTTGTCAGTTATATGAAATTGACATTTTCTCCTTTTTTATATGTCCCTTCTTAAGGATTACAAGAATCTAAGAAACGTTTTAAAACGAAGAGGCAATTTAGCTTAATACACAGTAGCTCACCAGTCTCTACTCCCTTAACTTTTTCAAAACTATTCTCAAGATTTGAAGGACCCCGAGGGCCTACTAACTAATACACTACGTGACAACTTATTCCATGTATCAATGATACTCTACGTGAAGAATCTTCTCTAACATTTGTGCAAAATGAGTCTCTTAATAATCCTGCTCTATTTTCTAGCTAAAAAGATCACTTTAAGGTAATGGGTGGCATCCACCCTACTAACTCTATTGATAATTGACTTATCAGGTCACCTCTTAATCTCCATTATTTCAAGTGAAATGATTCAACTGTTGCAGTGAGCTGGTGCCCTGCCCGGGGTTTGTTTCCTGCCTTGTGCCCTGTGCCCTGTGTGCCCAGCAGACCCCCGTGACCCTGTAGTTGGATGATGGATGGATGGATGATTTGACTGTTCCATTGACTAGGGTTTGAGAGTTGATAGAAGGTCTTTACCCAGCCTCACAAGTTTATGTTCTTATGACAGTGATCTCTAATGGTGATATGCTGGTCTGTTCCTTTTCAGGGTTCTGAGAGTTGGAGCATATCCTGCCAGGATAGCTGCACATACAGGTTAATCAGAGTCACCATAGCACACATTTTAGATCTAGCAGACTCTGTGAGTGCCTGCAGAAATCAACATGGCCAAACTTCACACCCAGAGTGACCAAGACAATAACCAGGCAGCTGTAACTACTGCGATACCTGCTGCCATAATTTACAATAATTTATTCTTCTGTTTTCTTAAAAAACATGGGGTCTACAAAGTTTTGGTTTATGTGATGTTGATGGATTTGAAAAGAAAGTGTAATTTGGTTGATTCGGAGATATTTGTTAAGTAGCCTATACAATGTGTGACTTCTGCTCCATAAAATGTTTTGGTATAACTCCAAGGCCAATAGTCTCACTAGTCTAAGCACGTTAGGTACTGTACATCTAATATCGTTACATTTCTTAATTTCACTTTAATGTGTCGACAACCTAAGAAACTGTAAAAGCGCTTCTTAAGGAGTGGCTTGTATTGCTTATTGGTGAGGAATTTTTCAGCCATGAGGAGAAGTCAGAAACATTATGTGTCAATGCTGAGGGTTTGGAAGCTAGTGCCGGGAAGTATGAGAAATTTAGACGTTGGTAGAAAGAGCAGGTAAATGTTCAACAAGAAGTGAATGGTGGGTGAAAACAAATAAAAAAAAATCTTGTTGAAAATAATGACAGAGGGTGATTGAACAGAATAATTCTGGGGGCACAAGGGGGTGTTCTAGTAAGAACACTGATCTAGCAAAGGCAATTGAAGAAAAGAGTAGGTGTTTGAAGGTGAGGAAAAACACTCAGGCATATGGAGTCTGGTTGAGTAAAAGCCAGCAAAGTATGGTTTTGTTTTGTGTTTGAGAAAGTCATAATGGATGACATATCTGTTTTGAGACAAAATCAGTAAAGGTATCAACAGAACTGAAGTGAAACACATTTAAACTGGTGACGAAGGCAGGCTCTATTGTAGGCATGGAGCTGGACAGTTTAACATCTGTGGCAGAGTGACGGGCGCTGAGCAGGCTCCTGTCAATCATGGAGAATCCACTGCATCCACTGAACAGGATCATCTCCAGATAGAGGAACAGCTTCAGCGACAGACTGCTGTCACTGTCCTGCTCCACTGAGAGACTGAGGAGATCGCCCAGCACCCCCAACCCCCCCCCACCATGCGACTCTTCAATTCCACACTGGGGGAGAAACATTTACATTATACAAAGTTATTGTCTGTCTGTTATACCTTCATTGTTATCTTGTTCTTTATCAGTATGCTGCTGCTGGAGTATGTGAATTTCCCCTTGGGATTAATAAAGTATCTATCTATCTATCTATCTATCTATCTATCTATCTATCTATCTATCTATCTATCTACAGTGCATCCGGAAAGTATTCCCAGCGCATCACTTTTTCCACATTTTACTATGTTACAGCCTTATTCCAAAATGGATTAAATTCATTTTTTTCCTCAGAATTCTACACACAACACAATGACAACGTGAAAAAAGTTTACTTGAGATTTTTGCTAATTTATTAAAAATAAAAAAATTGAGAAAGCACATGTACATAAGTATTCACAGCCTTTGCCATGAAGCTCAAAATTGAGCTCAGGTGCATCCTGTTTCCCCTGATCATCCTTGAGATGTTTCTGCAGCTTCATTGGAGTCCACCTGTGGTAAATTCAATTGATTGGACATGATTTGGAAAGGCACACACCTGTCTATATAAGGTCCCACTGCTGACAGTTCATGTCAGAGCAGAAACCAAGCATGAAGTCAAAGGAACTGTCTGTAGACCTCCGAGACAGGATTGTCTCAATGCTCAAATCTGGGGAAGGTTACAGAAAAATGTCTGCTGCTTTGAAGGTCCCAATGAGCACAGTGGCCTCCATCATCTGTAACTGGAAGAAGTTCAAAACCACCAGGACTCTTCCTAGAGCTGGCCGGCCATCTAAACTGAGCGATCGGGGGAGAAGGGCCTTAGTCAGGGTGGTGACCAAGAAATCGATGGTCACTCTGTCAGAGCTCCAGAGGTCCTCTGTGGAGAGAGGAGAACCTTCCAGAAGGACAACCATCTCTGCAGCAATCCACCAATCAGGCTTGTATGGTAGAGTGGCCAGACGGAAGCCACTCCTTAGTAAAAGGCACATGGCAGCCCGCCTGGAGTTTGCCAAAAGGCACCTGAAGGATTCTTAGACCATGAGAAACAAAATTCTCTGGTCTGATGAGACAAAGATTGAAGTCTTTGGTGTGAATGCCAGGCGTCACGTTTGGAGGAAACCAGGCACCGCTCATCACCAGGCCAATACCATCCCTACAGTGAAGCATGGTGGTGGCAGCATCATGCTGTGGGGATGTTTTTCAGCGGCAGGAACTGGGAGACTAGTCAGGATGAAGGGAAAGATGACTGCAGCAATGTACAGAGACATACTGGATGAAAACCTGCTCCAGAGCGCTCTTGACCTCAGACTGGGGCAACGGTTCATCTTTCAGCAGGACAACAGCCTTAAGCACACAGCCAAGATATCAAAGCAGTGGCTTCAGGAGAATTCTGTGAATGTCATCGAGTGGCTCAGCCACAGCCCAGACTTGAATCTGATTGAACATCTCTGGAGAGATCTTAAAATGGCTGTGCACCAACACTTCCCATCCAACCTGATGGAGCTTGAGAGGTGCTTCAAAGAGGAATGGGCGAAACTGGCCAAGGATAGGTGTGCCAACCTTGTGGCATCATATTCAAAAAGACTTGAGGCTGCCAAAGGTGCATTGACAAAGTATTGAGCAAAGGCTGTGAATACTTATGTACATGTGATTTTTAGTTTTTTTTTTATTTTTAATAAATTTGCAAAAACCTCAAGTAAACTCTTTTCACGTTGTCATTATGGGGTGTTGTGTGTAGAATTCTGAGGAAAAAAATGAATTTAATCCATTTTGGAATAAGGCTGTAACATAACAAAATGTGGAAAAAGTGATGCGCTGTGAATAATTTCCGGATGCACTCTATCTATCTATCTATCTATCTATCTATCTATCTATCTATCTATCTTTACACATTTATAGAATGTGGTTATGAGGTAGTCATTGATGACAGTGGTGGGAATGAACTGTTTGGACTAAATGAAAAGACACTAGCACCTTCAATGTAGTCAAAGAAATATTTGTGTTCCAGACGCAACAGGTAAACACAGCTGAATGATCATGATGTTTGAATTTGAGGATCTAAAGGGAGTGGACCAGGAATCTTCTGTTGCTGTAGTTTCATATTTGATAAACTGAAAAAGAAAGTTCTTCATCTTATAGCAGAGAAGCATTATGGAACACTGGGAGCTGTTTGATTACAGTTTAGTTAATTGAACCCCATGCACTCGATCGCTGTGTTGTTTAAGTTCCCAGATGCCCACTAGCGGTTAAAGCGGTTAGGGAACACTATGTTTATAAGAAAGTTTTTAGAGACTGTGGCATGACGCCACAGCACAGTGCAGAGGCTCTGTGACTTAATGGTCATTTTAAAGGGGCCTATCTTTTATAATATAAACAGTTCCTTAATTATCCTTAATTATGTGATACTTTGAGAGCACTTATGCTATTTATAAGTATGTGAAAAGAATCATAATGCTGAAATTAGAAACAACCGTACAGATCCAGATAATCTATTCCAGGGTAACTGCTTTGGAAATGTATCGTATCTTAGAGTGAGCCTTAAATTTCATTGAATTTTGCCAAGCATTGCCCAGCTTCCCTTATCTGGTTTAAAATAGTATAGTATAAAATGCAGAAGAAGAAAGCATATGAAATTTATGTATGCTGTTACTTAAATGAATCACCAGTTTGTTATTTGGACCAGTTCACTGTTTATGTGTTTGCACTTTACGTTTGTCACTCTTTGCTTTTGTACTTTACTGTACATCCAAGTCAGGCAAGGAGATGGACCTGAAATCCTCAGGTCACAGGTTAATATCCCACACTGGCTCACATTCTGACCCTAAGCAAACCATTTAACCTGCCTGCCCTCCAATTAGCAAACATATGCACATCTGTAAATCGGGAGCCACCGTTTTCTGTCTTTTGTTTTGATATTTGATTGTGTCATATTTCAGATGCGCCATATAAAATAAACATTGCTTGATAAGATACTGATAGTTTCATATTACCTAAGCTGTCACTTATACATTATGCGCCTCAGCATGCAATAAACACTCCAGATCTTCGGATACAGCATTGCCCACACTGGGTGTCTTGCTTTGGAGATTTATTATATTTAACAACAAGGAGACTGTCGTTTACAAGCTGCATGCTGGTATTCGTGAATGGTCAGAGTAGATTACACAAGTTGTGAGCGGAAAATTAAAAAAAATATATATCATTTTCTCTAAACTAAAAAACAAAAAGAAACCTTCAGATCTGATACATACTGGACATAGTGCACAACTTTAACAAATAGCGAGCAAAATCGTTTTCAATGGGAAATGCAGAGAATTAATTGCCGAAAAAGTGGTGTACAACTTGACCATTATCTGAGTAAAACATTTATTTTCTGTTTCTGTGCTACTGCAAATGCATTTTTTCAGTGTTTTGTAGAGTAGCTTGATGCTTAGGTTTTTAACACTAGCCTCCTGTTTTCACTTAAAGTATTTTCAATTCTAAGGTACCACAGAATGCCTTTAAAATAATTAATTAACTCATCATTAATACAGTTGAACAGATCACATCAGCTATGCTCACTGAAAGCATGACAACCCATGACAAAGTATGCCAAAGTGACTTTCATTATTCTCTGTTCTTAGTTTAGTAATCTTCAGTTCACATTCCACAAGCATACAGTTTCTGTATGTTGCCACGCATGCGCACCAGAGGGTCTCCTTCCAGGCTGGTGGTACCACCTTGGGATGGGTGCTGTCACTAACAGTCTTGTCTCCTTTTTCCCCTCACAGCCTTGAGACCCACCCCTTGAGGGCATGAAGGAAAGGAAGCCCCGCCCCTCCTGGTTCTCATGATATAGAAGAGAGACACACCCAGAAGGTGGCGCTTCATTTTGGACCTTACCACAACAGCGATTGCTAAAAGAGAGAGCGAAGGAGAGAAAATGTGACTCTGAGTGAGCACTTATTCACGGAAATTGCCCCTCATTAAAAGCGCCTACAAGTGTGCGTTTTTCGTTACAGTTTTCTTTTTTATTGTTGGAATTAAACAAGGCATCCCAGGCATTTGGCTTTGTCCCCTATATATATGTTTAAAATAACTGGAATTGAAAAAAAAAATTGTTTTCATAATTTACATACTGAAACTTTAGTCTCCTTCAAGGTACTCCCCATGTGAATGAATGCACTTGTCCCAATGGTTTTCCCACTAATGGAAGTGCTAAAGAGGAACGTTGTCCAGTGCCTGCAGCGATTTTTCTTTGACTTCCTCCACGGTACAAAAACGTTTTCCTTTGAGTTCTTTTTTCATATGCAGGAACAAGAAAAAGTCGCACGGAGCAAGATCACGCGAGTAGGGAAGATGGCAAGAACTCCAAGACACACAAGTCAATTCAAAAATCTCTTCAATAGTCTGACGACAATCTTCATAAATTGCATTGTGACCTTTTTGAAGATTTTCGTTTTTCCTAATTGTGGAAAATCAGCCAGATGTTGGTTGGTCTTCAAGTGACATTTCATTTGAAACGTGAAGCCCACTCGTAGGCCTGTGTTTTACTTAAAGCTTCCTCTTTAAAAGCAGTTTAAAGCATCACTACAGTTTCAGCAGCTGTTTTCCCCAAGAGAAAACAAAATTTAACGCAGACACACTGTTCTTTATGATCACCCATCACAAAAATCACAGGACACGTTTAATAAGCACCAAGGAAACCCAACATGGAATGGCATATGAGCAATACAGAGCAACACCACTTGGCAGACTGGCATACATCAGTCAGCCACAACATTAAAACCACCTGCCTACTATTGTGTCAGTGCTCCTTGTGCTGCCAAGGCAGCTCTGGCCCATTTAGGTGTGGACTCCACAAGACCCCTGAAGGTGTTCTGTGGTACCTTCATTTACTTATTTGGCTGACACCTTTATCCAAAGTGACTTACGTTTGAGATACAATTGGTTACATTTCTTTTTCCAGTTGGAGCACAGGTGTGTGAAGTGATTTGCTTAAGGTCACACAATGTCAATGATGGGTTTTGAACCCACAGCCTCAGCATTTGAATTCCAAAGACTTAACCACTGCACCACACTACCTGCCTGCTAAGATGTTAGCAACAGATACTTTAAATCCTGTAAGTTGTGAGGTGGGGCCTCCATGCATCAGTCTTATATCCCACAGATGATTGATCAGATTGAGATCTGGATATTTTCAACACCTTGAACTCTTTTTCATGTTACTCAAAACATTGCTGAATAATTTGTGCAGTGTGGCAGGGTACATTAGCCACTGCCATCAGGGAATATTGTTGCCATGAAGGAGAACACGTGGTCTGCAAGAACCTTTAGGTAGGTGGTACATGTCAAAGTAACATCCACATAAATGCCAGAACCAAAGGTTCCTCAGCAGGACATTTCCCAGAGCATCACTCTGCCTCCACCTGCTTGACATCTTACCATAGAACATCCTGCTTCCATCTCTTCCCCAGGTAAATGACGCACACAATCCCAGCTGTCCACACGATCTATAAGAAAATGTGATTCATCAGACCAGGCTGCCTTCATCTATTGCTCCATTGGTCCAGTTCTAAAGCTTATGTGCCCATTGTAGGGGTCAACCTGGGCACTCTGACCGATCTGCGGCTATGGAGCCCCACAAGCAGCAAGCTGCAAGACACTTTTTGTAATGACACCTACTGTATCTCACATGGCCAGTATTAAGTGCTACAGTAGCTCTTCTGTTTGTTTGGACCAGACAGGCTAGCCTTCACTCCCCTCGCACATACAATAAGTCTTGGGTTCACTGGTTGTCCTTCCTAATACCACTTTTGGAAGATATTAGCCACTGCATACCAGGTACACCCTACAAAATCTGACATGTTGGAAATTCTCTGGCCTAGTCATCTAGCCATCACAATTTGGCCCTTGACAAAGTCACTCAGATCCCTTCACCTGCTCATTTTCCTGCTTCCACCACACCACCTTCAAGAACTGGCAGATCCCAAGATCTGACCCTTTGACTAGAGCCATTGTAACAAGACTATCAATGTTATTCACTTGACCTGTCAGTGGTTTTAATGTTGTGGCTGATCTGTGAATATGTATGTGTGTGTGTGTATATATATATATATATATATATATATATATATATATATAGGAGACCCGGGTTCGCTTCCCAGGTCCTCCCTGCGTGGAGTTTGCATGTTCTCCCCGTGTCGGTGTGGGTTTCCTCCGGGCGCTCCGGTTTCCTCCCACAGTCCAAAGACATGCAGGTTAGGTGGACTGGCGATTCTAAATTGGCCCTAGTGTGTGCTTGGTGTGTGGGTGTGTTTGTGTGTGTCCTGCGGTGGGTTGGCACCCTGCCCGGGATTGGTTCGTGTCTCGTGCCCTGTGTTGGCTGGGATTGGCTCCAGCAGACCCCCGTGACCCTGTGTTCGGATTCAGCGGGTTAGATAATGGATGGATGGATATATATATATATATATACACATACATATCCACAATATATAGTAACATACAAGAATATAACAAACAACTTCAAGGCTCTAATAAGGTTACAACACCCTACCAAGGCAAGTTAGTGTGGTGGTCTTCCCATTCATCTGCAGAACTGAGGAAGACACACACACATAGAAGCCTGACATCACTTCTGGTACCCACTCCTTTTAGGATGCTGGGTTCAAATTTCAGCCTGGTCATAGTCTGGGTGGAGTAAGCAAGCTGAGTGTGTTTTTCCCATATACTCTGGCTTTCCTTCCCTTTCCGAAACACGTGCATGTTAGTTTAGTGACAACTGTATGTTGCCTGGTATGAGTAAGTGACTGTGTTCTGTGATGGACTATGGTAATGTTCATGGTTTGGTTTCTGTCTTGCATCCAACTCATCTGACTCTTCACAAACCATAACTTGATTCCACATTGCTTAGATAGTTATATGTTTGTATATAGTAATAGGGTGTTGTACCTTGTTAGCCATTATGGATGTAGTTAGAAGTTAAGCAAAATGACACCTTTTATTGGCTAACTAGAAAGAT
>JANRMT010062814.1:40590233-40606875 GCA_026402145.1 Polypterus bichir lapradei
ACTCCTTGTTCTTGTTTTTTATGTTTATACTACAATTTTGGGCTGGACCCTCATTTTGATCTCCCAGTTTTTCACCCCTTTTTGGCTTTCATTATTCTCTTTGCTCACTCTCAAACCCTGTCTGCTTACAGACGTTACAAATGTGAAATAAGGGGACTTTGGGTGTGCATGCTGGCAACAGATAATATATGTTTAATATCTAAAACGTCTTGAAAAGCTTATTACTGGAAGTTCAGAGAGCCATACATTCATTCATTATCAAGACCACTTATTTTAGTTTGGGTTGCAGGGCTGGAGGTAATTCTGCCAGCACTGCGCCAACATAGTAATGAAACAGGACAAACTTTAAAAATCAATAGACGCTGGCACTATATCTGATCGTGTTCAGCTCTGACGGGAGAGTGTTCCCCGTGTGGGGAGAAAAGCACATGGCCATGATATCTCTGGCAATCAGCAGCTACGCTCTAAAACACATGGAGCTCTGATCTCTCTCTCAAACAACGTCAAATATTACTCTTTAACAATCTGTAGATGATAATGTCTGTTGAACAAACAGGTATCGCTAGCTAAGTGGAGGCAAGGTGCATTCCAACACGTGGCGAGACGTAGACCAACTGCATTAAAGAGAACTTTAATATTTGTGTGTGGCTGTTTTGTTGCACCAGCATGAGTAGAGTATGTAGGAAATGTGTGGCTTTGGAGTGCAGTCAAATGCGGTCCAGTTTAAGAGTTAATGATCGAGATTCCTGAAAAGAGTTTAAAGTAAGAAATAAACGAACAAATTCCTGGTGTTGACCAACGTCTCTTCACTCAATTAAGTGCTGAGTTTTAGCTGCGAAGCCAATAACAGCGGGTTAGTGTTCCTAGACATTTTAAAGAGATAAGTGCTGTAAGACTTGAAACACGCATCATATTGCTATTTAACGAATGCTGGATTAGCCAACAGAGGTTGTCGAGTGAATGAGGAAGGCCACGCCCCCCTGCTCTCGGCCCACAGCCACTCTCTTGGATTTGCATAAATACATCGGTACCGCAAGCGAACTCTGGTACTTAGCGCGATAAGAGAAGTCGCAAAATCAACCAGAAAGTTGAAGCAACTTATAGAAAACAACTAGATCCAAATCCGTTAAGCAATTCTCTCGTGAAAAGCGGACAGACAGACAGACAGAACGCGCTTGGACCATGAAATTTTTAAAACTGTTTCTTAGCGAGCACCTATGGGCCAAGGATAACCTACACTCCAAATTTCAAGTCCCAAGTCCTCATGGTTCGGGAGATTTTGTGATGAGTGTGTCAGTGGTATTTGGCTTTTATATATATATACTGTATATAGATATGCACAGTGGCGCAGTGGTAGCACTGCTGCCTCGCAGTTAGGAGTCCCGGGTTCGCTTCCCGGGTCCTCCCTGTGTGGAGTTTGCATGTTCTCCCCGTGTCTGCGTGGGTTTCCTCCGGGCCCTCTGGTTTCCTCCCACAGTCTAAAGACATGCAGGTTGGGTGGATTGGCGATTCTACATTGGCCCTAGTGTGTGCTTGGTGTTTGTGTGTGTGTCCTGCGGTGGGTTGGCACCCTGCCTGGGATTGGATTCCTGCCTTGTGTCCTGTGTTAGCTGGGATTGGCTCCAGCAGACCCCCGTGACTCTGTGTTCGGATTCAGTGGGTTGGACAATGGATGGATATATATAGATTGAGAAAATACTGAATAATGTTTCACTACATGGAGTAGCTGGAGTTTCAAAGCCACTTGTCATTGGTGTGGCTATCAGTTTGTCATGCCATTAGAGGTTAGGAGCACACGCTGACCAACTTAGGATCCCAGATTAGGACCCGAGTGCAGCCATGCAACGGGTGACACCTCAGCACCACACCAGTTCAAATGGAGTGGAACAGTGTGAGGTTTTTATGGTGGCTGGAGTGCCCCCAAGTTTTTCCCTACAGGTTGGAGTGCTGACATGCAGGGATGAATGCAGATTAACGTCATACCCAGGACAGAGCAATTGCAGGTTAAGGGCCTTGCTCAAGGGCCCAACAGATCAGAGTCCCTTTTGGCATTTATGGGATTCGAACCGGCAACTTTCCGATTGCCAGTGCAGATCCCTAGCCTCAGAGCCACCACTCCACCCTATGCCATTAGGGATGACTAATATTTAATATTTATTAAGCTACTATGCATATTTAGTGATTTTTTCAATCAGTAAAAAATTACCTCTTTTAAAAAAATAAATTAAAAAGCTTGCATTTGCATACTGGTAGTTATTACTCTGCAGCCGGCTAAAATCAGATTTTATGACATATAAAAGTACCTTTTGGAGTTGAAAGAAAAGTATAACAATCATGGAGGCAAAGTTATGGGCCTACTGAAAATGAAATCATTTATTTTTGACACCGAAAGATAATTGTATGACATAACTGACAAAAGTCAGCGAGAGGGAAGATTTGTTGAGGTGCCTGGAGCTTACAATTATTAGTTCAGCTGTACCTGTTTTGACTTGAAAAAGGATTTTAGACTTTCATACCTCAGAATGCAAGACATGCTGGTAAAACACAAGTGTGGCAGGGCGGGGGGTGAAGGGGGGGGGGGTGTCTGCCAGGATTCCATGCTTATGAAACACACGTTTATGGTCAGAATGACAATGAATGTAAATGAGTTCCTAAATATTTGCTGTTTATTTGTACTTTGCACGTACATAGTGTATGTGGTATACTGGAGTCCTCTTGCCTTAATGCTTTAATTCACACTAGGCCCCTCTCTTTGTCGTGAGTTTATATACACAACCAATGTTTTACTCAGCTGCTCTGATTTGACTGGTTTGTTGCTGTCTCTGAGTTTGACGTGTATAAGTGAGGATGCATGTGCAAGTGTGTATACCGTGGGACAGGCCAGCTTTTCCACCCAATGCTTTCATGGCAGGTACCAGCTCTCAATGACTATGGTAGGGAAGCAAGACATATAAATAGAACGCTATGTATCTTCCATATACTGTACTTGATTTGTGATGTAAAGAAATAATTCTACTTTTAATGTTAATGACCTGCGGTGGGTTGGCACCCTGCCTGGGATTGTTTCCTGCCTTGTGCCCTGTGTTGGCTGGGATTGGCTCCAGCAGACCTCCGTGACCCTGTTTGGATTCAGCGGGTTGGATGGATGGATGGATGGAGAAATAATTCTACTTTTAATGTTAATGACCTGCGGTGGGTTGGCACCCTGCCTGGGATTGTTTCCTGCCTTGTGCCCTGTGTTGGCTGGGATTGGCTCCAGCAGACCCCTGTGACCCTGTGTTTGGATTCAGCGGTTTGGTAAATGGATGGATGGATGTTAATGACTAAATAAAGAATTTTATGATAGTGCTTACTTTGAAAGCTTAAAAGCAGAACAACGTGAAACTGCACCTGATCCTTATTTTAATTCCAAACTGGAGCAGATTCTGTAGACTCTGGATCATCTCTTCTCATCTAATGAGCCTGATAACTAACTTCCTTTGGTGCCCAAAAGTGGCCATCATGTGTGTGCTGCACCAGCATTTTGTTTAATCAGGCAGTGTGGCATGGTAGTTAAGGCTTTGGACTTCAAACCCTGAGGTTATGGGTTCAAATCCCCCTACTGACCCTGTGTGAGTAAGTCACTTGACCTGCCTGGGCTCCAATTGGAAAACCAAACCAAATGGTATCTTAAAGGTTGTAAGTCGCCTTGGATAAAGGTGTTGGCCAAATAAGTAAATGTAATGCTTGTACATGTGGATCATCTCTGGCTCTCAGAAATCCTGAACGGGATGAAAATAGGTCAATGGATTGGCCAGCTTATGGAGTAAATGATTCATTATTTAATAGAGTGAAGTATTGATTTTTTTTCATTGAATTAATGAATTAAGTAAATGCTTGAGTACTGAACAATATACTATGCCCAGAACATAATTTTGGAATGTCTTCTTATGTGCCACTAATGATATACTCGGCATAAAAATAAGTTGACTAGTGTAACTCCCACTGAAGATTCCTGACTTAGACCCAATGCTTCTCGAATCAGCAGTGGTCCCCTGTTACCCTATAAACTAAATGAATTGATAGATACGGTTAGAGGTGGGACAGCAGTACTAGGGTGGAGATGGACTATAAGAACGCCTCAAGGTTTTGAGATCATTTATACGTCTGAAGTAATTGTTTCCATGTGTCGTCTTTTCTCCCAGTGAAACAAACAAACAAAACTCTATGTCTGCCACATTTGCAGTGGTATTTAATAGACACAACTAAAATTTTTATGGGAATAAATTAAGGAAGGAATTTTAAATCGAAAGTGCCACGGAAAAACTGAAACTGATGAGTCTACCTTGCTGCAAAAGATCAGAGTCAGTAAGTGCTTAGGTAGTACAGGTTAATACTTGTAGCTCTGTAACATAAATGACTCTGACAGCAGCAGTGACATATATCTAATGAATAAATGCATACTTCTTATTTTTTTTTTTTTTTCAAATATAACTTTTTTAACCGTCAGAATGTTTAAATTATGAATGGAAATGAGGTGTTGAATCATATGAGATACTGCACTGTTTAGCAGGGGCTGAGCTAATTAGAAGTCAGGCATATAGCAGTGGAGTTTGCTACTCTAATACATTTTCTACCTAAACTCTCTTGATCAAGATTTGAACACTAATCCAGATTTTGCAGTATCTAGTATTACACAAAATGCCTTTTTCCCCTAAAGTCCTGAATGTATTTGATATATACTCTGTCACACCAGTCCCATTTACAGTCACCATTAGCTTAACACTCACATGTCGCTGGGATGTGGGAAGAAATTACAAACAAAAACACAAGCAGGCACAAGAACATATAAAATCCACACAGGAAGTGTGAGGCAAACCCAGGATTCTGGAGTTATAAGGCAGCAGCAATAAACAATATGCCATCTCATTTAACAACATGTCTCTTTGATTGTTATTTAATATGTGAAGGTGAAAACCTATCCGTCACCTAGCCCACTAAACAGTACATTTTAAAATTATTCAAACTGGCTCAACTCACATGAATTCTTTAAAGTTATAATGTTCTCTTTAAACATGTACTACATCTAGAAAAGGAATTTGTGCAGCTCAAATCAGTATTAAAATTGCCTTCCATTTGCTGAACCTATCTTTTACATTGTAAAGTTGAGTTGAAGCATAACTGATCATTGCAGAGCTGGGTGGAAGCTGTCAATGGGACACCATTCCGTCTCAGGGCACACTCATGCACGCAACCGCAATCTCTATCACGCCTGATTACATTTACTAGTCAAACAAAAAAATCACATTTGGGATATGGAAGGAAACAAGAATAACAAGACAAAACTTTCATGGGCCAGTGCAGAACTTACAAATTCCATGGAGAGGGCAACGGGTTTTATTTTAACTTTAAAGATGATGGCATGCTTTAACAAGAGCTAGTGGCTATACTGTGCCAGCTTCAAATGATCACTTTGTGTTTTGTCATTGAAATAAACACTTCAATGTTATTGAACAGGATGTTAGTTTACATTTTGATAAGTCCCAAATTATCTAAGATAGCTTATGAAAGTTGCTATCTACATCTACATGTGTGTTTGGGGTTTGCTTTATATACTATATATATATATATATATATATATACAGTATATACTGTATATATATGTACAGGGTGAGTAAAAATGATGTTAACATTTGAATGGCCGGAAACAATTTATTCACAAAACATACTTCATATGTGCAAGATGATTTACAGGAATGTCTCAACCTGTTCACCATCATATTCAACATATGTACCATATGTGGCACATAAATTGTACACAAAAATTGTATATAAGTATAATCATAGCAGTACGATTAGTATTAACATAATTTTGACTTTGACCCTGTATATATATCTTATATATAAACGTTTATGCGTGGAAGTGTGTGTGTCTGTCTGTCCGGCGAGGCTACAGAATGAAGCTCAAAGAGCCGGCAAGGTGGCCCCAAGTTAACGAGTCAGAAGAAGAAAGAAGTACAAGGCTACAGCATGAAGCTGAAAGAAAGTGACTCCGTCACCAAAGTGAAACCACCAAGGAAAGACAAACGGGAAAGAAACTCGCTTAGCTGTTGATAAACAAGGGGTGTCGAGCATATCTGCAAAACAAAACTGCCGACTCTGCATTTCAAATTTTTTTCTGACGATTTCAATAGTTTGTAATTTCCCAGACTTTTTACAACACGGACTTACACAGCTTGTCTTATATATAAATGTCTGTGCATGGAAGTGTATGTGTCTGTCTGTCCGGCCCGGAAGTGAGAGGTGAAGTCGGGGTAAGGGCTGCTAATACACAAGCGAGGCAAATGCATCGACAAAACAAAACCTCCGAAGAAAGAGAAAATTGCTTAGCCGCTAATACACAAGGGAGGCGAACACATCGACAAAACAAAACCTACAAAGAAAGAGAAACTCGCTTAGCCACTAATACAAAAGCGAGTCGAATGCATCGACAAAATAAAACCTCTGAAGAAAGAGAAACTCGTTTAGCCGCTAATACACAAGCAAGGCGAACACATCGACAAAACAAAACCTACGAAGAAAGAGAAACTTGCTTAGCCTCCAATACACAAGTGAGGTGAACACTTTGAGAACACAAAACCTCCAAAGAAAGAGAAACTCCCTTAGCCGCTAATACACAAACGAGGCGAACACATCGACAAAATGGTATCCCTTTTACTTTTCCTCCCGCTGCTAATACACAAGCGAGGTGAGCACATCGGGAAAACGAAACCTCCTAGGTGAGAGATGCCCAGAGTAGTTCCTTTTAATTACCTGACATCTCTACATTTCAATTTTTTTTCTGACATTTTCAGTTTCTAGGAGCCCAGGCTTTTTACAGCACGGGCTTACATAGCTTGAATATATATATACAGTATATATATATATATATATATATATATATATATATATTGTGATGGATGGCCGGCCGGCCGTTTATCCCGGCCAATACCCCCAAGCCGCCAGGTGGAGCCCTCCTTGCAGTATGGAGGTCCCCAGAAGACCAGCAGGGCATCATGGACAATGTAGTTTTTATGCGCAGCCCTGCTGGATGCCATGGGAGCCATTAGGGGACGCTGCAGGGAGGAATGATGGATATTTGAAGAAAAAAACTTGTACCTGACCCAGAAGTGATTGAGTGTCACATGGACTGGGGATGGAGAACACTTCCGGGTCAGGAGATATAAAAGGACTACGGGAGCTTCCAGACGGCGAGCTGAGCTGGGTGGAAGGGTGGCAATGTGTCTGGGAGTGGAGGATTGTTTATTGTTATTATATTTGGTTATTGTATGAGTATAGTGGAGGAGAGGGTGCTTTGTGCACTGTGGAGATTTAATAAAGTCAAGTATTGGACTTTTACCTGCTGTCTGGAGTCGTGGACAGGGCTTCAAGGGAGCGATAGCGCCCTCAATCTGTCACAATATATATATATCCAATAGCTGGTGCTAACCCAGTACAGTACTTACTCTGAAGATAAGCATCAAGTATTTTAACCTAATGCAAACCAATGTAGGCATGTAAAAAGAGGAGTGACATGCGCCTGTCTAGCTGGTTGATCACCAGACGTGCTTCTGTATTTTAAATCATCTGCATCAGCATGGTGACACATGCCAGTACTCCCAACAGCAGAGAGTTGAGTAGTCCGTATGTGACAAGACCAAATTTTCCGAACTGGATACAGTAAGTGGGTTTGAGAGTTGTGCTGTATACTCTGTCCGATGTGGTCTGATCATGCACAACACAGATATTTCTCACCGTAACTCAATATTTTGTCATATGATTTCATGCTAACCGCTTCAGGGATGACCGAAGCAGGTGGGGTCAGAGTGCATGGTATTAAATACTACAGTGTGATCCGTCGACACAGAAATGGTACTACATAGGTTGTGAAGGTGGGGCAGTGCACTGCTTAGAACACTTACCTTTTAACCCAGAAATGTTGATTTGATTCCCAATCTTTTACATTTAACTTTTCCTTCATTTAGGAATTTCCCTATTTTATATGCTCTCAAGCAGGTGAAGTCATGTTGTCTGTGGATTTAATTACTGCTACTTGGGTTTGTTTGCACCAGAAAAAAAATGAAGAATACTTTTTGCAAAAAAGGTTTCTAATGCTTATGATGAATCATTGTGTTTTTATATGTACAGGATTGTTTTGTTTGATTTTTTCAGAAATGTATACCCATTATTTCCATTCTTTAATAATTGTAACATTTTGGAAATTACATTAATTACCACCTTGAATAGGTCTGTATGGCATTTGTCAATATTTTGTAGTGTTTTTGCATGGCAGCAGTCATGTTGTTCACTGATTGTTGGTCAGGTGATGTGGCGGTTATGTGGCAGTGTGTGTCATCCTCCTCCATATGCATGTCCTGGTTATCTTAGTGTTGAATAAGATTCAACAAAAAGTAATTATTCAAAAAACTATTTAGAATGTAAATGTTCGGGCAGCTCATTCAACTCAACAACTCAGCAAAATACATTTAAGTCAATGTTTGGATGATAATGGTGCTGTGTTATTTTAAGTGTTTTAGAAGGCTAAGGAAGTGTCTGCCAACCATGCTGGACCCAAAAATGTGACCTGAGTTTTGAAGCAGCAGTGCTAACCACTGTGCCACTATGCCTGACATAAAATTCACAGAATTAAATACCAAAAGAGTAAAATTTCTTTCAGACACTGACAGACAGTAAGCATGAATTCACTAAAGCGTTTCCTCCCAACACATTCGTAGCAGGTACACACTTCTCTCAAAAAAAAAAAGTATTTTCTTTTTCTGACACCTTGGCTCATTCACTGCCACTGCTAACAAATAAGCAGAACACTAAAGCCCTTTGATTCTTCACTACTTCCTGTTTGCATCAACTGCACAGCACTCTGAGTAATATTATTAAAGGGAAGGCTTATGTATCACACACAGGTAACTTAAAAGTACATACTAAGAAGCACAAATACATCGACACATTTCCAATTTTCCTCTGCATACACATTTTATGTATTTTCAGGTTTTCCACTAATTTTCCGCTCACCACTAGGATCAACATTATACATTTGGGGGGCTGTCCCATCCAACTTTGGTTGCTACAGCTCTGTGATGTCATGCTAGACTTACAACAAAATCAATATGATCACCAGCTAACTACATATAAATTGAAATTCCTTTTTACCTCAGGCAAAGACAGGTAATATACGCCTGCTATATATATTATTACATAAATATTTATACAGTATAGACACACTAGCCGCATTACATGACAGAAACAGGTAACAGTATAAATTTAAAAATATTTGATATCTCTTGCCTACAGCATGTGCCTTCAGCTCCTTTCCTCAATATACTTGTGTGTTTGAACCTCTCTTAACCGGCACTCTCTCTGTCGAGTGCTGTCCCATAAAACCAGCTTCTCAGACTCTGTCATATTGAGGCGCCTTGCTGACCTCCTCTTCATTTTTGTACTTTCCATCTTTGAAGGCGTCTCTTGTCTCGTGCATCTCACACTTGCACTTTCTCTTTCAAACACATCACCAAGGCCAAACTGACCAATCACATCAAAGCCAAATTGCCCAATCAGATTGTTTGTAGGAACCGGACATGCACACACACGTGCGTATAGGGGACCGCTTAAGGGTTCTGGTGATGGTATTTCTCCGCTGCTCCAGGGGTTGGCACTTTGAGATAATGCCTTCTTTTTTTCTAACCCTCTGCAGACCAGAGGATTGATGGCTTTTCCACTGCTGACATCACTTCTGGTGTCCATCCACCTGAACATGCCTCTTTCTGCTGGATTCCCTTACAGCCAGAAGAACCTGCATCTTTGGTACTCCTATCCAGACTCCCATTTGAAAAGACACATCTCATTGCTTTTACCCACGTTTTTTATTTCTCTTTTTGAGATATCAATTATACAGGGTTTGGCCATGGGTGCCCCAAAACTGGTCCTTCTTGTTTATTACAATATACACTGCGCAAAAAATGAAGAGAACACTTAATCATCACAGTGCTCCTCCTGTTCCTCCTTGCAGAAAGGAGCAGATACCAGTCCTGCTGCTAGGTTGATGCCGTTCTACGGCCCTGTCCAGCTCTCCTCATGTAACGGTCCATGTCCTGGTATCTCCTCTATGATCGTGAGACTGTGCTGGGAGACGCAGCAGACCTTCTTGCGATGACATGTATGGATGTGCCATTCTGGAAGAGCTGGACTACCTCTGCCACCTGAATTGACTGCAGGTACCACCTCATGCTACCAGTAGTGACAAACTAGAGTTGAATAATCTGTGGCCGGCACCTGCAAAACCATTCTCTTTTTAGGGTTTGTCTTGCTGTTGTCTCTCCAGTGCACCTGTTGTCACTTTCATTTGCACCAAAGCATGTGATGCTGATTCACAGTCGCTTAGGCTTCCTAATTGGACAGGTTGATATCCCTGAAGCTTAATTGACTTGTTAGACTGTGATGATTAAGTGTTCCCTTAATTTTTTTGAGTAGTATATTTATAGTAGATGCATTATTATAGATAGATATACTGTAGTATATTATATTGTACTAGATATACTATAGATACAGTGTATATATAGTGTATATACATATGCTTATATATGATTCATATGTAGTAAAATCTCCAGCATTAAATGAACCCTAATAGTATTAAATTCTTGTATTTTGTTGCATATATACTGTACATATACTTTAGTAGTTGTGTAAGCCTTTGCTGTAAAAAGCCCAGGTTCCTAGAAACTATTGAAATCGTCACAAAAAAAACTGACTTGCAGAGTAGGTGGCTTCATTTTGCGGACGTGCTCGCCCCCCTTCTTTATCAGTGGCTAAGCGAGTTTTTCTCTCCTTGAAGGTTTCGTTTTGCCGAAGTGCTCGCCTCGCTTGTGTATTAGCAGCTAAGCAAGTTTGTCTTTTGTCGGCGGTTTCACTTTGGCGACAGAGTCGCTTTCTTTCAGCTTCATGCTGTAGCCTTGTAGTTCCGGGCCGTCTCACACTTCCGGGCTGGACAGACAGACACACACACTTTCAGACGTAGACGTTTATATACACTGTATAAGATAGTAAGGTCTGAAATCATAGGGGTGATAAAGGACATCTATGTGTTCTTGGCGCACAGTATGTATGAAGTACTGTGTATGGCTAATTGTTATGACCAAAAGTAAAGTATGGTGGAAACATAAATAAACTGAGTGTCCTTCTGCTCCCTTTGGAGGACATTGAACCTTTTTCATTGCCAGTTTAAGGAGACATCAGTTCCGGTTATGTCTTACTGTGATTTTCCAAGAATGAAAAATGTTTAGGAACACTTGGAGAAGAAACTCTACAAAATGCCTCAAATAATCAGTTCTCAGACCCACTTATTGAGATCTGAGCTCCAGCAACACAGGGTGCAAGGCACTAAAGAGCCCTGAAGGGCATGGAGGTCAATCACAGGGCATGCTTACATACGCTCTCAAATTGGGCCAATTAACCTAAACTGCAAGTGTTAGGAATGTGGAAGTAAAATCAGAGTACCTGGAGAAAAACACCACAGAAACAACAAGCAAAGTCTGAATTCAAACCCAGGATTTTAAAAATATGAGAGAGGTGCACCAACCACTGCACCGCCATGGTGCCTATGCTTTTATCAAATGTATGAAGTGGTAAAGAGAAAACTCAAATAATGACTACTGAGTCAGAATACAAGTTTTGGCTTACTAAAGGCTCTTGGCAAATTACTTAAATCTGCTCTTGTGTTGAAAAGAGATGGGAATGTAAGGGCCTTTGGGATTCTGATCACTACAAAAGATGCTAAAAGAGAGTGACTGATACATGAAAATTCACACATTAACATTATTTACATATTTAAAAATTATGTATGTGTCTTGCTTTTAGCACATACACTTTATAAGATTAGGAGACTTATAGAGCAAATTCTTATAACACTGTATGATCTAAACCATACAATTCTGCATTCTATTATCTGCACATTTATCCTTGAAGTTTCTAAAGCTGATTTTTACATGCACACGTCCCAACTCTTTTAAGTACAAGGCGGAAGCTGATCTGAATGTGTGTCCATTGCAGGGTACACTGACACACTGGGAGACAGTAACCTAATATACATATATTTGAGCTGTGAAATGACGCTGGAGCACAACAAATTCAGACAAAGGGTGAACGTGTACACTCCATATACAAATCAAACCGGGTTCCTGCACAAATCACTGTGCCACAGTGCCACTCCTTCATTATATTTTTTTTTATTTAACTAATCTGCAACAATTTTATTTTGACCATGCCCTGTGCTGTCACTATGCACCCAGCATGATGTGGGAAATGTGACTTGCTCCAAATGAAAATGGAGGTAATGCTTTGCAATGCCAGGCGGGGCAAAGAGCACAAAATGTTTGATGTGGCTTCTAGGGTATGTAGGTCACCAATAGTTGTGGAACAAATATAATTTGAAGCAATTACTTTAAAACCAGATCTTAGGGACCTGTTACAAATTTGCAACATCTGGTTGTTTCCAGATGCAGTGCTATAAAACGCAAAAGCCAACAAATGGACATTAATAGACATTCATAACGGGCCTGTTGGTAGCAGATTATTTTTAGATAATTTATGGGACTGGAGACTATTTAAGATGTTGGAATAAACTGTTGCATGAACTGATAGTCATCACCTCTCTGTTTTGATTACTGTAGGACATGTTTCTTTTGGCAATGAAGTGCCCCTCTTTACCATGCAAGATTTTAATCAAAGGAGGAAGTGACATTCTGTCATTTTCAAATAATAAATATTCTAGCACTCCTCAGATGACAGAAGCAGCACTCGGTGAATCCCGCCAGAGGGGCTCACAAGAAAAGCCTCTGTGCCCAGCCTGAACAGCGACAGGCCTGCTCCTGAAATCGATAGTGGGATAAGAGCGTCTTAGATTCTGCGTCAGATTGCCAGAGTTAGGCAAAGTAAAGCTTACAAACAGTCCGTCCCTTCTCAAATAGACATAAATGCTAATTGAATGAAACGCACAGACGTGCGATTGTTTTCAGAGGGAAATGTTACAGAAGCAAAGAAAAATTCAGGTCTTGTGAAGAAGAAGAATTTTTTTTTCTTTTTTCTAAAGATGCAGAAAATTCCCCACCTTGGTCAAGCAAGTACTGCTATCAGATTGTGCAAAAGCCTCAGGAGACTGAAGTTGGGTGGTCGCTTATCACCTTCAAGTTGACGAAAGAGGGAAACAAAAGACATCTACATTTTTTGTAAATGGAAACAGATGACAGAAGGTGGTGTTTTGCAAATCTTTAAATTATTTCTTGGATAATATAAACTATTTGTGTGTGTGGGGAGGTGAGACTATGTGAGTACGTCAGTGATACTGTATTGTAAGGCAGTGTATTGATGAACCGCTTGAACACGACTATTATGTGACTAATAGATCATCAAGAGTGCCACCTCACAGGTACCATGTCCTGGGCTCAAATTCCCCTCTCTGTGTTCTCCTGGTATCTACATTGATCTTACTGCAGGTGCTCCCCAAAGCTGTGTACTTAAAGGTTAAGCGGTGGTCCTATGTGGATGTTGACAGAAGCGGGCCCTGTGATGAACCTCACCCACGTTCAAAGTCGTGTTCTACCCTGAGCTACCTACAAATCCGAATTAAATCAAAATTTTTTGAAAATATAAGTCGGCATCTTCCTGAATGTCGACTCTAGATTGACATTTATGCCTAAGATGGGATACACCGTGTTCAGAGGTTAGGTCTACCAAAACAGCTTACGTACCTTTTAATGATATCTGGTTTATTGTTTAGGCCCCATACATTATTAGTTTTCAATTATAAATCTCCATGCTGATAGGAGCTTGAAAAATTAGTCTCATTTATGAATTTTAGGTGGAATTCCCCATTTTCTAACTGTCTATCCCTTTCACTGTAGTCTGAAAAGCCAGTCTTAAAGCTAAATTCAGGGAAGGAAGGGCGAATCTCTTTCTACTTTCCGCCTTGTTTGATGTTTCAAATCTTGTGCTCAGTTTAAACATCTGTTTCCAAACAGCCAGCAGCCACTAATTAGTGCTTTTAACAAGACTCGACATCGTGAGAACGAGAGGGTGGGCATGAAAAAACATGTATACCCCTCTCAAAGCACCACATTCTCGTGTACAAGAGGGGATTTTTTTGGGGGGAAAAAAAGATACAATTTCAGATCTCACCTGTGTGGTTCATTTCAGCATTTATGAAAAGTCTACAGATCTACTGTATATACTTGTTGTTTTTGGAATATATATCTTTTTAAATTTCTTTCACTTGTATTTTCAGTTTGGGGCAGCAATATCATTTTAATCCAATTTAAATGGCATGAACAAACTAAAAAAGTAAAGTATGCAATTTGAAACATTTTTTTTCCAATTGATGACTTTTAGTTTGAACATATAAATTCACTGACACAGCACATATACATTTTTTACATGAAAGATCTAAAACTATACTTTAGGATAAAATGTAACTTCTGGACAGAATTCTGTCTCCTCCTTTGCTGCCCTTAATAGGAAACGCCAATTATTGGTGGTTTTCAACATGAGGTGATAAAAGCAGGTTCCTAACAGGGAGGCATATTGCATAAGTGACGTAAGCCATTCTAAAAAAAAATCAAGGGTGGAAGTGGAGGAAGCATTTCCTTCAGGTTTTATTAGGTGCTCTTTACTCGATGGGAAGACAACTCACTCTGTTCTTGTGCAAGTATATTTGACTGTTTAATACTCTATTTCTGCTTATTTGACATCTCTTTCTTAAATTACTGTTGAGTTTTAACATTCCTTTAAATCAACAACCAGCTATAGTATTTAATATAAGCTCATCTTTGCAACAATTGCAACGAAAAAATGAATTTTGCAAACGCAAAGGAATCTGGTATTGCAGATATTCACTCTGCCTGCTGGCATTATGATACTGTGCAAAGCTTTTATGTTTTTTTTTATCATATCTAGTTGATTAGCATATTTACATTGGCATTATTGTCATTTAGCTTCCCTAAATTAACTAAATAAGTCAGTATTTTTATTTTGTCTAAACAATCACCAACTGATTTCTTTTCACGGAAACCAGAAATAAACTTTGATGAAAAGATACAACTCTTAAGTACACAAAAGGAAGCCGTGAACAATGAGCAATTTACCCACTGGCATCATCTTCACATTTACACTGAAGACTAGTGGCTAACCAAACTTATGATTATCACTGCTGTGGCTCATTTTTGAAAATGATGTGCAGCGTTCTGTTTTGCTGTAGGTAACTATTTTTAGCTAGCCTTGTGATGTGTTCATCTTTTAATCTTGAGAGTTTACATAAAGCCCCGGAATGTCAATGTACCGTAGTAAACATCCTTTTACAAGGTGTTAATATTATACATGGAAAATGCTAACAGCCTCGTGAAACCTCAACATCCATCCATAATGGCAGGTGCCAGAGACTCCAGTGTCACCAGTGTGTGTCAAGCAAAGGCCGTCTTTTGTGTTAAATGAATTTTCTGGAGAAATATAGCCTATAACCCCTTACAATGATATTAGCAAAGCAGCGTAATATTTTAGTTTTTTGTTTTTTTGCTTTTTTGTTAATGTCACATAAATTTCCATCAGGTTTAATGCCTTGAACCTTTATGAAGAAACTGAAAAATCAACAGCCGCCTCCACTCTCTTCTTATATTCTAGTACAGGAAATGATGTATACAAGTGGGCTTGGCTAATGGGACCAAAACAAATATAAACCTGACTTCTGAAAACAACACAAACTCTTCCTGTGAGTCACAAAATAGACGTATTCATCCTTACTGAATAGGAACAAATGGAATGAAGACAAGACTAAACGTGATTAAAAGTCAGGTAGTGCAAAATTCTGCCAGTGGCTGAAAAAAAAATCATCTAAACAGCTTACTATACGCCATTGTATGAGAAGCAAGTTGGGAATATTGTATACAGCCCCGAGGATAAATATAGAGCTGGAACGAAATTCTGCCGAATCTCATTTTTATTTGATAGTTCACTCTGCTCTTACTCATTTTATTATGAAGCCGTGTTAAGGCTGGGTGAGAAAGAAACTCAATCAGCTTTATAAGACATTTGGAAAAGCATGCAAGTGCACACATTTGAAATCAGACAGACAGAGATATAGATAAAGACATAGGAATGTCACTAGATAGATAGATAGATAGATAGATAGATAGATAGATAGATAGATAGATAGATAGATAGATAGATAGATGTGAAAGGCACTATATAATAGGCCCTATAGATAGATAGATAGATAGATAGATAGATAGATAGATAGATAGATAGATAGATAGATAGATAGATAGATATGAAAGGCACTATATAATAGGCCCTATAGATAGATAGATAGATAGATAGAACAAGGCACTATATGATAGATAGATAGATAGATAGATAGATAGATAGATAGATAGATAGATGTGAAAGGCGTTATATAATAGGCACGATAGATAGATAGATAGATAGATAGATAGATAGATAGATAGATAGATAGATAGATATGAAAGGCACTATATAATAGGCCCTATAGATAAATAGATAGATAGAACAAGGCACTATATGATAGATAGATAGATAGATAGATAGATAGATAGATAGATAGATAGAT
>JANRMT010062814.1:40608269-40676111 GCA_026402145.1 Polypterus bichir lapradei
TATGTATGTATGTATGTATGTATGTATGTATGTATGTATGTATGTATCTTGAAGTAAGACCCAAATCCTCCAAATGCTTTATAAGTCTGTTGATCTAAGAACTTTAACCCAACGATCTCTGTAATGTTTATCCTAGGACAGTACTGCACGAGCAGTACACATTGTGTAATATTTTATTGTAACAATTCCAGCTGCTTTCTCTGTAACTAAAAATTACATGTTATACTTCTAGGTTGTAGAATCAACAATGTCACTGCATCTCTCTGATGTTGTTTCTTAAACAAGACCAAAGCATCTGAATTGCCCATGAAGCCAGTATTTACCTGAAAATTTAAATTACAGCTGCCTATCTGAAAAATCAAGCACTATTTGTCAAATTACTCATCGCCTTTTGAACTGTAGCTGTGGTTTACAGTGCACTGCATGTATTAAATTGCCCACTAAACATTTTCTTATGGGGCACATTTTTTTAAGTTTCAGCTTGAAAAAGCATAGTTGTTGTCTTGATGATAATTAGCCCCTTTTATATTAAAACACAAGGTTTTTAAGAAAAATGTTAATTTTAGACTTGATTGATTGCACTGTCTGAAGTGAACAATACTTTCTAGCAATTTAGTTTTCTGTTTTCATAGTTCTGATATTATCACATTTCACAAGTGAATGTCAGTTTTAATCAAATCTAAATAAGTTTCACTATTTAAAATCCTTTCTCTATTTTATGCAGAATAAGATAGATAGAGCAAATTCCTGCTGATACTCTCGGTCCTCAGGACTCATGGGAATGGGGAGGATGTAGCCCTGATGTGGAATATGGAGAAAAGTTTTCAAGGGACTTTCTGGATTCAAGAGAAACTTACAAGGACATCCATGCAAGAATGAGACTACATAACAACAGAGTTGGTCGGCAGGTAAGAAATTCACTTTCTGTGTACGCACATTCCTTCAAGTATTTAAGTACTTCAGGCTGATTGTACTGTAATATCTATCTATCTATCTATCTATCATATAGTGCCTTGTTCTATCTATCTGTCTATCTATCTATCTATCTATAGGGCCTATTATATAGTGCCTTTCATATCTATCTATCTATCTATCTATCTATCTATCTATCGTGCCTATTATATAACGCCTTTCACATTTATCTATCTATCTATCTATTAATTATATAGTGCCTTTCACATCTATCTATCTATCTATCTATCTATCTATCTATCTATCTATCTATCTATCTGTCGGTCTGTCTGAATGTGCCTACCGAATTGTTATAATCGACTCGCTCCTCCACTTTAAATTCAGAGCTCTGATGGATGCTGGTGGCACTTAGAAGTCTCCGAGAGACTCTGACATGAAAATGCTGTTTCAGATTTAATGTGAGACTGAGTAAGAGAGACCAGTAACATATCACACTAAGAAATTATTTAGAGTGAGACACGCACGGTTGAGCTGATGGCTTAAGAAGTGGAAAAATGAATGAAAGTTTAAAGAAATGTGTCACTCGGTGTCTACAAAGCGATTTTTTAATCTTTGGAAGAGAGATGTTTGAAGTGCTGAAAGCAAATAAAAAGCATTAGTCAACTGAATGCAAAGTGTCTTCTGTAACTTGCCATTGCACATCTTGGTCCGTGTCAGGCGTGTATGAGTGACCATGAAATTTGAGTTACTGGGTTACATGGTAGTCTTTCCCTCACCGATTGTTTTGTCTCTAGACAGTCCAAGATTCAGATTTGAGAAAACTATAGCAATGAGTTTAAAATCGGATGACCGCCTTGCCCCCCAGCCAGCACTTTAAGGACAGGTGACTTTATCGAAGACGGAGCGCTGAACATGCTCACCTCTGCTGAACACCACACTTTCATAGGGGATCTTGTTCCTCGTCTCTAGACTCGAGCAGTTCCACCTGTGGCCCCGGAACTGATTCTGGCACTCATGAATGGCAATTTGAATCCCCTGAATGGCCGAAGCCGTCACATCTGGATTTCGCATGCAGACCTCCAGCTGTCGCCGTGTCAAACCGGGGAGAGTCAGACAGACGGTATTGGCGTTCAGCACAGGGTCCGTTGGGATTTTCAGCCCTAGGATTTCATTGGAATCTATGCTGAAATATAAACAATGGTACAATTTATATTAAACATGTATATTAAAACATATCTCAATTTTACCAGACTAAAACAACAGGATTGCAGTTCTTTAAGATATTTATTATAAGTTGACTAATTTCAAATAAGACAAGAACAGACATTACACATTGCGCCTGTATATTGTGTATAACTGCAATCGAGTTACTCAAATCTTCAGTAGACAGCAAGCCAAAATGGTATCGTTGACAATATTCTACGCCTTTGTAATATAATACAAGGGTCTTTCTAGTTTTGTATTTATTCTTTTTGCGCCATACCTCCAGGTGGGACAGGGACACCGACTCAAACAGGCACTGGCGAGACTTCCGTACTGATAAGTGCAGATATCTTAGCCAATAAAACATCGGTTTACAAGACGTACAGCGCGCACAGTGTGAAAGAAATCAAGAATGCGCTGCGAATTCGTCTACTACTGGTGGCTTAAAAATCAAATTTTGATGTCGGATTTGACAATTATGTGCTTTTTCAAGTGCTTAACAAGTGCATTGTTTTTTTTTTTGGTTTTTTTTTATATATACAGAGAGTTCATTCTCATTCAGCTGGGATGCGATCACCCGTATTGTGACTCGGTTAAAGTCATCTTAAGCAATGGATGTCAAAAATCAGCGCCTCCCACTACTGCTTTTAATTTGGTATTCATCCCATTGGTCGTGTTGAAAGTGCTTCGGTGGGCTTAACAATCGGGCGCATCACTTTGTGTTTGATGTGGCAGAGCCTTCACTGCTCTTCTGTCCCGTTTCAGTCTAAAGGGTGAGCCACCTAATGCAATCGGTGCGTTTTATTTACGGTTACCTGATTACCAGGTTACAAAACTGTAGAACTAATTGATCATTTATATCCATTCAAGACCTTAAATTAATCGAGCTGCACTGGAATTCGCAAGTATTGTAATTAATGGGAGTCCGGTACTGTACTGAGCAAAGCAGTTGCAAATCAGTTCATAATCTTGATTTTACTATAGAATTGAAATCTTTAAACAGTTCATATTAATAAGCGGCAAATAAAAATAACTAAAACTGAATGCAGATTGACAATTTAAGCTGCAGTACAATTCACCCCATTCAGAAATGTATCAAAATGCTGCTAGTTTGATGGGAGTGTCTGAATTTACTACTAAATTAATGTACTGATATCAACCATGACGTTAAAGACACATAGTGGTTACATAAAGCCCCTCAACTCTGTAAAATGTGCACTCTAACGTGCAGTCCTCTATGCAAATAAAACAAACGGCTTACCTTTGAATTAGAAGAACAATAACAACCAATAAGCGACAGAGGCGTATATTCCAAAGTTCCATTTTTAGATATACTAGTTTTGCCCTCTTTTTTGGTTGTTAAACTCTCGTGGGCTGACAATTTTGTAGAATTCACTAAAAATCAAATTTTACCAAGAAGACGTGAATGCTTTGATTTTCAATATAACCTCCGTTTATATATAGCGCACAGGACACCAAGCGACGTGTTGCAATTAAAAGTCAATCCACGGGTACAGATCCAAAGTAACTTGCAATTTTTCCAGTACTGATGTTTAAAAGCAAACCAAACAATGCATTTCAGTGCTTCCCTTTTAAAAATACGAAAAGATATTTTGCACATCAGTGTCATTGAAACTTTAAACTGAAAGTAGGTCCTCTCATCAAAGTCTCTCTGCCTCTCTCTTTCGGCCCCCTCTGTGATACGAGACGCTCAGTTGTATTTACATTCAGCTGTATCCGGACTGGGTTTAACGTTGTTCAGCCCTGTCTCACTCACTCTTTAACTGATTCCCTATCTCACTGATTTTTTTCCTTACAGTGATTGTGCGAAAACTACACGGTTTAAGCAGATTCCCAGCCCACACGTGACGTCACGCGGGCCGAGGAAACTCCGACTACAAAATAAAAAAGTGAAAAGTACGAGCAGCTATAGATAAGCGATTCGCACAAGATGCTTAAGATCTGGGTTAGATGGACTCAGGCGGCCACACAGTTGCTGAAAGTGGGCTGTGCCGTCTTTCTCTAAAACCTGTCAGGTCAACAGTTTTAAAATTAAAGGCATTAGAATGAGATGCATACTCTTTAACGACTTTAAAACAAGTCTTTAAAAAACACTGACATACATTTATTCCGATCTCTTGATTGTTCGTCAGCTTTTCCTTAAACATTACATTGCATCGATGTAACCTGTTTGTTTTTTGTAATCGCTTTGTTTAATAAACAGAACAGAAAAGGTAGTAAAATATAGCGAAGTCTCCGTTCAGTTTAACAGCTTCGTTCATTTTTTCATAATTTCTACGTCTCTATTTCTACTGCAAAAATCCACACAAAAAGATTATTGACTAATTTATGCATATATGTTATGGGGAATCTATCTATCTATCTATCTAATACAGCTCGTCTGCAGCGTCTACAGCGGGAATTTATAATATCCATCATACGTATCGTTATGTCTGTCTGGATGTAATTATTTCAATACAAAGTATACTCAAGAACAGAATTAGACGCAAAATTCATTATAAATAACGGATCTGCTAAAAATATGTAAACATTCAATCAGGGAGAGTTGCTTAGTATTTGTATAGTTTCAGTAATAGTTGTGTACGTGCACTTGTAATTTTTAGTTTCTTTAGATGAATATTGACTCTTTTGATAAAAATGTAAATTTAAACGAATACAATTAATGCAGTGAACTAATTTGTAGTCATCATATACTTATCGAAACGGGTGACATATCATCTGGAAACTGCAGAAGGTTTCAGTGACTTTGAAAAGAGAATGTACGGTCATGTTCTTTTTTAACGGCCACACAAATCCATCTTTCGGTCTTTATTTCTTTAGCTGATGCCTTTAACCAAGGCGACTTGCACTAATGAAATACAATTGGTTACATTTTTTTCGTTTTTCCAATTGGATCACAGGCAGGTGAAATGACTTGCTCATGGTCATACCGTGTCAGTAGCGGGATTTGAACCCACAACCTCAGGGTATGAGGTCCAAAGCCTTAATCACCACACCCAATCAATCAATCAGTTAAACCCTCCCCCAATCTCCCTCCCCATCCCAATCCTTCAGAACAGACATTTCAGTTGGCTAACACTACCAACATTTTGGGCTAATGGTATAAAATTATTTCTGCGGAAAGAGTGCAACTGTGCCTAATTTGAAAGACGCTATGTAAAGTAAAGGAAGTTTGATTCAATACTTTAGAACGATATATGCGATCCTTTTGCACCTTTATTTTTATCTTCACGCATGCGTCCGCTTTTCATATCAAGTATGCTGATCTTGTTCTGGAAAGCAGTATATATTATTGTTATTATTAATTTAGAGTAAAAATGCACAGCAGTATGATGTACAAATTGGTCTTGTGCTTCGTTGCTTTATGGCATTTACTGCTGAAATATTTTGAAGTAAATTTGCTTTGAAACAGATGAAACCACAAGCTGTACACTTTACTGTGATATGCCAGATGTGTGAGAACTGACAGCGGCGACTGACTGATGTGGTTGATTTTTGATCTGTGTGGGAAATCTTATATTAGAAACTAGAAAGCTGAGGGATCCACACTAGAATTAAAGAAAAAACAAATCTAAAAAAAAATGAACGCTTCTTCATCTGATAACGCTGCAAAGACACAGAGGCAATAAAACATTTATACAATTTCGAAATTATACAGTAAGCGTTACTCATGGCTGAGCCGCTTTCCGTTGCCGTGATTTACCCGTTTGTCTAATTTTCAAAAGAGGCAGAAACCCACGCAAACAGTCCTTCTGGTATTGAAAATGATAACAGTAAGAGCGATGATTCATGAAAAAAAGCATGACTTGTGCGCGGGTAAAGAAACATTGAACGATTCCATGTGGCTTCAATTAAGATAATTTCTAGGTTCACAAATATATGTCTGTGTGTGTGTTTGTTGCTGCATGTTATTTAGCGGGAATTGCCCGCACTAGTATTATTCATCCCGTCCCATGAGGCTCCTTGTGAAGCTGATCACTTAGTCACGCAGTTAGCGGCCATTTCTACTTCACAGGAGAGAAAAAATACCTGAAAAGATGACGGATCGCTTAATACGTGTCAGCAGACAGCACCGCGGCAAAATACGAGACAGTTAACGTTAATTACGCTGAATTATACGCAGAAGGTGAGTACAGGCTGCCTGCTGTGCGTGCGTGGGGCGCTCGAAGCACCTGCTTCTCTAGATTTCTCCAGATAAGCAGCCACAGTGCACATGCCAGTTCATATTTCTGGGTTTATGTTCCGTCACATATGTAAAAATTTTTATAACTATTTAATGCATGTGCGGATGTTTAGATGTAAAGACATGCAATGTGTTGCATTGTACAGCTTTTAGCCAACAAAAAAATGTGTAAACCGTTAGACGGCAACAGTAATTATGCTGGCCTCGAAACATTTCGTCTACATTTCATTCCTCGGTTGTTTCATAGTCTATCCGAAATCAAATTATTATGTGCACAGATTTAACATTATTCGAGTTTGATTTGTTTCTTGTTCTAAAGAACCTGCTCTGATTTTACCAACAGTTCTGTCATGTATAGTCTCAGATATTTTCCGATGGCTCTTTCCCGTTTTCCAAGAACATTCAAAATTTTGTTAAATGAAGTCTCATCGTTAAGAGCAGTGTTGCTAACTGCTTTATTTGTCTTGCTGAAGACGTGATAGATATGAGTACGGTAGGAATAGCCATTTTAGCAATAAAGGGGTTCGGTTGGAATGAAACTTACTAGCATCAGTGTGTTTTGGGGCTACTTCCATTTAAGTTAATAAAAATGATCAATTTTTATTCTTTCCGTGTTGGTTAGTTAACTAAGTAGGTCAGTGCATGCTCCCTACTTCTCCCCACCTCTCCTATATGGAAAGTTTTTGTTGTTGACAATATATACCAATATTTTTATTCATAAGGAATATAAGTTATCCATCCATCCAACCCGCTATATCCTAACTACAGAGTCGTGGGGAGCATAAGTTACAAATGCAAAATCTTCTGACTTTGGATGTAATGGGCTGGATAGATGAGCAGGAGCTCTGGTGTTCAGCTTTGAAGAAGACGGTTGAAATAAAAAGATCACCACAAAAGTTTTACATTATTTGTAACCTTATTTCTTATGACAAAAATTCATGATTGATCCCGAGTCTGTTATAGATTTCCGCTTTCTTAAAATGTGTGAGAACAAAAAGGAATAATTCATTTAAAAGTATTTAGTAAAAGGTCTTCCAAAGAAATTACTGAGAATTTGTACTCCTAGCTAAACATATCAACCTGTAAACAGTTTTTGTCTGAAAAACTTGCATATGGGGTTCATTATCATCTTCCTCAAGCACTGGCTTCATGACCAAATTAACAGCAATGAGGCAGAACTCGGTAATAATACAAAAAATCTGCTACACGTTATGAATACTTTTTTTTTTTAAATGTGCTCTTACAATATACGTATATAAAAATTAGATTGTTTTTTAAATTATGCTTTTCATAATACTTTTCATGTATATATATATGTATATATGTGTATATATATGTATATATGTATATACAGTATGTATATATATATATGTATGTATATATATGTATATATATATATATATATCAGACAGATAGATAGATGTTATATATAAACTATATATAAATTGTGTATATATATATATATATATATATGTGTGTGTGTGTGTGTGTGTGTGTGTGTGTGGTGTGTGCCTGTGATATGTTATATTGCAATTTTAGATTTCTGTTGGTTTTTTTTTTTTTGGAACTGGCATTTTTGCAATGGATATTTAAACATTTTTTTTGACTTAAATACCCCTTTTCCCCAAGAGACCACAAACTAATACCTTTTGACACAGGTGAAGGAGTAACAAATTAAAATAAGCAAATAAAACAAGCAAAATTATGGTTTTTATAACTTTAAAATGGTTCAAGACACACACTATTTTACCTTTTTAATGAAAGTATGATATAGGCATTGATTATTAAAACACATTCATGAAATGTAAATGCCACCCCAATATAATATCACAGTAAAGTGTATGTTCATTATACATTTACATTGTTTGGCACACCAATTGTCTGCAAGTTATTTCCAAAACCCAAATATGCAGAAATAAATCAGTAGAACTACATCCTATGTATGTGTTTGACTCAAAAACTTGTAAGGTTGTTTTACTCTTTTGTATTTTTTTACCTATGCAAATTTCATGAACAACAATAGCTCTCTATCTATCTATCTATCTATCTATCTATCTATCTATCTATCTATCTATCTATCTATCTATCTATCCTTAATTCATACAGTGTCTAATCTTTCTTTCTTTCTTTCACAGCAAATATTTCAGACACTTCCAAATGTCTAACACTGTCAACATTTTGTGCTGCTGCACACCCTTTAATGAAAAACAGATCTATGTGTTGTTTAATAAAGAACTCTTTATATAATAGCTTCTCAGAATATGATCATAAATTATACTGAATAAGAATTACTTTAAAACATATAACTAATTATCTTAATGAATCAAACAGGGCTCAATATAATTAATATGAGTAATACAACATATGCAAAAATGGTGTTTATCCAGCAAACACTTCATCCAAATTATTATGTGGTGCACCGCCAAAAAAACTGATCTGTGAAAAATCAAATATGGTACATTGTATAAAACATTTTTCACATTTTAAGTACTAGCTAGACATTATTGTAAAATGTAAAATTATGTTAACGTCTTGAAGGTAAATTAGATTCTTTTCTTTCCCTTGTGTGGGTAGGTCTAATTATATTTTGGTAATTGTATAATACTTGATGATTATTCTATATGCTATAGCAATCTAGTGGCACAGTGGCTAAATATTTATATTAGATTACATAGCATTTTATTAATCCTAAGGGGAAATTTAGACACATATGGTAACAGAAACATAAAAATGAAGATGCAGGCGCGCAGGACAAATAACATAATCAATCAACAAATAAGTAAATACTGTATATTGTGCAGCAATTGTAAAAAGAATGTAAAGAGGATCAGCATTTAGTTTGGGACATTGGAAGGAAGCACTGAATTGCCTGATAACAGCTCTTCTTTGTACACCATGGTGAAATGAGCCTGTAGCTAAAAGAGCTCCAAGACAGCACCTTCAGAAGGGGATTTTTTATGTTGCCACCCAATTTGGCCACCTTTCTCTTTTCCACAACAGCTTCCAGCATGTCCAGCATTCACCTTATGATGGAGCAGGCTGTCCTGATACATTTTTTTTCAGGCATTGTGTGTCTTATGTGAACGACTTGCTTCCCCAGGAGACCACAGCATAGCACAACACACTGGCTACAATGGACTGGTAGAACATTTTCAGCAGCTTGCTGTATACATCTGAAGAGCTGTGTCTCCTTATGAAGTATACAGTCTGCTCTGGAGATATTATATTCTGCCATAGCAGGTCCAGGGGACTGGGACCAAATTAACTAAATGCTCTTCTTGTATCTTTATGGGGTTTTCTTCAGATACCTTGGATTTCTTTGCATATTCGTAGAGTATGTACAAAAGCTGAATCGGTGACTCTGAACTGGCCCGGTGAGTGATGGTTTCTTGTGATGCCCCGTCGAGAGTTTGGTCCTCCTTTATATTCAGTGCTGCTAGGATTGGCTTCATGGCTGGGTTAAATGGCTCTGAAAATAACTTAAAAATATTGACAGTGTAAAAAATGTCCAGTTAGTAATCTGCACAGTCTCTTTAAGTCAATATCCAGCAAAATATGAGATTCCTTTTCCATTTGATGAAATATTAGCTGTTTTCTAACCCACTTAGTCCTGAACAGCGTCACGGTGGGGGGTGTCAAGCCTACCCCACCCAACACAGGGCTCAAGGCAGGAACACACCCTGGACAGAGCGGCAGTCCATCGCATGAGATAATATTAACCTCTATAAATTATTTGTCATAAAAGACTTATGTTTGTATGATCTATTGAACAAAAAACAGAGCAAAAAGAGTTTCTGCCTTTTAGAAAAGGTAATGCCATTGAATACAATGGGAAATGTGTGCATTCTAAATGAACTCAAATAAAACCCTGTAATGATCTTAGAAACTGTTTACTGTAAGCTTTATGACATTATTAACATGTAGATTTTTTTGACTACAAAAATTATAGGCATTAATAACAAATAATTATGAATTACATACTATAGAAATTTGAAATTCAGTTGTTTTATACCTTAATTTATATTACAGGTTTGAAAGGTCCTGTGCAAATCATATGTGATGGGACAACCTTTGTTATGTTTATGCAGTATACGATGTACATTGCTGTCATAGTTTTACAGAAGGAAAATGTAAAATGTCTAAGATTATTAATATTTGAGATCCATTTGTTTTCTGTAGCTGCTTAAGCTAATACAGGGATGATATACAGTAAGCCATGATCAGGGTCTAACCTTGGACAGGATGTGTGTCACTCAAAGACATTTCATTTGAAAAACATAATGCTACCTTAGGAATTGTCATCTACATATTAATGGAAACTGGCGATTTCATACAATTTTATGTATTTTATATCAGGAATCAGCTTTACAAAATGTCAGTTTCACACTCTGTGTTGTAGCTTGCCAATCAGATTATTAGATTTGTTTGCACACAGATGTAAGGGGCTTGTAAATCACAATATTAGTGTACTGTTGCACAGAGCAAGTAAAAAAAAAAAATCACATTTGTTAGCATATTTTGCTGTTACCAATAGATCAGGAAATCCACCCACTGAATTATGTCAGGGACTGAAATGTTGTTGAATTAGTTTAAGGCCTGGCTGCAGTACAGGCATGGTTGGGTGCAGTCAGTTATTTACAGGAAGAGCAATTTTGATTTAGGAAAATAGACCTAACAGTGGTTATATTATTATTATTGTTATTATTATGATTATTATTATTACTAAGTCACATAAACAAGAATCTCTAGGAGACCCTAAAACTTTAGTACATCTTGTCTTATTTTCCCTACAATACACAGTATATTAATTTATTATATAATGACCACCCCACCACTAAGCCATATTATCAAATTATTAAAAGCAATGCTTGTAGTGAAACCAAATTAATTACAGTGCCAATTAATTAAAGAGTTGGCGGTCCCTCATAAACACCAGGACATGGGAGGGTTGCTGTTGTAGACTTGGTGTTCACAATACACAAAAAAACAAGTACAAGGACAATGAGACATCTATTGTCATGAAACAGCAAAAGTTGATCAAAGAGCGGGATTGAGGGACTGTCAGGATGTACCAACATCATATTGAAGATCAAGGGGGGTTTCCCATGAAGATTCATGGAAAGGTGCTGGTAGTCTGTGTTGAAATTCAAAGTTGTGACTTTGTAACTTCAAGCACTGGAAAATGGATTACATTTATTGCAATTAGGCAACGACCAGCAACTATTAATGGTCTTCAAGATTTCTTTAAGTGTCACTTTTAGCCTTTACTGGCTCATATCTATCATTCAGTCAATGTCTTTGACTCTTTTTGACTGTGAGATAAGTCAGACTGCAAGTATATTGTGCAGTCTGTGTAAGGTGTAATTCCTCTTTTGTTGAAAGCAGGAACTATCCAACCCTCTTCCAGTTCTTTCTCTTATTCAGGCATCCTGACAAAAGTGGACTTTATGGGACAGGTTTTAGGTTTGCCTGTCTTTTTGACGCTCCTGGGGAAAGCTGCTTCTACAGTTCCCACATGAAGAATTGGGAGAACATGCTTAAAGGTATCTAGAGCCCCTCTACATGTCCCAAGGGTTTTCTTTATGCTCCTTATTTATTGCAGAGATAGCTGTTTTGAAATAATAATGTAGTGTGTCACAGTACTAGTGATGAGAATAATCTTCTTCACATTGTTCTTTCAATGCAAGTGGCTGGAGTGACAGAAGACCGAGAGGTGGGGTGAGCCATTTGGGATCATGGTTCTTATTCTGGGTTGGTGACTTTAGAGTTGTGAAGGAAACAGATAGATACATAATTTCCGTAAGATAGATCAGATTATCAAGCTCTTGACAGAAAATATACAATATAATGTACACATGTTATATATACATACACACAACTCTTCCTGTTCTTTATCCTGTTTCAGATGACTGGCTTTAAATATACATACATCATCAAACCCATCATGGTGGACTGGAGCCAGGATTAACTCACTAATCAGGTTAAATTGTACATCACTTTGGACAATGTTCAAAAACAGCATGCAAGTCATCACTGTGCATGAATCTTAAAACAAATAGTATTTAAACATGCAGGAGAAGCTTTTTTGGTTTTTGTAAGAGTCCACTAAATTAAATTCCAACAATTTCCTCAACAATGACTGTCTATGAACGAAAGAGTAAAGTACAAGATGCATGCATTTTTCCCTGCATATATTTGTGACCGTGTGCTTCTGTTGGCACACATTTTGGTGTGCTTTTTATATTTATTTTATATTTATTTATACAAAATATACAATTTATGTTTATATGCATTGTATAGTTATGTCTTGTTTGCCGAGGTCTCCAGGACTCTGACTGTGTCTGGCTTGTCTGACTCCTTTTCCACAATATGGCTGTGGTTTGTCAATTGACTGATGGACAGATTTACGTAAATTAGTTTTTAGCTTGTTTTTGATGTATTTGTATTGTTTCTATGTGATAATATTTTGTATTATCGTATTGCATTTCTGTGGTGGCAGTGATAGACTGGCCATCGGGCTCTGTGAAGAGGATTACTTGTGCTCTGTTTTGTGTGTTGTTTTTACACCCATTGTGTGCCCAACCTTCCCAGAGGGGTTTGTCTCGCTGAATTGCCCTTCCCAAGATTTCTTCCATTTTTTTATCCCACAAGGTTTTTGCTTGTCTTCTTATAAAGTCAAGGCTTGCCAAAAGACAGGACATATTAAAGCCCATTGAGACATTGCTTGTGTGATATACAAGAAATACATTGTTCTTGTTGTTGTGTTTTATATTAGTAATTAATTTAGTCCACATTGCCTTTATCTGTTGAGCAATTTCAAAAAAGCCAAATTAAATCCTCTGTGATTCAATGTAGTGTAACAATAAACTATGTACATTTCCATCGGGGTGAATACTTTTTATAGGCACTGTGTGTCTTGGGTTCACCAGAACCAATTTTGAGCCCACCAATAGCCCACCCAGCACATGTCTTAATAGAAAACTAGAACCTGGTTTTAACATTTTTAAGTGCTCTTATATTTGTCCTTTAAACTCTGTTGCTTAAAGATTTAAATGTAAACTGAGGTAGTATATCTGTTTAAAAAAAGACTCTAGTTGGGTTACATAAAGAATTATTTTTGCCATATGATCAAACAAGCAAACATCCAATAATAAAAATCATTTCTAGAATGTAAAAAATCAATATAACCATTATTTCATTTTTAAATCTGCTTAATCCAGTTATTTGGGGTGAGGGCACGAACCAACCCAGGACTGGGTGCCAGTCCATCACAGAGCAATCTTAATCATACAGGAATTTTAGGTCATTAATCAATCTAACCTTTAGGGTTTAAATGGAGTTTAAAATGGTGACAGTTTTATAGGGAATCAGTACAGTGGATCCCAACAGTTTCTTTAAAATTAATTCTTCAACAAGAACTCTCAGATGGACATTTGTCAAGGGCAATTTTTGCATGAATAATAGAATGTTTTCCTTCTTATGGAGAACCATATGATACAAAATACTTTGGTGGACAGTAACCTCAACTCAATATTATTCTGAAGAAATTGTGTGTTTTTTTGGGGGGATAGAAAACAAGGAATACTTTTTTCTAAAGCCTTTTTCTTAATTGTGTGTTTTTTTTTTTTCTGAAGCTGTGTAATACATTTCATCCATTGCACACCTATATAATCAATTCTGTTTATGCCGCTGGATTAAGGGACCCCCCACAGGCCCCCAAAGTGGATGACTTCACTCCTTAACAGACAGTTGATCATACTTTTAACAGTGCAGCATGCAGACACCAGGGGCCTCATGCATAACGCCGTGCGTAGAATTTGCACTATAACATGACGTAAGCACAAAAGCCGAAATGTGCTTACACACAGAAAAATCTAGACGCAGGAATCTGTGTGTACTCCAACTTCCACGTTCTTCCGCTACATAAATCCCAGTCAGTGTGAAAAGTAACACACGTGCTCGCGCCTTCTGTCCCGCCCCAACTCCTCCCAGAATTACGCCTCTTTGATTATGCAAATCAATATAAATAGCCCTTAAGCTCAGCCTTCTGTGAAAAGACAAAGGGAAGAGCATGGGGGAAAATATAAGAATTTCAGAGAATACCAAGTGGAGGCAAAGGAAAAACATACTATTTGTTCAAATAAACTGTGGTATAATCAACAAAAGGAAGTTGATCGAGTGACAGAGTGTCGGAAAAAATGTGAAAGCTCAAGTCCACAAAGTCGCACAGTGTCGGAAATAAAAAAGAACTTGTCGCCGTGAAAAGGCGAGTCGTAGCCCAACGTCTGAGTGTCGTATGAAAGCTTATTAGGGTACAGAGAAAAAAAAATAGGCACACAGTGGGGGAAAAAAGCAGGACATGTCAATTTCAATTTCGAAATTTCCACTTTAATCACATAGTTTATTTTGTCATTAAAGTAGAACGAACATCATAAATTTAATCTTAAAATCGATTAATTTACTAGTTTCTCAAATCCCATTGTAACTAAAGTAACACGTTAAATGCTTTGTTTTGTATTTGATCTTCTATGTGCTCTATGTGTGTGAATCACTACGTGGTTCTTAAACCGTCTTTCTCTTCCTCCGACAGGACACAGAATCCATTACATTCGTGATATTACAGCTGTCTGAATAATTAAAATACTGAGATGTATACGTGAAATCTTTTTCATGATGATAGGAATGAAAGCATGTTGTTAAACATGGGAACACGGTGGCGGTACTGTCTCTTTCAAATGTACTAACCCCCAATTCCTGTCCTTACTTTTCTTTCTCCAAATACCCAATCACCACGCAATCAGCTCTGTAATAGACATTAAGCCATCTGTAAGCTTACAACGACGATTCTTCAAAATTTTTAAGGATCTTCATAGTACCTGTTTAATTATTCTATCCATCTATCCATCCATCCATCCATCCTCTTCCGCTTATCCGAGGTCGGGTCGCGGGGGTAGCAGCTTAAGGAGAGAAGCCCAGACTTCCCTCTCCCCGGCCACTTCTTCCAGCTCTTCCGGGAGAATCCCAAGGCGTTCCCAGGCCAGCCGGGAGACATAGTCCCTCCAGCGTGTCCTGGGTCTTCCCCGGGGCCTCCTCCCGGTTGGACGTGCCCGGAACACCTCACCAGGGAGGCGTCCAGGAGGCATCCTGATCAGATGCCCGAGCCACCTCATCTGACTCCTTTCGATGCGGAGGAGCAGCGGCTCTACTCTGAGCCCCTCCCGGATGACTGAGCTTCTCACCCTATCTTTAAGGGAAAGCCCAGACACCCTGCGGAGGAAACTCATTTCAGCCGCTTGTATTCGCGATCTCGTTCTTTCGGTCACTACCCATAGCTCATGACCATAGGTGAGGGTAGGAACGTAGATCGACTGGTAAATTGAGAGCCTTGCCTTACGGCTCAGCTCTTTTTTCACCACGACAGACCGATGCAGAGCCCGCATCACTGCGGATGCCGCACCGATCCGCCTGTCGATCTCACGATCCATTCTTCCCTCACTCGTGAACAAGACCCCGAGATACTTAAACTCCTCCACTTGGGGCAGGATCTCGCCCCCAACCCTGAGAGGGCACTCCACCCTTTTCCGGCTGAGGACCATGGTCTCGGATTTGGAGGTGCTGATTCTCATCCCAGCCGCTTCACACTCAGCTGCGAACCGCTCCAGAGAGAGCTGAAGATCACGGCCTGATGAAGCAAACAGGACAACATCATCTGCAAAAAGCAGTGACCCAATCCTGAGTCCACCAAACCGGACCCCTTCAACACCCTGGCTGCGTCTAGAAATTCTGTCCATAAAAGTTATGAACAGAATCGGTGACAAAGGGCAGCCCTGGCGGAGTCCAACTCTCACTGGAAACGGGCTCGACTTACTGCCGGCAATGCGGACCAAGCTCTGACACCGGTTGTACAGGGACTGAACAGCTCTTATCAGGGGGTCCAGTACCCCATACTCCCGGAGCACCCCCCACAGGACTCCCCGAGGGACACGGTCGAACGCCTTTTCCAAGTCCACAAAGCACATGTAGACTGGTTGGGCAAACTCCCATGCACCCTCCAGGACCCTGCTAAGGCTGTAGAGCTGGTCCACTGTTCCGCGACCAGGACGAAAACCACACTGTTCCTCCTGAATCCGAGGTTCGACTATCCGACGGACCCTCCTCTCCAGAACCCCCGAATAGACTTTTCCAGGGAGGCTGAGGAGTGTGATCCCTCTATAGTTGGAACACACCCTCCGGTCCCCCTTTTTAAAGAGGGGGACCACCACCCCAGTCTGCCAATCCAGAGGCACTGTCCCCGATGTCCATGCGATGTTGCAGAGACGTGTCAACCAAGACAGTCCTACAACATCCAGAGCCTTAAGGAACTCCGGGCGTATCTCATCCACCCCCGGGGCCCTGCCACCAAGGAGTTTTTTGACCACCTCGGTGACTTCAGTCCCAGAGATGGGAGAGCCCACCTCAGAGTCCCCAGGCTCTGCTTCCTCATTGGAAGGCATGTTAGTCGGATTGAGGAGGTCTTCGAAGTACTCCCCCCACCGACCCACAACGTCCTGAGTCGAGGTCAGCAGCGCACCATCCCCACCATATACGGTGTTGACACTGTACTGCTTCCCCTTCCTGAGACGCCGGACGGTGGACCAGAATCTCCTCGAAGCCGTCCGAAAGTCGTTCTCCATGGCCTCTCCAAACTCCTCCCATGCTCGAGTTTTTGCCTCAGCAACAACCGAAGCCGCATTCCGCTTGGCCTGTCGGTACCTATCAGCTGCCTCCAGAGACCCACAGGACAAAAAGGTCCTATAGGACTCCTTCTTCAGCTTGACGGCATCCCTCACCGCCGGTGTCCACCAACGGGTTTGGGGATTGCCGCCGCGACAGGCACCGACCACCTTACGGCCACAGCTCCGGTCAGCCGCCTCAACAATAGAGGCACGGAACATGGCCCATTCGGACTCAATGTCCCCCACCTCCCTCGGGACGTGGTCGAAGTTCTGCCGAAGGTGGGAGTTGAAGCTACTTCTGACAGGGGACTCTGCCAGCCGTTCCCAGCAGACCCTCACAACACGTTTGGGCCTACCAGGTCTGACCGGCATCTTCCCCCACCATCGAAGCCAACTCACCACCAGGTGGTGATCAGTTGACAGCTCCGCCCCTCTCTTCACCCGAGTGTCCAAGACATATGGCCGCAAGTCCGACGACACAACCACAAAGTCGATCATCGAACTGAGGCCTAGGGTGTCCTGGTGCCAAGTGCACATATGAACACCCTTATGCTTGAACATGGTGTTCGTTATGGACAATCCGTGGCGAGCACAGAAGTCCAATAACAGAACACCGCTCGGGTTCAGATCGGGGGGGCCATTCCTCCCAATCACGCCCTTCCAGGTCTCACTGTCATTGCCCACGTGGGCATTGAAGTCTCCCAGCAAAACGAGGGAATCCCCAGAAGGTATGCCCTCTAGCACCACCTCCAGAGACTCCAAAAAGGGTGGATACTCCAAACTGCTGTTCGGCGCATACGCACAAACAACAGTCAGGACCCTTCCCCCCACCCGAAGGCGGAGGGAGGCCACCCTCTCGTCCACCGGGGTAAACCCCAACGCACAGGCTCCAAGTCGGGGGGCAGTAAGTATGCCCACACCTGCTCGGCGCCTCTCACCGGAGGCAACTCCAGAGTGGTAGAGAGTCCAGCCCCTCTCAAGGAGATTGGTTCCAGAGTCCAAGCTGTGCGTCGAGGTGAGTCCGACTATATCTAGCCGGAACCTCTCAACCTCACGCACTAGCTCAGGCTCCTTCCCCTTCAGAGAGGTGACATTCCACGTCCCAAGAGCCAGTTTCTGTAGCCGAGGATCAGAACGCCAAGGTCCCCGCCGCCGGCCACTACCCAACTCACATTGCACCTGACCTCCTTGGCTCCTCCCATAGGTGGTGAGCCCATGGGAAGGAGGACCCACGTTACCTCTTCGGGCTGTGCCCGGCCGAGCCCCATGGGTGTAGGCCCGGCCACCAGGCGCTCGCCATCGAGCCCCACCCCCAGGCCTGGCTCCAGAGGGGGGCCCCGGTGACCCGCGTCCGGGCAAGGGAAAACGTCGTCCACAGTTTTTACTCTTCATTGGAGGTTTGTTGAACCGTTCTTTGTCTCATCCCTCACCTAGGACCAGTTTGCCTTGGGTGGCCCTACCAGGGGCATAAAGCCCCAGACAACATAGCTCCTAGGATCATTGAGACACGCAAACCCCTCCACCACAATAAGGTGACGGTTCAAGGAGGGGATCTATCCTTCCAGCATACAGCAATCATTTAGGATCAATCTGTGAACTTGCTAGCGCTACAGCACCGTGTCCTCACATGTTTAATTAATAACAATACAGATTATTTAAATGAAGTTAGTATTATCTGTATAATATAATCAACATATTTTGCTGCATTTCATCTTAAAAAGGATATCGTCATCATATGTTAATATGCGCTTTATAAAGTAGCTCAGGCTGTGCAATATTATAACTGAAGTGCATGTTTATAGTGAGGTAATTGTACTTATAAGTACAAACAGTTCTACAAGGAGCAGTTGATGGACTGATTGACTCTGTTTAAAGTTTTTGGGCTGAAGCTGTTTCTGAACCACGAGGTCCGTACAGGAAAGACTCTGAAGCATTTTGCCGTGGCTGAGGCAGCGTGTGCTTGATGCTGTATCCCAATAATTCTCTTTCTGTGGGAACCCTTAACGGGAGCAGCTGAAAGCAGAAAAAGAAGGTGCAGTGAGAGTAACAATGCTAAAGCAGTTATGGTATTTGGAATACTATGGCTATTCCCTGGACCATTATATTGTTACTGGTTAATTAAAATCAGACGCATTACACTAATAAACAATATGCAGTTAGTTTCAGTGTATTTATAAAGCCGTGTTAGGAATGTGGTTCTAAGAAATAAAGGGTAACCACACAGGAACAGTAGCACTGCTTTGACGCTGGGTGCTGCCAGTCTGCAAAACCGAGCGGAAAACTTGAGTACGACAGGGTATGAGGTACCATGGAAATGTGCGTGGCTTTACACCAAGTTTAGGTTTTATACATCATGATTTGAACGTGGAAACGTTCTTACGCAACATTTCTGTGCGTACGCACCGTTTATACATGAGGCCCCAGGTCCCTTATTGCAGAGCGGTATTTCTAACTTTGATGTTGGTGCGAGACTCAATTGATTCATCGAGTAAGGGGGTCCTCCTTGGTCATTTTGACTCACAGATACTCGATCTTTCCATCAAACATGAGGGTCCCCTTGATCACTTTGCTTATTTTCTTTGTGGATGCACACCTAGAAGGCCCTGATGGTAAATATGCCCCTGTGTGGTGGAGTGAAGTATATATTTAAAAATGTAACATACTGAATATTTTCCATTTGAAGACACCAAAACACACCACCTTGCCCATTAGGCTGTTTTCGCCATAGGAAAACTTAATAGTGGGAAAGTTGCTGATGCAAGATCTTTATTTAAATACTTCTTCTTCTTTCACCTGCTCCCATTAGGGGTTGCCACAGCGGATCATCTTCTTCCATGTCTTTCTGTCTTGTGCATCTTGTTCTGTTACACCCATCACCTGCATGTCCTCCCTCACCACATCCATAAACCTTCTCTTAGGCCTTCCTCATTTCCTCTTATCTGGCAGCACTATCCTTAACATCCTTTTCCCAATATAATCAGCATCTCTCCCCTGCACATGTCCAAACCAACACAATCTCACCTCTCTGACTTTGTCTCCCAACACGTCCAACTTGAGCTGACCCTCTAACGTACTAATTTCTAATCCTATCCATCCTTGTCACGCCCAATGCAAATCTTAGCATCTTTAACTCTGCCACCTCCGGCTCTGTCTCCTGCTTTCTGGTCAGTGCCACTGTCTCACTACCCTCCTGTATACCTTCCCTTTCACTCCTGACACTCTCCTCCACCCAATCCACCCTGCCTGCACTCTCTTTTCACCTCTCTTCCTCACTCCCCATTACTCTGTACTGTTGATCCCAAGTATTTAAACTCATCCAACTTTGCCAACTCTACTCCTTGCATCCTCACCATTCCACTGACCTCCCTCTCATTTACACACATGTATTCTGTCTTTTTCCTACTGACCTTCATTCCTCTCCTCTCTAGAGCATATCTCCACCTCTCCAGGGTCTCCTCAACGTGCTCACTACTATCGCTACAGATCACAATGTCATCAGCCATCATCATAGTCCATCGGGACTCCTGTCTAATCTCGTCTGTCAACCTGTCTATCACCATTGCAAATAAGAAAGGGCTCAGAGCCGATCCCTGATGTAATCCCACCTCCACATTGAATGCATTCGTCACTCCTACCACAGACCTCACCACGGTCACACTTCTCTCGTACATATCCTGTACAACTCTTACATACTTCTCTGCTTTATTTAAATACTAAATGTCAGAATTAATGCATGAATATGCTTCCAAATGGTAAATAAATATTGCTCTTCTTATGTGAGTGGCACAGATTTCACTGGAACTGAAACCTGATTTATTTCGCTTTTTTCCCCTGAAGTGAAACACTGACTTTCATAGCAAATTCAACTTTATGCATATTTGCATCTCTCGTAATTGGTGGTGGTCTAGTGGTGGAGTGGTTATTAATGTTGTCTTACAGCTTAAGGGGGCTTAGTTCAAATGTCTGTGTTGATTGTGGTTTACTGTGGAGATTGTATATTCTTTATGTTGTGGCGGACGGCCGGGGCTCTTGCCCAGCTGGGACAACTCTTCTTTATATTGTCCGGGGGAACAAGCAGGGACTGAACAGTACCTCCCCTGGGACGCTAGATGGCAGCCCCCCTGGGTGGCAGTGGTGCCTCGGATTCCCGCAGGGCTCCATAGGAGATGGAGTTCTCTACAACCTTGTTGTGTTCCAGGGGTGCCACCAAGAGGCGCTGCAGTGGTTCCTGATCCCGTACAGGTGGCTCTTCCGCTACACCCAGAAGTGCAACCGGAAATAGGTCATCAAACACCTGGAGCACTTCCGGGTGGGCTATAAAAGAAGCCAGCAACGCTCACTTCGGGAGCCAGAGTCAGAAGGATGGAGACAAAGCTTGCCGGAGAGGAGTAGAGGAGAAAGAAGTAAAAGAGAAGTATTGTGATTGGGATAGTGCATATTGGGATTGTGTTGTGCCTTTGGGAGCGGGGAAGGCATTGCCCACAGACGAAGAAAAAAAAATGAAACATTTATTTGTTTTATCAGTGTGTCTCCTGCGTCTGTCTGTGTTGGGTTGGGCACTGGTATAGCAGCTTTTGCCACAATGTTTACTTCCTACATCTTAACAATATGCAGAATAAGTTAATCGGCAACTACAAATGGGCACCATGTGTATGAACATAGGTGTGCACCAACAATCAGACTGGCATCCTTTCCAGTAATGGTTCTTCTCTTGTTGCTGGTATTCATGATCCTAAATTGAATGAAGCAGGCATATTAATATCTGAGTAGTTGATTACTAGATGATTAATTTGACACTGTCAACTTGGTGGCCATCTTAAAGTCTAGTAGGAATTCTTTCTGTGTAAGGTTTGAATGTCATCTCAGTGTTGACTGTGGTTTAACATAAGCACTCCAGTTTCCTTCAGCAGGGCCTATGCCAACTTTCAGGTTGAATGCTGAGTTATCAAACGATATTTTTAAAGCCCTCAGCCATCCTGCATAGTCACTTTGACAGATCTTCCTGAACCTTTAGTACTTGTACCACTAAATTCAGGGACAGTTTTAGCCCTCAGATTAGAATCAGCTCATGTGGACAGAATCTCATTGTACTGTGCATATGTGTTGTGAACTACAGACAGACACCAGGACACAAGGAAGTCCAAACACACGCCTTTCCTTTATAGCACCTCACACAGTGCACCAATCAGCTATAACAATAACTCAGTCCTTTCTTTCCTTTCTTCTTCTCTCTCTCTCTTGTTTCTTTATTGCTGCCTCCACCTCTCTCTCGCAAGCTCCGTCCTCTGCCTCCTGACTCCGGCTCCCTGAATGGCGCGAGACGGCCCCTTTTATGTGGCACCCGGATGTGCTCCAGGTGCTCCCTCATGACCTTCCTGCAGCTTTTCCTGGTGTGGCTAAAATGCTGCATGGGCACCCAGAAGCACTTCAGGTGTATCTGGTTCCTGTTCCGGCAGCACTTCCTGGTATGGTGGGAGTGCTGCATTCCATGGCTCTGGAACCATCCAGGCACCACCCCCTGGCGGTGGTCATAGGCCCCCAAAGGGTAGAGTTTTCAAGCTCTGTGACCCCCATGAAATCCAGGGGGACTGCCCTCTTGCATCCCTGGGAAGGAATTGCCCCTGCTTCTCCAGGCCTCCTGGTGAGGCAAGGTCCCCAGCCGTCTACCACAGTGTCAAAAAATATGAACTTAACCATGACTCCACATGGGCCTGCTACAAGTGAACGTTCTGTGTTATGTAATGGGGCTGCCAGCTCATCAAATTTATTGCAACCTATTATCAACTGCCAATTAACAAAAAAAAGACCATCCATGCTTGTTAAGTAAGCTGCACCCAATTCCTTAAATTTAATAAAATACAGCGACATGCTAAAGGGATATGAAAAATCTATTCATGGAATTCAAATGGAGTTTAACTAAAAAAAAAAGTCTAGTAAAAATGAAAAGTGATTGTGCTCCTGCAGCAGCTGGTTCCCAAACCAAAGCAGTTTCCATGTTAGTGCTATTGACAGCTTCTTGTATATTCCAGTGCTGAGTGATGTCATCATGTCTGTCAGCTTGGCTTGACTGTTTTTGCTTCAAGGAATGAGAACTCATTTCCAAACCCAAAGAATACAGCTTTACTTTCTGTACCTTTCAGCTATGGTTTGTAATTCAAGACTAGTTTTGATTTTTACAGCTGACAAGTTATTGATTTTAATTTACTGTGGAAAAACTGTACATAGTGGTAGAAATTTCCATAAATATTTGTCAGAATTGAGCTTGGAAACATATAAAGCTGGCATCCATGACTGGTATGTGTGCGTATGGGTTTGCGAGTAAAGACATATGTAGTTATGTGCTGCGTTCCATTGGTTCATATTACGATCTAATATTCCTATATTTTTGGCTTTTTTTTTTCAAAGTTGTAAAATAAATGCTAGATTTGTAATGCTCCTGTGTGGATGTTCGTTATCATTTCCATTACTGGTTCTGTATTTGCCACTTAGTCCTATCCTTTATTTAATGTACTTTAGAACAGTGGTCTTCAACCTTTTTTGCACCACCGGCCAGTTTCATGTAAGACAATTTTCCATCACGCGTGCATAATAAAGTGTGTGAAAAGATCAGTCTTGACACACTCGTAAAGGTTTGAGGAAGCCACCCGTGTATTGTCTGTGGCTGCAATAGGTTTGAAAAGTTGACAGAAGTGTCTTTGATGGAGTCCAAAAGTGAACTGCTTGAGGTTTGAGAAGATGGCGGTTTTAAATGGAAAGACCGGAAATAACGTAGAGGAACCGGAAGTGACCTTCTTCTGCCATCATCCTAGGCACCGGAACTGGAAGTGGCATCTTCAATGATGAGTCAGACAGGTTTCCCTGCAGCTGGTCTGTAGAGATAACAGGAGAAGGTTTAGTGCATCCCACCATGCCCTGGCCTGGTGTGGAATTACTTTCGTTTGTTCCATACAACATCCTCCAACTCACATGTGCGTGCCAAGTGCAGGGTACTTGGTCTCTATGTGGTGAAGCAGTTTTGAAGGCTTCATGTCCTCATTGGACAGTCGGTCCCCATATATTGTTCACAGTGAGCTGGGAGCATGTGAATCACCTGTCGAGATAAACCCTATAACTAGAGTAGCACTTTCTTTTAAATGCGGTTTTCTCTTTCTCTTTGTTGCCAGTCTTAGAGTCTTTGTCTGTCTCATTATTGGGGCTTTCCCCTTTTTCAAAGAAGCTCTCCAGAGATTGTTTGATTTTTACACATTTTAGGTGTAGTTAGCTTGTGGGCTAACTTTATCGTACATCAAAACTTTAACAGAGACAAGTAAATAATAATAATACATTTTATTTATTTGTAGGCGCCTTTCTAAACACTCAAGGACACCGAACAATAGACAAAACACAGAATGTAAACTAAAGTAAAATATGAAAGTTAAAATCAGACAAAGCAAATGTAATCAAAGAGAAAAAGCAGTCTTAAACAAACGAGTTTTAAGTTTAGATTTGAAAAGTGAGAATGAGTCAAAGCTCAGGTGGCAGAGAGTTCCAAAGCTGGGGAGCAGAGAATTCAGTTGTGGTAATTGGTAGTGGTAAGACAGACGAAGGGGACAGTCAAGTGGATGGAGGACGAGGGTACGGGAGGGAATGGCAACATGGAGTAGGTCAGACAGATATGGAGGGGCTAGGTTGTGGATAGCCTTAAAAGTTAGTAGGAGAATTTTTAATTGAATCTGGAACTGAACTGGAAGCCAATGAAGCTGCTGCAAAGCAGGAGGGATATGGTGAATAGAGGGAGTTCTAGTAATGACACAGGCAGCTGAATTCTGGACCAAGTGTGGGAAGGAGGCACAGACGGAAGTGATGGGGAGATTGTTGAGTGATGACTGGTCACAGTTATTGAAAGTTATCAACAGTTTGTTGTACACCACAAACAAATCAATCTGCACGCAGATCCAAACATGACTTAATACTGCCGCTCCTACTACTTTCTTAACTGCAGTGGTTGTCAAGGTACATAAATAACAGAACACAGTCATTGTTCTACATCCTCCCTCCTTAGCTTTGTTTCTTATTTCAAAATACATGAATAAGGCTGCTTAAATATTTTTCTAAACACATTCAAGAATTAAACATTATATCAACAGGTCAACATAGCGGGTCAAATTGAGAAGTTTAAACACTCGTGTGTGTGCGTCTTTAATTAAATGTGCAGCTGCGATGAAAATATCATATTCTTGTTCAAACACATGCCAATTCTCTGTGATACTGCCATGAAACACGAGTGGTTCATGTCTACAAAATCATTCTGCTGTGCCGTCAAAGTATATTCAATTACCTTTGTTCGTTGCACTTCGATGAGACTTAGTTACTGATGATTTCTTCATTTTGAATGACGAGTGGTCACAGTTATTGAAAGTTATCAACAGTTTATTGTACACCACAAACAAATCAATCTGCATGAACATCAATCCTTACTTAACACTGCCACCCCCCTAACTACAGTGACTGTCAAGGTACATAAATAACAGAACATAGTCACTGTTCTACAGAGGTGATCTGGTCATTTTTCAAAATAAAACATCCTGTAGACTCCAATAGTCAATAGATTGGAAATAAAAAGAAAACGTTTTTTATTCTTTCTTTGTGGCCCGGTACTAAGTGATCCACAGCCTGGTATCGGCCCACAGCTCAGTGGTTCGGGAACGCTGATCCAGAACATTTTGTTTTGAAATGTTATGGAAGTAAAGAGAGTGAGGACATGTTTAAATTAAATGTTTAAACTAGCATCACATGTTTATATAACATTTCAGTTTTGTTATATTAGAAACTAGCAAAATACGCAAAGTACTGCCTTAAAATTTTTATTAAGAATAAAATTAAACCTTTTTAAACTGAGGGAAAATATACCTATAATTATTTGTTAAGGATCTCTTTGTATACCACATTGTCAGTTCGGCCCTCCGGTTGTAACATGACCAAGCTGTGCGCTGAGCTTACTCTTGAGCATGCAACGTACAGTTGGCCATGTGAAAAGTAATCTTGTTTCAAATCTTACAGCTTGGATTGCTGCTGTCATAATCGGTTCGAGTTTCATGGTTTGTTTCAATTACGACAGTATTTGCAGGACTTGTGTTGAAGTGACATTCGGCATCTGTCAAGTGTTGTAAGCATACAAGTGGTTTCATTGATAACTTCGCATCCAGCTTTTGACAGTTTAAACATTCATAAACATCAAAGTGTCCACTACTCATATCGTCACCTCTGAATCTAAGATGTTTAAGGCGGTTGTCGAAAGGTGTAAAATATTTGGCCATTTCAGTACACTTGAAAACGACAACCGAACAATTCAGCGGCAGCCATCAACTCACATGCAGAACCATAGGTGAAGGGCTTAAGCATTTCAATCTTATAGTGCTCCTGTGTAGTATAATTATCTCCTGTACCGTCATCAGTCCACACCTTGAACCTGTCCCAGTCATTCAATACATAAGACACAATGTTCCTCCGGATATCAAGAGTGAGCCTGATATGGCCATGCAATATGTAACAAAGAGAATGGAAAAGGCAGGTGCCATCTCCGGGCATGGAAACCACTCAGTAAGTGACAGTTCTTTGATCGATGGTGATCACCTCGATAATGGGGGTATGGTTGGAACGATAAAGGAAATGGGTACCTGAACAATGTAAAGTAAGTCTAAAATACCTATACAATAACTATAATCGTAATAAACAAACAATAAAACAGTGGAGAAGCCGTGGATTAAATAAAAAGGCTGTAGTTATCAGCAGGGAGATGTGAATCCCGTGGCGAAACAAGGAAGGGAATGTAGAGACTGGAGCGATGGACGGCCTTATATAGGCAGGCAGCCAACAACGTGGGAGGCGTTGGGATGGGGGACCCAACACTGCCTCACATGGTGACCGAGCTCCAGGCTATGGACATATATTCAGTTAGCGTGGGGAACCCACGTACCAAATTTCTTGAAGATGGGCCCATAAGTAACAAAGATTGTTGGAAAGTTCAATATGGCGGCCGACAGTGGCATCATACCACCAAAATAAGTACGTGCATTGGTTTCGGTTAGCACAGGGAAGCCGCCTACCAAATTTCGAGAAGATGGGGCCATAAATAAGAAAGTTCAACATGGCGGACGTTGTCGACCATTATGACTGTTACGCGTAGAATTTCAAAATGAATCCTGCTTAACTTTTATAAGTAATCTGTAAGGATTGAGCCTGCCAAATTTCATCCTTCTACCTACATGGGAAGTTGGAGAATTAGTGATGTTGGAAAGTTCAATATGGCGGCTGACAGTGGCGTCATACCACCGAAATAAGTACGTACATCGGTTTTGGTTAGTACAGGGAAACCGCCTACCAAATTTCGTGAAGATGGGGCCATAAATAAGAAAGTTGAACATGGTGAACGTTGTCGACCGTTATGACCGTTACGCGTAGAATTTTGAAATGAAACATGCTTAACTTTTGTAAGTAAGCTGTAAGGAATGAGCCTGCCAAATTTCAGCCTTCTACCTACACGGGAAGTTGGAGAATTAGTGATGAGTGAGTGAGTGAGTGAGTCAGTCAGTCAATCAGTGAGTGAGGGCTTTGCATTTTATTAGTATAGATTGAAGAGGTTGCTTTACATATTTTGTCTTTTTTTTCTTCCTCCATTTGCAGTCACACAAAAAGACAAAAATGTGGTTCTTCAAGGTTTTATGTGTGATCTTCGATGGCTGAGGATTCCAGTCCTTGAGCCAAAGACCTTCTTGGCACAGTGATGGTTCTAGTCGTGAATGGTTTCTGTAAATCTGGTTTCTCCTCCATCTTTTTTGCCTTATCTGAGAGTAAATTAGTCAGAAATTGAAGTGCCATACCAATTTGACATTGCATGGATTCTGATGTCTAATAAGCCTTATATAAAGTAGGCCTTGAGGTTGTGTGTTATAATTCAGAGTGTCAAGCATGGCAAAAGAGGTGTGAGGCCTCCACAAAGCTCCACAAGCAGGCCCAAACCTTCATATACTTTCATATACCTTGCTGCAGACCCCAACTACTACTTGTAGACGATGGGCTACACAGACACAAAATAAAGATCTGCCTTTTAAATGTTCACAAAATGTCTCAAATGTTCCAAACTATATAAAAATACCCTTTAAGGAAAGGAATCATAAACCCTCTGACTAGCTGAAACAAGTCTAAATAATAAATTCTTAGGAATTTAAGAATTTATTTATTTATTTATTTTTAAATAAGAACAAAATATAGGAAATAGGCAAAAAGAATTTGCAGAAAAAGGCAATCCAAAGCCAATGAGTCCCAAAATTAAATCTGCACATAATCAAAAAAATCAAAAACCTGAAAATCGAGGGTAACAATACACACAGTAAATTCTCAGTGATCCACTGCTGAGACCCCATTCTCTGACCTCAATAAAAAGGCAGAGTGAGGGTGAGGGTGGCCCTGACTCCTGGGGTTCCATACATGAAGGACAAAAAGTGGCGGAGCATTTAAAGACATAGCACACCAATTACAAATAAAGAGCAAAGCGAATAGAAATTACATAAAAGACATGAACACCAATAATTCAAAAACAACATTAAAACAGAAAATACACATAAAGGATGAAAAACCCCTTGGTGAAACATAACAGTATAACCTGCTTTATAAACTCTTCTGGCAAACTCCAATACTCTGATCCCAATTCAGCTGAGCAGAGCGGACTTTTTGCGGAGATCTGATGTAGTACCTTAACTACAGTGTACAGCAGGGTCCTGGTTTCAAAACTGGTCATCTTTGACTTAAAAAGGAAGTTAGAATTTGAGCAATGAAACTAATAAGGGGAATATTCCACAATCAGTATAGGGATGCTTCTCACATTGAACCTACAGTTCCTGGAATAGACACGGCTCTAAGTGACCCTAAAGAGGATAAATGAGTTAGGAAATGGGTGGATGGTTGCATAGTGTATCACATTTGGGCACCAGCCATGACCAATTCAATACAGAAGAATATTTAAATGTTGATTTTTAATTGTGAAGAGCATTTATACCAGCTGCTCTTAATTTTATGTTGCATTTTAACTTTACTCACAGAGAAACGGTTAGTCTGAATTAAGGTTTACGTTAAGGAGTAGGAATATTGTGCTATAGGGAAGTACCGAGGCAGTGTAAACTGATAGGCAGTAATCTATGCATTAAGTCTACAGCCAATTAGTGACTCAGCTCATGTCAACAAATTAGACACATCAGAACATGCTTTTTCAGATGGTCAAGCATAATCACCTTCTCAACCAAAATACTTTCCCTCCGGTTAAACATTGACACATCTCCTTATGTCTGTGCCATGGTGCATTTTTACTTGTAGGATAAGAAAAAAAAAAATGTTTTGGAATGGTGTCTTAGATTATCTAAAGATTTTAACTACAGGTTCATGGAAGGTTTAATTTTAACAGAATTAGGATTATACATTAGATGAGTGAAAGTTTCACTCCAGGTTATGAATAACAGGTATAGACTTGAGCAAATTGTAAAGTATCAAAGTAAAATGTGTTTAAGGAATAAAATTCATGAAGAATATGTTTTTTTCCAAAATGCACAATATTCATGAATTCAGCAGGCTTAAGGTCTACGTAATAAAGCCAGTGATTTGAAAGGAGCTTTGACTTTTCACTCAATTTTAATTAACTGGCGTGTTTTCCTCCTACACAAACGTACTTTGTCAATTAATGCAGACAACTTGGAAACATTTTATTGTAACTGCACCAGGTTTTCTGACACAACGTATAAAAAATGCAATTAACAAAAACATTCCTTTACTTGAGGCTAAAGCGAGAAAAAGTGAAATACAATATTTTAAACATATCAACTGTATAAATACCTTTTAAGAGCAAAGTATCTGAAAGCTTACCGCAGGTGAGGAACTAAATCTGTTTAATTAAATATTTGGTATAAGATCCATGACTTATAATCAGTGGTGTTGTTTATAAAGTCTCGTGGATACTGAAATTCATGCACATTTATTATGCAGTTGGGCCAGAGTTCACCCATTTGTCAAGTCTTTCATGTATGAGTCTACACTGAAATTGAAAATTAGCTAATAGGAATGGATTTAGGTCGGTGGGTGGATGAGTTTAGGTTGGATCTTGAAGAAGTGTTAATGTTATGCAGAATAGCACCGTGGCCTGCCAACGTAGGATCTTCACTTCCACGTTTTAATCTCATTTCTGCTGATATATCCCAACATTTTTAATACAGGTTCTGACGTAAATTATATGTGTTTAACATTTCCTATCTTCCCTGAGATCTTATTATGTATATTATATGTTGGATGGAATAACCTTATAATATTTCATAAAGCGAAACTAGACAGAGGCACAGGGAATAGTTTTTACGCAGAATGCATTCTGATTCATCCACTTGGATGACTGTTTGTGTAAATATCTATGAAAAAATGCCCTTTTAATTAGATTGGCGTCTAATGCTGCATTTCATTTGAACTGGGAAGGCGGAATTTCCGTCTTTCAACTGGAATGCCCCCAACATGTCCGATTTCCTACTCTGAAACTCAGGACTGGTCTGTCAAATCTGAGTTTGTCCAATTTCAGATTATGACTTCAGTCCAAAATGTCAACGTACACCAAAAACTTTAGTGAAACCTGTAGTATAATATTGTTTATTAGCATTTCTATCTATTTGCTTCTCATTAAATCAGTCATACACACAGTGCTCTCCTACTTCTGTTGACGTGATGCTATAGTGTTTGGATGTACAAAATACCAGGTAATGCTGTGCCAGGATTTATTCTGAAAAAGCAAGCACAGCAGGAATTTGACTGGAGGTGCCCATATTAGACTTCCGAATGTTAAACTGGAATGTGGTCAACTGGAGTGTGACGTCATTCTTAGCTGAGCTATCTTGCATCAAATCTATACTTTTCTTAATCTGCCTGGTACATATGTCAGAGAAGTATTTCTGGATTTTTCTTCAATGCTTCACATACTGATTGGAAAACCGAATAGTATGAATCTAAACTCATTTATTACACTATGGATTCAGGACTTTCTTTTAAATCGTTCACAGACAGTTAAAGTACAGGATACTTTTTCAAAAGTCCTTCATTCAAACACAGGAAGCCCGCAGGGGTGTGTCTTATCACCATTACTATTTACTCTATACACAAGTGACCTGAGACAGAACAGTGACCACTGCTCCATTATCAAGTATGCAGATGACACCATGCTCATAGGACGCATATCTGGGGAGGATGAAAGCCATTATCTAAATCAAGTGGACTGGATGGTAAACTGGTGCAATAAAAACTTTCTCACTCTGAACGTAAAAAAGACCAAAGAAATTATATTTGATTTTAAGAGACAGAAATTTGTATGTTCACCCATTGTTTTTTCGGGGGGAGGAGGTAGAAATAGTGAATGAATATAAACACTTAGGAAGTAACTTAGATAACAATCATAACTGGAATGCAAATACAAAAAAAAAAATTCTAAATGCAATCAGCATTTATTTCTCCTCTGTAAACTCAAACTATTTAAAGTAGGCAAGGACCTCATGTTGCCCTTTTATCGCAGCATGATCCAGTCTGTTATCACTTTCAGCTTCATTTCCAGGTTTAGTGGTCTAACAAACCAAAATTTTAAAAAACTCCAGCAGATTACTAAACATGCAGCTAAAGTTATTGGGACTGATGTAGATGATCTGGCAAGTGTGTGTCAGAGGACAATGCTAAAGAAACTGGAAATAATCTCAACTGACGACAGACATCCATTACATGTAGAACTTAACTTCAGTAAATCAGGAAGGATGGTTGCTTTGAAAACCCACACAAATCGCTTCGGAAATTCTTTTCTTCTTAGTGCCATACAACTTTTTAATAAGGAATATCAGAGAAAACGATTAATGTTTGATATGTATCCTGTAACAATTTTTGTGTAAATATGCACTATCAAACTGCCTTACCTAACCTTAACCTGTCTTGTCTCTATTTGTTTTGTTTCATTCCTTTCTGTCTTGTTATTAGATGCAACTGAGAAGGCAAATCTCATCTTTTCTTGTGTAAATGTGACTAAATAAGGCAACCTTGAACCTTCAAGAAACACTATGCAGCATCAGAGCTCCAATTATGAAAATATGTAGAAATTCCCATTTGTCTGAAAGGCACTGAGGCATGGTGGTCACTAGGGAAAGATGGTACATTGTTCAGTATACAATCAAGAATTTGGCTTAGGCTGGTGTCCATGTTGCTTTACAAGTTTTGTTGTGATGCCCCAGGAATGGTTGCTCAGCTTCTTCTTCACAAATCTAATGGTAAGGGAACTTTTTCAGAATTAGATGATGTTAAAGCTGGTATCCTTCAGGGATCAGTGCTTTGGACACTGCTCTTTTAATATATATAAATGATCTGGACAGAAATGTAAGTTTGCAGATGATTCCAAACTAGGTAGAAGGGCAGATGAGAATCAGTTAAATTGTAACAGAGGGATTTAGCATACAGGCTTGGACAACTTTGTGTCAGGCAAAATGTAACATAAATAAGTGTAAAGTATTTCATGTAGGAAGTAAAAATGTTAGATCTGATTACACAGTGAGAGGCCTGAAAGTGGAAAGTACACCTTATAAGAAGGACCTAGGAGTCATAGTGGACTAACTACTGTCTACATCAGTGTACAGACGCAATCAAGAAAGTTAACAGGATTTAAGGTTATATACTGTATAATCATGTATGAAATATAAGTCAAGGGAAGTTATGCTTAAGTTATATAACACATTATCTGGGGTACTGTTTGCAGTTTTGTTCTCCATATTACTAAAAAGACATAACAGTGCTAGAGAAAGTCCAGAGGACAGCAACTAGGTGGATTCCAGGAATGAGAGGTGTGAGTTATGAGGAGAGACTGAATGAGGGGACATGAATGAAGTGTTTAAAATTATGAAAGAAATTAGTATAGTATATTTCAGTTCTTATTTTAAAATAAACTCTACAACAAGAACATGGGAAATTTGTGAGGGGCAGATTCCATACAACTGTTGAAAAGTTTTTCTTCATGCAAAGAGCAAGAGGCAAATGGTAAGAATTACCAAGTAGCGTAGTGCAGAGGAGGACTTTAGGGCCTTTAAAATCTTGATTTGATGTTATTTTGGACAATCTAGGTGTATAGGATGTGTTCAATGGCCTGTTCTTGTCACACTTTTTCTAATGTTTCTCATGTTTCTAGGTTTGATTTTGTCTTAAGTCAAAGGAGTTGGCTTCTGTGCATATTTGAGAGTTGGCAACCAAAGAAAGCTAATCTAGAAGTAGAGTGAATGCAATTCAACCACAAGGAAAGTTGATAAGCAAATGTTTTGAACTGTTCAAATGGAGCAGCAGCTTATCTCTCATTTTTGTCATATCATGAGAGAATGAATAAAGACAAAAGACAGGCTGAGATTGTGGTTGAAATCACCACACCTGAAAAAGCATTCATACTGTCAGGGAGTATATTAATTGGATGTCAATATGTGGTGTGCTTGTAATACCTGGAATTCTGAAACAGCTGAGACGTGCTGAGGGAATTGTGTAATCCATCATCCCCTGAAATTCCTTGTCATTCTGACATCCTCAAGGCAACAAATTTCAGCAACTTTAGTCATGTGGTGTGACGTACTTTCTGACTCTGAGTCATTCAGTGTGACACCTGCCTAAAGGGTATAATAGGCTGGATTATCTATCCATCCACCTAATGATATGTAGTGTGTAGTGTACAAATAATAAGAACTGCTGAATTATTTACTGGTCATACATTGCTCCTCCAATTTGTAGGGAAATCATGGGGGTTGGTGGCAGGATTGGCACTCTAGCCACCGTAAAAAAACTTCACAAAGTTCCAAGATTACACAAAGGACTCCTTTTTGCTCTCTGTGGGAGTAGCTCTAGGCTGCTCGCATCATGAAGGGGATGGGGAAAGCCCTCGGGAGCCCCATCCTCGGAAGAGTCGAAACTGTTGGAGAGCCAATAGGGTCAGGTCTGTTGGGGATCAGAACTGGTGTGGTGCTGAGGCGTCGCCTGTTGCATGGCAGCACTCAGGTCCCAATTTGAGGAGGTCCATACGGGTGGGCGCATTGAACATCTTATCTCTCTGGCAAGATGTTCATATTCCTCTGCTGTCGGAGGAGCTGCGTAAACTCCGCATTTCAGTGGTGGCACTCTCTGAGGTGCGCAGACCGGGGCCTGGCCAAAGGTGCATACTGTACACCTTTTATTGGTCTGGTTGGTCTGATGGCTGTCATACTTGGGTAGTAGCTGTTGCTGTAGCGGATTGACTTCTTCTGATGGTGTCCGATGTCACTCCTTTCAACGAGCGTATTATGGGACTCAGATTACGGCACTCCCTGGGTGCCTTATCTGTTGTCTCAGTGTATGCTCTGACCGCGGTGAGCGATATCTCAGTGAGGGAGACATTTTATTTGCAGCTTCGCTTGGTGGTTGATGGGTGCCCACGAGGTGACACTCCTCTGGTCATGGGTGACTTCAATGCAACCATTGGCACTGACAGGGCTGGCTATGAGGATTGTCTCGGTCCCCATGGGTTTGGTGACCGTGGTGAAAATGGGTCCATGTTCCTTCACTTTGCAAAAGGTCAGGGGATGCAACTCGCTAAATCCTGGTTCCAGCACCCTGAACCGCATCGTTGGACTTGGTACTCCAATACTGGTGGCGTGATGAAGGAGATTGATCACATCCCCGTGGCCAGACACTGGAGGCTCTTGCAAAACTGCAGGGTCTACAGAAGTTCCCAGTTTGTGAATTCTGACCACAGACTTGTTGTTGCTACTCTTAGGATCCAGCTTAGGTCTAGTAGGTTACCACCTACTAGGAAAATGAGCCTGGACTTGGCCAGAATCCAAGACCAGGCTGTTTCTAATGAGTTTGCATGGGTTTGTATGAGGAACTTTCAGATTTGGGTATGACTGCCGATTCTAATGTGATGTGGGAGACCTTCTGTGACAAGACCCTGAAGATTGCTGAGGGTTGTGTTGGTGTTAACAATGTTCCCAGAAGGAGGTGTTTCATCTCGCAGGGCACCCTGGATATCACGGCTCAATGGCAACTCTGGTCTGTACCAGGAACTGAGAAGGACGGCTGTGAGGGCTCAGAGGGCAAATAAAGAGGCGTTTGTTAGAGGAATCTGTGAGCAAGTGACACACCATCTGTGGTCTAGCAACCCACGTCCTGCTTACAGAGAATTCGGGGCATTACGCACATATGAATCCCTTCCTCAGACAGTCGCAGTCAAGGCAGCTGATGGAATGGTCCTTACGGATGACACTGCAGTTGTGACCTGCTGGGCTGGCTACTTTGAGCAGTTGTTCAAAGCTGATCCTCCAGCTAGGACGTTGGATATCTCTGGGTCCACGGTTCTTGAGGCTGATCCTTCAATTAGCTGTGAACCACCCAATCTCACCGAGAATGCACAGGTGGTGAACTAGCTGAGGGGAGGAAAGGCTGCAGGGATCTGTGGTATCTGGGGTGAACTTCTCCAGGCTGGTGGTAAGGCTGTCCTCCTGGCATTGCAAGCAGTCTTTGCTTCCATTTGGGAGACTGGCATCATCCCAAATGACTGGAAAATGGGACTTGTCGTCCCTATCTGGAAAGGGAAGGGTGATTGCCTGGATTTCAGCAACTACAGGGGGATAACACTGCTCTTGGTGCCAGGTAAGGTCCTTGTTAGGGTCATCCTCAATAGGATCCGTGATCACTTACTCACCTACCAGTGACTGAAACAGTCTGGTTTTACGCCTAAGAAGTCTACCATCGACCGCATCCTGGCACTGAGGGTTCTCATGGAGTGCAAACGCGAATATCGGCAGAGTTTCTTTGCAGTCTTTGTCGATTTTCGCAATGCGTTCCACTCATTTGATCGAGCTGCCCTGTGGGACATCCTGAGACTTTACGGGATCCCCTCAAGGTTGCTGGATATCATGGCCGGCCTGTACACTGGTACTGTGAGTGCTGTGCAGAGTGGAGGCAGAACCTCTGTGTTTTTCCCAGTTGATTCTGGGGTTCGTCATGGCTGTGTTCTGCTCCTACTCTGTTCAATGCTTGTATGGACTGGGTGTTGGGCAAGGTCATGGGGTCCAGCAGCTGTGGGGCATCCGTTAGTGAAAGATCCACGGATCTTGACTTTGCTGACGATGCTGTGATCTTCGCGGAGTCAATGGAGGCTCTAATCAGGGCGCTCAAGAGACTGAGTGAGGAGTCTAAGTGTCTTGGTTTGCAAGTGTCCTTGATAAAAACCAAGATCCAGGCCTTTAATGACCTCTTTGGCACAGCCATCAGCAGTGTGTCTGTTTGCGGAGAGAGTGTTGTCTATATTGAGAGGTTTACTTACCTTGGCAGTGACATTCATGTCTCTGGTGACTCTTCCTATGAAGTCAGTAGATGGATTGGGAGAGCATGGGGGGTCATGAGGTCGCTGGAAAGGGGTGTGTGGCACTCCTGATATCTATGCAAAAGGACGAAGGTCCAATTCTTTAGAGTCCTGGTGCTTCCTGTCTTGCTATATGGTTGTGAGACATGGACGCTATCCAGTGACCTGAGACGAAGACTGGACTCTTTTGGTACTGTGTATCTCCGGAAAATCCTTGGGTACTGTTGGTTTGACTTTGTTTGACCATGTGTGTCGAATGAGCGGTTGCTCATGGAGTCCCGAATGAGGCACATTACCTGCATTGTGAGGGAGCGTCAATTACGGCACTACGGCCATGTGGCACGTTTCCCTGAGGGTCATCCGGCTTGCAAAATCCTCATTGTTTTTGGACCCAAGTGGCTGGACCAGGCCAAGGGGTCACCCACGTAAGACCTGGCTGTGGCAGATAGAGGGTCATTTCCAGAGGGTGGGAGTGGATCGCGTGTCTGCCTGGGGGGTTGCAAACCGGGATCCCGAGTTGTTTCACTGTGTAGTGGGTGTGGCAACGCAGTGTACCAGTGCAATGCTCTGAGCTGTAATCTATAAACCGCATTCTCACACGTGTGTCTCTTTTGTCCACGTTGGAGGGGATGGTGTGTAATGGCAGTGGATCTGTTCTGACAACAGGCAAATTGTGGTGTTGTAGGATCTAATGTGACAGGCAACATGAAGAGCATGAAACATCATAGCAGAGGCTATAAGCTTAATTTCCTTTTCTGAATAATGGATTTGGGACTGGATAGTGCAGTGCTGTCTCACAGATATAGCTTCTTTGGGATTCTTTCTGGGTTCAATCATTGTTCCTATGGTGTCTGAAAATTCCTGTGTGTCTTTCTTTCAGTGGTAGTTGAGTTTTACTTCCATATCTACAAAGATGTGTGGATAACTTTGTCAGTTTCTCCGAACTGGCCCAAGTGTAAGTGTGGGTGAACCATGTCCAGATCAGACACCTGCCTGCCCTCCATGACCCTGAATTTAGTAAAGTCAGCCTCACAATGTTATCTTATGTTACATATTCTTGATCGACTGCTCCAGTTGTACTGTTAAGTCCTCTTGTGTGGTCCTTTTTAATATTTAATTCCCAGTGCATTATGTAACATTGTGGTTTTTCTTTGAAAGTTATTATTTATAATGAAATTAGTTTATGAGCCATAAAAAGAAAACAATGGGTGCATATAAAAACTGTTAATTTATTTTAAATTGTCCAATGCTAAATCACTCAAGACTGAACCAGAACATATTATTTTAGTTAGTTACTTTTTCCCTTTTAAAAATCTAAATTGTGATTCTGATATTACATCTTCAATCAATGATTTTTAAAGAGTGCTTTGCACTGCAAACAAAAGCACAACACAAATAAACCAAATGATAAAAAGGTGGACAGAATGGTGAGTGTGACAACATGGTTTTAATTTACAGGTAATGTTACTTTGTGAAAGGATGATGGATGGTTCACAAATATTTCGGTTGAAGATAAAGGACAAGAAGATCCTGAAATATTAAGATTAGCATGCATATGCCTCGCCTTTTTTATTAAACATTTAACTGAATGTCCATGGACTTAGTCTCAAAGTACAATGGTAGGTAATGTGGTCGATAGATGACCAACGCTATAGACTGCCAAATGATTTGAAAAATTCCATGGAAAAAAGAAACAAAATGAATAATCCACATGTCTGATATTCATTTGTATGGTCAAACTGTGCAAAATGTGTGTATTTTGTGGTAAAATATTATTAGCAGTTACTTTCTGACGTCATTCACACAATTCTGTACATTTGAATTAAAGACAGGTTTCTTCACCAGTGAATGAGTAATGAGTAATTCAAACATACAGCATAGAGGGAATGATGTCTTTCTTGTTTATGTTTAAAGCAGAGTTTTCAGGAAGTAACTGTTAAGAAAACTGTCCCTAAATCTACTGGTGCCAGGGTCCATGCCCTGTAGCGTTTGTCTGAAGGGAGGACAGAAAACAGCGAGTGTGCAGGATGTCTGTGGTCCTTAATTATACTGCTTGCCTTTCTAAGACAGTGAGTGTTGTTATGTCCTAAACAGAAGGCAGCTGTGTACTAGTAATATTCATTTGGGCCTCCCTCACCCCCTTATGCAGTGCTGTACAATCTTGGACTGAGCAGTTGCTCTACCAGGAAACAATGCTGTTAGTATCTCCACTGTAGATGTTTGTGAAAACAGACGGAAAACTCTTAGCTGCCTTAAGACATCTGAGGAAGCAGTGGCAGTGGTGAGCCTTTTTTGACAGGAGCCAAAATGTGTTGCGCCCACTTCAGTCCATCAGTTATAGTCTCTCCAAGAAAATGAAAGCTCCCCCACCTCTGAATAGCATTTCCTGCAATGTAGATGTCAATGTGGTTTGAGTTTTGAGTTATGAAGACCATGACCAGTCCTTTTGCTGATATGTTGCTATTATTAAGGGTGAGATTATTGTCCTGGCACCATTGAGTCAGCAGGTAGACCTCTTTTCTGTAAGTCACCTCATCATTGTTGGTGATCAGGCCTATGATTGTGATGTCATTAGTAAATTTAATCATGGAGTTGGGTTGTGTCTGGCCGCACGGTCAGAGATGAACAAGGAGTTCACTACACTACACTACACTCTACACTACCATGTAGAGTACTTTTGTTGAAGGTCAGCCAGTCATCACATATTGAGGTCCTTTGGTTAGCAAGTTCAAAATCCAGCTGCAGAGAATGATACTGAGTCCTGTGAAGTTTGGTGGTCTTCACTGCTGGTACAACAGTGTGAAATATTGAGGTGTATTGTATAAAAAGGACTCTGGTATAGCAATTTTATAATCAAGAAGTTTGGGATGATATGACGTGCAAGTGCATCCTCTGAGGACCAGTTGTGACAATATGTGAACTGGAGGTTATCGGGACCACCTTTTTAATGTGTTCCAGCACCAGTTTCTCAAAGCTCTTGTCAAAATTTTAGTGAGTGCCACTGGTTCGTAGCCATTCAGATGGTCCACTTTTGTTTTCTTAGGCACAGGAATAATTGTTGTGAAGAGAGATGCACAGATTCTCTCAGTTTACTTTGTGTTAATGAAGGCATCATACGTTTGTCGCTTTTGCCTCCTGTGTGTTGTCCTGGGTGTGGATGCCTGTTAAATTTTATCATCTGGCTAATGCTGTTTCTGTTTAGATGACGAGATTGTTTTCAGATTTTGAAGTTTGCCCTTACTGCCTATCATTTTTACATTGCACAGTGAAACAATTGTTCCTCCTCTAACCCCTCCTGTTACTTTTTACTGTTATTAATTAAACAGTACAGATGACATATTTCACGCATAGCGGAAAAATGTAAATCCTACATTGGAAATAGACTACAGTATTGACCCCCATATGTTCTGCATTTATGAATTTGACAAATTAGTATAAAAGTAACCCAACAAATTGGTGCAGTAGCTTTGCAAACATATATAGTATTTGTAGTATCAGATATGGACTATAGTGGAATCCTACACTTCAAACCCAGAACAAAACTATGATAAACAAGGTTATGAGACAAAAAGACTGTTCTTTTCCAAATACTTCTTTTATCTGCTCTATTCAGAACACAATTAATCTTTTTGCTTTTTTTTCTCCTCCAATGATCTCCAGTGCCCCTATTTATCAAAGGTCACAGAATTACTCTTAGGAATTGGACTAAAACTCTGACTAGGATAAGAATCTGTCCTACCCCAGAGTAAGACATGAGAAGTGAGTTATGAAGCATCCTACACCAACTCCTAATGAGGGATGAATATTCACATTTGAGAATGAATCATGTCAAGATTTTACGGTACCCAGATTTGCAAAATGGCACTCATTGGAGGTATTTTGTAGTTTCCTTTAAAATCATGATGATGTTTTGTAGTATTCTAATACTAATATTAAGGCTTCACCACAAAGATAATAAAAATTGTGGCAGATGACGTTTATTGTAAAGTATCACACGTAGGAACTAAAAATGTTACGCTTGATTACACAATGGGAGGTCTGAAAATTGAAAGTACACCTTATGAGAAGAATTTAGGAGTTGTAGTAAACTCGACACCATCAGCACCATCAGACAGTGTTAAGAAGCTATTAAGATGGCTAATATAATGTTAGGTTATATAGCGCAAATTGTAGAGCAAAAGTCCAAGGAGGTTCTGCTCAAGCTTTATAACACACTGGTGAGGCCTCATCTAGAGTACTGTGTGCAGTTTTAACCTCCTGGCTACAAAAAGGACATAAAAGTGCTGGAAAAGTCCAGAGAAGAGCAATTAGGCTGATTCCAGGGCTACAGGGAATGAGTTATGAAGAAAGATTAAAAGAGCTGAGCCTTTTTATTTTAAGCAACAGAAGATTAAGAGGAGACACGACTGAAGTGTTTAAAATTATGAAGGGAATTAGTACAGTGAATCGAGACTGTTATTTTAAAATGAGTTCATCAAGAACACGAGGACGCAGTTGGAAACTTGTTAAGGGTAAATTTCTTTACACAGCGAACCATAGACACATGAAATAAGCTACCAAGTAATGTGGTAGACAGTGGGACTTTCAAAACTAGACGATGTTATTTTGGAAGACTTAAGTGGACAGGAGTGGAAATTTTTTTTGGGCTGATTGGACTGTTTGCACCTAGATTGTTCTAATGATGAAATAAAAAATAATAATAATGATCTAAAAACAGTAATAATAAGAAGACGAAGGAGAAAAAGAAGGAAAATATAATAAAGTGGGATATTGTACATAATTGTCGCCACTTTACAACAATATAAAGAATAATACAGTTTGCATCCATGCGCTCCTGTGTGATTGCGATTTCATATGCATGTTCATCCACACTTAGGGTGATGATCTTTATGTTCATGACATCAATCACACCAACAACCCCCCAAAAAAAACAGCAATTTGCATGAATGCAGGGTGCTTTAAGATTACCTCATGTGTAGTGATGGGGAAATACATACATCTGTGTATTACTTCTCGTGATGAAAAGACGCTCAAAGTTTGGTGCAAAATTTGAGAAGTGGTTGCTTGTGACATACCCAAATCATCGCTGTTACAAAGCTGCATTTTCCCCTTGGCCTGTAACTGCAATGTTACCAACATCTTCATATTGACTGGCAGTACATGGCCTCTCCGTGTAGATGGTGCGATCACGTGATTTGTTGAGCATATTATTGCATCTCTGCCAAATCAATCTCTTTTTACAAATTCATTGTTGTCCATCATTTCCAAAACATTCAGCCTAAAGCCTGAAATGTGCATGCTGATCTCTAACTGAATGCCATCTTCTAACATTTAGGAACACACACAAGCTCTCCCAAATCGCTGTGCAGTTTAAGAGTAATTACCTAAATTAGGAAAATTGAATAAAAGCTATAACTGCTACTCTTAAGAGTAGGACCAAATCGGTATCCCTTTATTTCAACAACTGGATCTCAGATATCACCTTTAATGTAAACCTTTCCTAGAAACAACCTGACCGATATTCCTCATCTTCCTCCACAATCTGCTGTTGAAATTCTACTTTCCAGCTTTAATAACAGTATCTGTAGTATCTCCAGACCATACCAGTGTTGTCAAAAGAATGCATCTTGAGACCTTTCTCTTCTGGTTTTAGATAATGGATGAAAGATGGCATAATGAATTCTTCCTCAATTTGTGTGAAACATGGTCTAACTCAAGTCAAAATCATTCACGGCAAGCATCTCTCAAGACTCAGAGTATCCAAAATATACTGTATGTGGGTTGAGACTCTACTTGTCAGCAGAGTCGGCAGGTACTTGGCTCTCTGGATTACAATCTATGGGGGTCCCTTGCTCAGACTCTAAAATCTGTGTTTATGTAGTAGTGGGCATGCACAGTAAGAAAACAGTCTGAGTGCACTGCATCTGCATGCTTTCCATTTGTTCAGCTGTACACTGTTCTAAATAGGGGACAAGGTTTTTTTTTTTTTGCTATTTTCATCTTTTTAATTTCCAAATATATTTACAGCGAGCCAGATAAGTCCATCCATCCATCCCACCTACAGGGTCATGGGGGTCTGCTGGAGCCAATCCCAGGGCACAAGGCAGGAAACAAACCCAGGGCAGGGCGCACACACACCACACTCTAGACACAATTTAGGATCGCCAATGCACCTAACCTGCATGTCTTTGGACTGTAGGAGGAAACCCACGCAGACACGGGGAGAACATGCAAACTCCACGCAGGGAGGACCCGGGAAGCAAACCCAGGTCCCCTAACTGCAAGGCAGCAGCGCTACCCACTGCGCCACCCACCAACTTTCTGATCTCAATTTTTTAGTTCTATTGGTAAATGCTGCCTTTTTTGCCTGGAATTTAATTGATCTACAGTCTAGTTTTTGGAGTTCCAATTTTTAAGAAACTAAAGACTATCACTAAGACATGGTTTCTATAAATGTCCTGCTGGTTTCTTCATAGCTGGGGTCATTTCATAACTGCAAAGAAACAATCTAATATTTATTCTAAAAAGGAAAATGTCACTTTTGGAACATTACTGGACATGTGGTGGATTTTGTAAACAATAAAACACTGTCCCGTTCAAGTTATACAACAAAACATGTTGTGACAGAGTGGACCTTTGATGACGAAAAAGTTGAACAGCTGCACCTTCAAACTTACCCCTATTCTGCTAAATATGAATTTTTTATTTCTGTGTCACTGTTTGTGTGTGTGTGTGTGTTTTTGTAAAGGTTTTTAGCCCTTCATTATTCCTGATGTTTTTAGAAAAATTGAACAAGTTTGCTTATATTAACTGTGATTATAGCTGAATGTTCTTTTCTTTTGATTTTTATCTCTAGCACATGTATTGAGCACAATTAACGTCGGCAATCTGGTGTCATGTTCACAACATCAAGGGAAGCCTTTTTTCTAGCTTTTTAACAGGGCATATTGTGTATATACATGTGTATATTGAATTACGTGTTACAAGACATACTTATCCTGTTTTCAACTGAAAACGTAGACAATGAATATGATGCTATAGCAAACTGGACACCTTCCAAGAACTGTCCTCTGACAAAATGTATTAGCAAAAGAACAGTTAGATCCTATTCTTTGGCAATTTGCACATTTCCCCATTTTCTTTTATAATGCTGTACCATATACATATGATTTTCTTTTCACTATTTCAAAGGTAAGGGGTGTGAGGAGTAGTTCAAAAGGTAAATCTCTCTGAGTGCCGATTTCCTCTAAAGTAAACACATTATAGAATGTCATGGGTTTCATTAAGCAGGATAAGATGCAGACAGTCCATTAAGTAGATGGTAAAAGGGCACTTTGTATTGCTTGCACCGGTAATTATTGATCTGATAATTAAAAGAAAATCTAATGTGTTGTTATGAATTGGCAATTACTTCCTGTACCTTTTAATGTGCTCATTTTGAATCTATTACTTTAAATTTCAGTAGTAATAGTATTATTAAGTTTAATAGATATTGGTATTATGATCATCAATAACAACTATATATATATATATATATATATATATATATATATATAGCTATTATTAGATTTGCCCCTATAACATGGATTTGGATTAAGCAAGTTTGAAAAAGAATGTTTAACTGGATAATGCTTACTACATGAGGATCCTTTTACAAAACTTCAAAATGCATCTGTATTTTTAATGCAATATTTTACATATATAAACTGAAGACTAATCATTTTCCATCAGATCCTCTATTTATCCACTCTTTCCCGTTAGAGGTTGCAGAGAGCAGGCGCCAGAAAGGAACCAGCCAAGTAGGTGACACGTGTCCATCACAGCACTCCTCATTTTCTTACAATGGAACTTGAAGAGAGGAAAACTCAGGAATTGCCAGTGTTTTGAAATCCTACTCCTATCCTGTAATTACTGTATACAATGTAATTTGTTACTGCAAATAAAAGGAAGGATTGTACCTGAAAAGCTGGTTTTTTCAAATCAAGTTAGCTACTGTACAAAAATAAAAAGCGAGGTTTATTCTTGTTTTTATCTAAAAGCTTACAATAATAGGCAGAACAAAAGGCTTCTCCAAAAGGGCTTTGTTGAACAATCAAAGGGTTTTATAACTCATGTAATGCTATCAGCCGAGCACAATCCAAGCTCTTGTTTGCAGCAGTCAAATTTAAGTGAATTGGTGGCATCATAAAACTTGGGTGAGTGTCCAGCTAACTAACAGGGTGAGACCCTGAGGAGGAGACTTTGTCTAAACTCTCACAAACAATTAAATCAATGGCAACAATATGCTTCTTGTAAAATGTACTTAAATGCTTGTAGAAATTTAGTCCACGCTATGCTGATTTTTATCAGAGGGTGTGCCTTTATCTTTCCTTTATTCATCTGACCAAGGCCTTGAACCTCATCAGTTGGAATGGTCTGTTCAGGATCCTTGGCAAGATAGGGTACTTCTTAAGCTCCTCAGCCTGATCCAGCCCTTCCACAGAGACATGAAAGGTGAGCTGAATTCAATTGCACATCATCTAAGGCCTTCAATATGTGCAGCAGTCTGTTGGAAGACTACATCCCTGCCCCCACCATTTTCTGCATTGTCTTTGCTTTGATTCTGAGAAATGTCTTCAAGGAATTGATTAAGGGGGTGCATCTTCACACAACATCTTATGGCAAGCCATTCAGCCTTTTTCGCCAAAGTTCAGTAGTTCCTCATCAGGGACATGCTAATGCGTCATGGATCACCCACTCACAAGAGTAACTACAGAGACTGATGGATGGGCTCTCCTTAGAGACCATTCCTTTGGTCTCATCAGTGCCTAAAATGGATATAAGTAAATGCCAGTACTCTTGTTTTAAGTTAGCTTTTTATAAAAGGGGGAGTCCATTGGAGTTAGATCACCATTATTGAAAACAGGTGTGGTAGGGTCACCAATACTCATCAAACATTGCCAATACTCAGGTCTGGTCAGAAAAATTTAGAAGTGCCCATGCTCCACTTCCAGCTCTGGTTCTTACCATCAGTCTGAAGAAGACAAATGTGATGTTCCAAGGTGTCGAGAATTCACCCTCAGTCACCATCTCCGACTGTGAGCTGAACGTGGTGTATCAGTCCACCTACCTTGGCTCCACAGTTACTAACACCTTCTCCCTGGATGCAGAGATCAACTGGTGGATCAGCCGTGTTTTCTCAACCTTTGATAAACTGGCTCTGAGGGTCTGGAACAACAAAAAACTGACTTTCCACTCCACAATGGTTGTCTATAGAACTCTGCTGTATGGCAGCAAATCCTGGATGCTCTACTTCAGATAATAAATGTGATTAAATGCATTTCATATGCACAAACTTAGGGCCATTCTTGACAACAGGTGGTAAATGAAGAGGTCCTTACACATGCAAAGATCCTCAGACTTTATACTCTGCAGATGCAGTGCCAAGTCTGCTTTATCGGCCACATTCACTGGATATCTGATAGAAAGATCTCCAAGGATCTGTTCGGCACTGAGCTGACTGGTGGCACCAAAGTCACCCCCACCTCTGCTTTAAAGACTTCTGCAAGCATGACATGAAGTCCATGGGCATTAATGTCAACAGCAGGGTGGAATGTGTTAGTAATTGTGTTAGTTGGATAATGGATACTGGATCTGGAACTCACCTGTTGCCACTCACAAATCAGGCTCTACAGCCACACCAAGTGCTGCACTATCAGAACACCACGATTCTCTATTCCATCTATCTGCATATATGCCATGGTGACTCAAGAGCGATGGATGCCTGTAAGATGTATTCAAATGCATGTAGAAATTTAGCACACATGGTTCTGCTTTAATAAAATGTCATAAACGTGTTATCACAGTTGACTCCATCTCTCCAGGCAAACTGAGATGGGAGCACAATGGAAGCCACTAAGATGGGTGCCAGCTCCGTTTATAGGGGTGAACACAAAGTGCACCAGACTGGGCCCTGTAATGGAATGGGACATTGTCCAAAACTGTCTCCAGTCTTGTCTGGCCTCCCAGGTCTGTGGATTGCAATCAACCAGTTTAACAGTAATATACAGGGAGATTCACTCGAAAAAAACCCTGAATATTCATATAAGCAATGTGAATGAAACAATGTGTAATGTGCTCCTCAGTATATGGAGCTTTGAACAAGCTGTGATGCCCCTATGTCGGAGTGATGAGGTAGGTGCCAGACAGCTGTAGCAACATTTAACCTCCGTTTGCAACTTGTGGGTGCATGCCACCCATACCACTTTACTCAGTCACTCGACATCCCATCAGGATGGTGGTGTACAGAATTGAGCAATGCGTCTTCATGGTGTGAACATATTGGGTCACCATTTCGTTTAAGTAATGTCAGAATCAGCTGGATGATCGTGAGTTAATGGAAGTTTACTTCCAGCAAGATGGAGCAATGTGTCACACATTGGTAAGGAGCATGGCAGAAATTGAGTCCTTCTTCGGCAACAGGGCAATTTCAAAGGGGCTTTGGCCACCATGGTTGCCGGATCTGACACCACCCGACTTCTTCCTTTGGAGCATGCTCAAAGGAAAAGTCTATCGGAACAAGCCTTACACTTTGGAAGAGTTGAAGGAAAACATCCAATGTGAAATTACTGCTTTTCCCCCCGAAACTCTTGCCGATACGTTCAAGAACATGGAGGAAATGTGTCTGGCAGAAAATGCAAACCACTTCCAGCATTGCATGTAATGTAATCGATTACACATACGTCAAGGTATATAGTGTATTTTTTGGTTCAGATTGCTTCATCCTAACAGGAGTTACAACAGAATATCCGGGGCCTCTTTCGAGTGAATTTCCCTGTATTATGTCAGGGGTTCCCAAACCTTTGGACGTCAAGTACCACCCGAGGTTAAGTGAGTTGCGTTGCGTACCACCCGCACCTTGTTGAAAGGGAGGGAGAGCTGTAAGGGGGGGGGAGTTCGGTTCTGAACCGCCCCGAAATCTGAATAAAAGTTAAAGATTTGGAAGAAATTATGCATAAAATGAATGAAAAAATTTGTGCATGTACATAAATTGATAAATTCCACCCCGAAACTAAATCCTACCTTCGGCCTGTATGTGACGCAGTTACCGAAGACGAAATGGTATTGGCTTTGTGCTTAGATCTAGTGACTACGATGTGATACAGCGGCAGTGCACGTATAACAACAAACGCGAGTGGTTTCTGTGAGGCAGAGTTACCGAAGACTAAATAGTGTTGACGTTGTGCTTTCATCTAGTGACCAAAAGCTCAAACAGTGAAGAAGTAGAAGTTGATTTCCGCGAAACGGTATTATGGTAGCGTTAAATGAACTAAATACTGATTCGAATAATAGGTTTTATTTATTCAGATGACGAAATTTCACACCACACTAAATTTGGGAATCCACGTATTATTGTATTTAAACAGTTTCATTGGTTTTTGCTCACAACAGGCTTGTCATAAAGGGTTTTGCACAGATAAATTAAATTTCAGGGACCGTGATGCGTACCACCTGAAAAGGTACGCGTACCACAGTTTGGGAACCTCTGTATTATGTTATGCCATTTTAACCAATCCACTCAGACACTTGTTTTAACTTTTTAGGATGAAGCAGTACTAGTTATCTATATTCAACTAATGGTGAATGCAAGGAATTATTTCTTACACTTTTTCACTTTTCACCTAACTTTCTAGAGGGGCCTTATTAAAGATAATATATTTTACTCATTAATTTTATTGCCGTTAAGGTAGAAAGAACAGTTGATGCCTATAAGTCCAAACTAGAAATGCTAAGCATGTATTACAGCAGGAATGCCTTGTTAATGAGCAACACATGTGTTGTACCTTGGTTGTGCTCCATGCCAATTCTGTGCTCACATGGTGAACCTCACATTTTAGCATCTAGCACTGTACTCTTATACCCAACATCTTGTTGTCCAAAATAGATGAAACTTGATATTTTGCTGGAGAACTTGTTACAAGCAATTTACAAGAGTGATGACCATCTGCTCCCATATTGCAATTTTTTTTTCTTTTCTGGAGTTATCGTGTTTTGATCTGAGACCACAGAATTAGGCCAGAACTAAACTGAAATCATGGCATAGTGCTGTGGTTTCTCTTTGCGAAGGTTTTCCATAAGTGGTAACTCAATCAAAATGCCTTGCCAGTTTCCTTGAAGTCTTGTTCCAAGTTTGTAAGGCGTTACTGTTAAAAACAATACATGGTAGAATGAAAATTCTCATCTTAAACAGCAGTTGGGGTACATATTAAAAAATGATTTCTTTTTTTGCATGTTTGCTGTTTTGATTCATCCAGGATCCCAAATTTCATTGTGTGGAGAATCTTTTTAATTCTGAACCTGTTCTTCAACAGACTAGATATCAGTGGATGTATTTATTTATTTTTGACCAGGGAAATGCGTGGCATGGTGATGAGCAAAACAATTGCATGTGCATCAAAATTTAAAGGTTTGCTTTAAAAAAATAAAGTAGCACTTTAGTTTAGATACTGCAAAAATGGGCATATTACACATTTATTCTTATATAACAAGAACGTAACAAAAGCTTCTTTTGGTTATAATACACTTACAAGCATCAGTAAAGTGGTTATTCATCTGTACAATGTGGCCTACTAAAATAATTTCACTTTGGAGTCGTCCTAAAATTACTTAAGTGAGACAAATGTCTCTTAATATTGCATACTTCATTATAAGACCTGAGAATCCTTCATATTCCGAAGTAATTTTACCAGCATATCAAATGCCATGCTGCACAGAGATTAATAAACACATTACTGATGCTTTATAACCATAATTAAGACTAACAGAACTGCTTTGTCTAACAATTAACAATTGACAATCTTTGGACAAATCTAACCATTTTGCTTTTTCTTTTTCTGACTATGATGTCAGAGCAGACAGTGGTTACCTAGTAGTCAGGTGCCTAGAAGTGTTCTGACTCTGATATTTAACCACATCACACTCATTTCAGAATAGAGTGACTTTTAGCTGCAATGTAGACTTAAAAGACTTACGCTAGTTCAGATGGGAGCTTTTTAATGTCAGCTGCAGCATCCAAAAAATGTAAAATGTGGGGAAACGCAAAATATTGGAATATAAAATCAGGGGTTCTACCATATTTAAGGTTAACAAGTAGTTTCTAAAATATGTAGCTAAGGAGCTGTTGGTAATCTTAGTAATTTAGGTGAAGCTAAAAATAAAAGATTTTGCCATATGCAGAAGAACAAGAATATCATAGAAGTAAACATGCTGATCTTCTGAGAGATACCAGCAAAAGACCAATTTTTTTATCACCTTGCACAGTAAAAAGCTGTAAGAAATGAATGAAAAAGGAAAAAATGTTTATAACACAGCAATGGCAGAGAGAATGAGACCAGTCAATGCAGGAGATAGTAATATTTATTAGGACAGAAGATACACAAAAGTAGTTTCTCCCGTCTTCAGGTTTGTAGGACGTCTCTATTGACAATCCTGATCATTTCTTAAGTTATGCCAGAAGTGTTGGACTCTAACAAGTTCATAAGGTGTTGTGTTATGTATTTGACTTCTATTTTTACTTTACCCTCATCACCACCAATTAAGTCAGGCTCTCCAGGACTAAAACATTACAGTGTAGTTTGTTTTTTCTTTTTTTGAATATAACAAATTATATTATATTATTATAAATAAATATATATAAATAAATAAATATAAATATATATTATTATAAATACTGTACTATGGAAGCTCTAAACCGCACAGTAAAAAAAATTATGGTATAGCCCTTATCTCATATATACGTGAAAATATCTTGTACGTACGGGATACTTTCACGTACAAGATGTTTTCACGTATGTACAGGATACTTTCACTTGCGTACAAGATGTTTTCGTGTACATACGGGATACTTTTGTGTACATACAAGATAAAGTTAGATTAAAACAATTACAAAAGTGCATTTTAGGGGCTACAGAATTACTTCTTTACCAAAAAGCTCATCCAAACAAGCTTGAGTCTTTTAAGTGTATATTCACACTGCAGCTAAAAGCTACTCTATTGTGATATTTGAATCATATCTTTTTTTTTTGCTCAAATCAATTTTGTAAGTGTGCCCAAAACAAGCAAGTAAAGATATATTGTAAATATGCCATACATGTACATATGAAAACAATTTTCTGAGTCTGTAAGGGAATGACCCCAATGTGATAAATTAAAAGTACTTTGCTCTGTTATTTATTTAATTCCTTGAAGGCACCAACCTTATAAATAAAAGAATTAAAGGTATTTGTTCACTTACTAGATTGTTCCCAGGGTGCATACATAGAGTGGCCATGTGTTTTGGGCTTAGAGTAGACTGGGTGACACGTCCTACCATTCAAAGGGCCATCGGGTTAAGATGTGTGACTGCTACCCATCATGCTTCGTTCCGATGTTCTTCTGGTGCGACCGTGGTGTTTGGAAGATGGAAGTTTGGAAGTGTTTGGAGGTGCTGTGGAATGTAGACAATGTTAGCGCGTGTTTGGTGCAGTCGGCAGAGATATCGTTTTGGCTAAGCGCTTGACCAGGGAGAGAAAGAGGGGTGTTAAACTCGGGTCAGATGGTAGCTGATCTGGGATAAAAGCTGGACTTTTCTCTAGCCAGGGTTAGGTCAGTTCACACCAGGATAAGGTCAATGAGAGAGGAATTTAGGTGGCTTCAGGGTGATTTAAAGGCAGGGAACAGACCGTTATTCTGATCTGCCAAGACAGGCCAGCTTTTCCACCAAGTTTTTGGATAGGGAGTGAAAGCAGACTAAGTATTCTTTACACTGAGGGGCTGATTCTTCGGAGCTCCTTAAAAAGAGATTGATTTTTTTATTTCTATGGAAGATTTTTTAAAGGTGCGTGCCATGTAGTGAATGTAATTTTTTAACATTTTTTTTGTTTTTGTGTGATTTTTTTTTATATTTTCTCTAAGGAACATTTTTTTCAATAAACACATTTTTTTTATTTGTGACATCACCTATGTGGACTTATTGTCCCAGTGACTCTCGGTCTCGATATTTCATATCCTGCTAAAGCCTAAGAAAGGAGCGCTGGGGTATGACAGAGACAGATGCTGGTTGGTTCATTGTAGGATGTCTGCAAATTTGTCATCTTGTGATAGCAGGAAGAGAAACAGGAAACGAAAATTCATAGTTGTTGTTTTGAATGCAGTTATCATTGCCATGTCTGTATGTAGAAACCTGTGGATACGTGAGACAAAAAAATCCATGACGATGAGATGTGGAGGGTTTGGAAACCAAATTGTTGTTAAAAAAATAGTGTATATACTCTCTGAAAGGTTTTGATTCCATGTCATTTTTTGCTAATCTTTTCTTCTCCTAAAAGATATGTCTCAAATATTAGAGGTAATATTGGAATTTAGATTCAGTGTGAATGTAGCCCTTTTTTTCCAAAAATTAAATGCAAATTTCTAAGAACCTCACATTAATCAGGCTTTAGGATCTGTTGGTTTGACACCAGCATAGCTCCTGTCAACAAGATGGTGGCATTCATGATAAGGAGAAACAACTTGAAACAACAAAAAGGAAAATAACAGTTCCAGAAGTTACATAGAATAATCAGAACATGTTCAAACTGGGTCATGAGTAGTAATCGTAAAAAGGACTAAAGTGAAACTATAAAAAAAAAAAATAATACTTAAAACCTAGACCTGATGGTTCTAGAAAGGTTTTGTTCATCTACCCCCCCGCCCCCCCCGAGACTGGGCTTTCAGCAGATCCCATTTCCCATCTTTGGGCTTTGCATATTCAGACTTTATTTTTGAAGGCTTTAAGCCCTTTTTCAACTATTTAGGCCTCTGGCCCAATTTATGATTTTTAGGCCTGAATCATGACAACCTGCAATGTCACAGCACTGGGCCATGCTGTTTTAAGATATCTGTTCTCACATCATTTGCATCTGCTTGTTGTTTTTTTTAAGGTATAAGACTAATTCACAGTTCCTTTTGCCTTTAAGGCAATTCAGATTCTTACTAGGTTTACTGGGTTTACCTGTTCAAAAACTCATAACTTGAACTTCTGTTTATTTTCCCTTCAATAAAGTTCTCTAGTTTAAGTGGCTGCTTAACTTTTCTTTTGGGTCATCTCAAACAAGAACATTTTTTTTTTTTTTTGCTAAACTCTCACTCACTCCAGAAATATGAATAAATAATTTAAGTAAATAAACAATTACGCAAATCAATACATGTATTGTAAAATGTCACAGCAAATAAATAGATAATAACCATATTTGAGCATAAATGATTAAATGTACCACCATATTTTCATTGCTTATTTCCTTACGCATTTATTTATTGATTTATTTATTAAAATGACACCATACACAAAATGAAATACGCCATGAAATGAAAAGTAGCTTTACCAAGTGTTGAACAAAATCATGACAAAGATATGAGGAAGATGAGAGAAAGTTAGCTCACTGATACTTTGTTTTCCATCACACTAACATTTGAAAAGGCTCAAATTTTACAGTGAGAAGCTGAAATAAAGCTTCACGTGAAATGGGAAGATCCAAGAGACTAGAAGGGCCTTAATTACCACATTATTTTGCCTCTAAGGCTGGAATAAAAGAACCAGGAGGTGAAATGTAGCAGAAACCAAGAATATGAAACTTTTGTACCAGAAGTCTAACTCCAAACAGTACTGAAAGTCAGTCAGTCAGTCATTTTCCAACCCGTATATCCTAACACAGGGTCACGAGGGTCTGCTGGAGCTAATCCCAGCCAACACAGGGTGCAAGGCAGGAACAAACCCGGGCAAGGCTCCAGTTCACCACAGGACACACACACACACCAAGGACAATTTAGGATCGCCAATACACCTAACCTGCATGTCTTTGGACTGTGGGTAGAAACCGGAGGAAACCCATGCAGACATGGGGAGAACATGCAAACTTCACGCAGGGAGGACCCGGGACTCGAACCCAGGTCTCCTTACTGCGAGGCAGTAGCGCCACCGTGCCGCCCCCAGTACTTAAAGTCCAAGATGAAAACAGAAAGATCAAAAATTAAAATTCAGGATAGAAATTTGCAGAGGGATTGATTTTGCTTTTCACGGACAAATGAACTGCTAATCAAGTATTTAAGGCATTTCGCTGATGGATAATATAGGGAAACATGTGAAAACCTTGTTCAATGGTAATAGGGAGAAGCATAACAGAGATCATAAAACAGAGGCACCCACATTCAAAAGAAAATAATATTATGGTACCACAAAAGAAATCATTGCTATGTTCTAAAAAACATTATCATGCAGGGTATTCACACAGAAATGTTCCAGAGTAATAGAAACCCATATTCCCACAAATACATTTGTTTAGTAAAATGTTTTTTTTAATAAGAATGCACTTTAAAAGTGAACAGCTCATAACACACATTACTGTGAAATCAAAAACAATAGATACAATGGATTTCTATAAATGATTAATTTGAAATAAAGAATCTAAAATATTTGTTTTCTGTGCTGGAAAGAAACAGATGATGTGATTTGCTGTCTTGCTATCAGATAGTCTAAAAAGTAGCAGGCAAGAAGTCATAAACTAACTAAAGCAAGATTCGATAAACACACTGAGAAATAAGTTGGCTTGTGTTATATATTCTATAAATACATAAAGAGGAAAGGCAACAACCTTTTATAATTCACAGCACTTACAGAGGAATCGAAGCTTTACACACATTCAAATCTGTTCCTTAGGGAGTGATGGAACGATCCTTATGGACGACGCTGCAATTGTGACCCGCTTTTGCAGCTTTTCGTCAAATGCTGAGGTGAGCAGGCCGGCTACTGTAGGTTGTGGCTGAGGCCGCTATCCTGCTTTGTTAAAGGCGATGTCCCTGTGCTGCAGATGACCCCATTGTTAGCCATGGCTAAGAGCTATTGTGCACTTTTTGCTCCTGTGAGCCATTTCCGGGGCAGAGAGGACATACTGGTATGTAGATTGCCCCAAGTGTGTAGATTTACCGAGCTGAGTAGGATGTCATACAGTACATGGCTTGAACTATGAACTTGATGTGCTGTGGTTCAGCCTGACAGATGTCACCCCAAAATAACTTTCTCTTCATCACTCCCTTCCACCTTATCCATGCGCCCTGCTGCCGCATGCCCACCATCCTGCTGATTCACTCCTCCTCCACACCTGCCCACACCTCCTCCTATTTCTTCTATGTTTTTCTGCCTCCTTTTCCATTTTCTTTTTTGCACTGTGGTACTCTAATGCTCATTTAATACTTAACTAAGTATGCAGGTACCCAAGCTGACTGCGGTAGAGTTAACAGACAAAGCAAGCCCTTGTGGGCTCAGTCTGGTTCTGTCAATCGTATTTTTTCATATTAATGTTAGGGATTTGTACCACATGTTGTGCATCTGTATTTCTCTCTCCTTGTCATTGAGTAAAACCAGACAACTAAGCAGCTTGTCTATAAATACCTTAAAATGTATTTATAAATCATTTTTATTTAATATTTAAATGTTTAGAAATATTTGTATGCTTTATTTTATCTTCCAGCTGATCATGACGCTTGCTACCACTGTGGCTACTTCCTCAGAGGAAGACAGTGCAAATAAAGAAGGACTATGGTAATCAGCAATAAGTATAGGGTCTGTGGTCAACTACTGTTTTGTCCATTAAGATATCAGATTGATCAGAATCTCCAGAAACCAACATGTGTGATGGAAGAAGCAGAAGATGGACGTTAGACAGCAAAAGGGTCAAAACCAGAAAATCAAGAACACGAGTGAAACTGCCAAGACATGAGACAAAAACTGAAGTCAGAACCTGAAATTTTACAAGAAAAATTTTTTTTAGCAAGAAATCCATAACTTGGATACAGAAGTGCTTTTCTCAACAACCTCTTAACCAGTTGCAGTTCACGACTTCACATTCCTGTTAACACAGAAGGTTGTGCTAGTGAAGGTGAACAAACATGGCGATAACTACTAAAACACAAGATGCTGACAAAAAGATCCAAACGAATGATAAAACTGGGAAAGTAAACATTAAATGAAAAATAAACCTTAGTAAATGATTCTAGAAATACAATCGCCCACAACCCGCCTCAATGTGTAAAACAAACACACAAAAATGATTAACAAACACCTAATTCTAACAGAGTTAAAATGATTTCCAGGTCTCTGGTCTGAGGTGTTTTAGAACACACATCCAAGATTTAACACTACTCATGCTTGGGACACCTCCATATAACGAAAAGGAGCCTCTGAACAACCATTTCAATTATATAAAGCTACCCTGTAGCTGTCACAGCAAAGCAATGCATGCGACTACTTTAAAGGATGAAAAGTAGTAAACATAAAGTTGGTATCAAAACCAGCAATGGTATGGTCAGCAGGACATCTGACTGGTCAGATCTGCCTGTTTTGAGCAGAACTGCAGCCCCAGAGTGCTTTTTGTTTGCTCTTCTGAGTACTGAGTACATTGTTGGTTCAACATGCCCTTATAATTTAATGTTTTTAATAATATTTTAAAAATGATTAGGGGGTTTGCGAGTTGATTAACTCTGAAATGCTAATCTCATTCCCACGCTGGTAGTAACATGTGAATGTAACATGCAGAGATGAAGAACCCTACATTATATCTGCCTGCAGAGTTCACCTTTCTGTTTACATTGATTGTTAGACAGCAGACACAGTCTAATTTCAGAGACTTTAAAATGTGAAAAATGGGCATCTAGAATCAACTAAATCTAGCAATTCTGAAACACTGTTGACGTTCTTGCTGCCATAAATCATTACTGCATGTTCAGCCACATTGCGTAAATGAAAATTTCATGCAGCTTTTTTTGCTTCACTCAGCTTTAAGCTCGTGTTTACTTTTTTTTTTTTTGTAAATCATGGACAAAGTAGGTATAAACAGCTACATTTTCAAAGCACGGAGACTAGTGAGAGATCTGCTTTTGTTTTGTGTCTTTGAAAACCATTATACAAAGAAGGGAATTGAAAACGACTAGTGCAACCGACTGACTGAGTTTTTTCAGATTGAGTTTTTTCATTATATGTTTATTGTTCTAATTGTGTCATTTTTAATGAATTCAGAAGGGAGCTGGGATAGGCAGCAGAAACCATTCCGTGGATTCATCTCCTATAAACATGTAGAAAGCAAATTGCGCAGCAGCCTTTCATTTGCTAGCTCTGGCAATTTAAGGAATGACATGGTGTCTATGATTTCTTTATACCTGGATGACTAAAAAAGAGGCAGAGACAGTTTAGTCTAGAGAGTGAAATGTAGTGGTAATCGACAACAAGCAGATTATCACCAGTTATGAACGTGAGTCACAAGCCCATCATCAGCGTCTCATTTCACCAGTGTAGTTTTTGTCACGAAACAAGCAAACCTCCTTCTGCTGCATTTTGGTTTTCTCTAATTTTCTCAGATTCCATCCTTGTATGTTCTGCAATGTTTAGTTTAACTCCTCTGTGTAAATGAAAAATTGCATTTAGCAACAGAATAAACATAGAAAGTTATAAACAAAAACACAAATTATGCAACAGGAGCAATGGCTTGTCGGCAATGTAAAAATAAAATAAAGAAAACCTGATACCCCCTCTAGTGGAAATAACAAAAACAGCCAGAATGTAAATCTGTTGGATTCACACGTACTGTATATACAATTTATAAATATATCTCTACATGTGTGAAGTTAATTTGCTGTGCCTATAAAAAGTACTCATCCCCTTGGAAGCAACTTTAAGTCACAGTGGATTTAATTTGGCTTTTTTGACACTGAACAACAGAAAAAGACTCTTTAATGTCAAAGCAAAACAGAACTCTGCAAAGTGATCTAAACTAATTATAAATACAAAAAAAAAACCAATTGCTTACTTAATAATTGTGTTTTACATAACCAGTGGAGTGTGTATTTTAATTTGATTTTGATCTGATATATTTTGTTAATCCCTGAGGGGAAATTGTCTTTTTGCATGACCTTCAGGGGGTCAGAGTGCAGGGTCAGCCATTGTACGGCACCTCTGGAGCAGTTTTCAGGTTAAGGGCCTTGCTCAAGGGTTCGGCAGAGGAGGATCCCTTCTTGCAGCAATGGGACTTGAACCGGCTGTGTGTTAATCATGCATGCAAACATGAATTTCATTATAATCTGCACTGCACCGATTATGCAGTCTTAACAGTTATTGTCAAATCAAAACCTTTGATTTTTAAAAGAACAAGACATGCAGCCATTAATTCTGCACTTCCAATTAACACTGAAAAATACTGAAAAAGAAAGAAAAGAAATACTCAAATTACTAAATCTGATATATCCAAGCTGCAAGGGAAAAGAATGAAGTGGCACAAACCCAGTACCAATTTTTTATAGTGCATGCTGAGTTGCTCTTTTGAGAATATGGTAGAGAGAAAGAGAATGATTCAGGATGTCATGCTGGAGTGAGTAAAACTATTTACTTGTTACTGACTTTCCCTGTTTCTTGTAGGTACATACTATGATGAATCAGTTCTCCTTTAAGTTTTAATGTCAATATAGAGTTGTAGTTCGTAGAAATCTCAGCATTGCATGATTTTAATTACCTTTATAACATTACTGACCACAATCTGTTGCTCATAATAGGGAGGTCCTATGGCGATCTGTTTTTATCCCCTAATGGCCCATCCACCTACTGCACATCCTTTCCACCATCCTGAACATCATATAGAAGGCCCTAGGCCATATACCTTGAACTCTTATCAGGTGGCCCCAGACTTGTGAATACCTCTAAGGCTGAAGTATTCAAAGTAAAGATTTTTGCTAAATGGTAAAATACCAGGAGATGGAAGGCCTTTCTACTGCCAACAGGTAGAAGGAGGTGGCCACAAGGGCAGAGAGTAACAAGTCAGAAGATGAAGGGTAGGTCCACACTAATAAATCAATCCGATCTTTTATCAAAACCAGGATGTAAACCAAAGTCTTTGTCAGTAATATGATACTGAATTTGTTTGCTCTACATCATTACCTATAACACATGGCGGGGTGGGGGGGTTTGGGGGGGGAACCCATAAATTCCTGGAATTGTTAAAAAATGAACCTTTATGATAAAGAGTACAGCAAGTCTCTTTTAGCCACCTTCAAAATACTCTCCTTCAGATGCCATACACTTGTCCCAGCGCTTCTCCCATTCCTCGAAATGTTTCCTGTGATCATCATTTGTTATTATGTCTACAGCACCCTGGATTTCTCCCATGGTAGAAAATCTTCTTCACTCTCATTGTGAAAAAAATAGGTTTGGGTGTGTCACTTCTCTGGGCTTTTTTTTCCCCCCGACTCTTTCCCATAGACACCCCACAGGTTCAGTGTAACGTCACTGATTAACGGTCTATCCACAGGGGAAAACCTCTTTATGAACAAATCTATGAAAAAACACAATCATTACTATCTCTTAAAAATCTGCTATGGTAGCTTGGAAAAAAGAAACTGACCAAGTACTGTGTACAAATATACAATAAATGCCGGAAATACTCACTTGATCAACTCAGTGCAATAATAATCGGCAGACTGATTAGCCAGACTGTAGGCATATGATACCTGCCAGTGTATATGATAACTACACCCTAGTCACATGCTATTGACTGATTCTGGGAATTTTCTGATCCATTCATATCCATAATCATGGATGTAGTCTCCTAGTGCAGAACTGCCTTATGATGCTAATGTCATCATACAATGCAGCATCTAGGACATGTCTCTGAAAAACAGCTATTTCTTTATGGCAACAGAGCCAATACATTCTGCTGACCCTAAGAAAAACAAAAGGGCACCATGGAAAATGCAAAACAAATGATCAATAATTTCTAAATGCAGAAATAATAATTCATAACAAAAGCAATCAAATTCTCATATTTAAAATATTAGGAAACAGAATTGTATGTCAATGAGAACAAAATTCTGAAGCCTGAAGCATGAGAATCATAACAGAACCATTTGGGAAAGACAACAGCCAAAAGTTCAAAAAACCAAATTAGATAAACTAAATCAAAAAAGCAAAACAGGAGCATGGAAAAGATAATGCAAATTTGAAGCTAGACATCCAAGAGCTATGTTTGGATTCTTTCCTCTAACTTGCACCAACACTAGGATAACAATGGATGCACACCACCATCTTAAATAGGTGGGACGTGATGAGTTATTATGAATGGCAAAGAACATGGTAATTGTAAGCAACACTGCTATGGCCATGCAGGGATAATCACAAAATGTATATGGTCATTATCCATAAAACGGAGCACAATAATCATAAAATAAAAAATAGATGTTAAAAAATCTCTGCACTTTTAAAAACCTTAACCAGATGTCCCCACACACGTGTGTCTCTAGTAATGCAGAGTAGGGTCCCATGCATGGCCTATTGAGGCTCACAGCTGCCCTCTTTTGAGCTGAGCCTAACACCATAGCATACCTTAAGGTTTGACCAGCATAAGGCAGATCAGAGTTCAGGGACTCAGGGGATATGAACAATGCTAAAAGACAATATGGTGTCCTGAAGATGTTACAGATCAGCATATAACCCCAGAAATAATTCTGGCGTGTAAAGAGCCTACATGCCAGAGCAGTGACTGAGTCTGGAGTTGGGAGGAGAGTCTGGAGTAAGAAGGTATGATTATGAAAAAGAGAGGGAGAAGGGAGTGCTTTTGTCTGGTACTGTGAATATGGGAAGGTTGTGATGGGCGAGGTCTGTGGCACTTAACGATTTTTAATTACATAAATAATTGAGTGTGCAGACTTCAGGCAGGAGCAGGTGCATGTGAAAACGTGCATGCGCCATTCTGAGGTTGATTGAGATGCTTGGCTGATTGCACATTCATGTACAGACTAGAGCGGGTCAGTTAAGTACTTAGTTCATGCCTTGGTTCATGCCTGTGCCTGTTCATAACCTAAAAGAGAGCCTGGACAAGAGAAACAGGGGGATAAAAAGACAAAAGGTAATGGAGGTTAAAGAAAGAGCGAATGAGAGGTAGGCTCGGGAAAGCCCGTGCCATGAGGAATGGAAGCAAGTGGTTGGGTGTGAGTCCCACAGAGAGGAGTGTGTGGCTAACTAGGGCTGGGACACGTGGGAGAAGGAGTGGGGCTATATGCAGTGTCTCCCACAGACAGCAGAGAACTAGAAGCGGGGGACGTGTGTGTGGCTTGGTGTTGTCCCTCATGGACCCTAATAGGAACCCAAGTCAGGTTTAGTGGGTGAGTACACTTGTCAGCTGGAGTTTCCTATTGCCGCAAGACCCTGAGGGTATAAGCAGAGGATATGCCAGATTGTAGAAAGAAGCAATGGGGCTCATGTTTTAAGAAGAAGGATCTGCCATGAGTTTTAATCTTGCTTTTAATTGAATTCTTTTTTGTATTAATTAAGGAATGTCACTCCAACTGGACATTTGTTTTATTGAGGATTATTTATTTATGAAGAGCACTGCACCCTTTAACACTAAACACTGTACACTACCTCTTGACTGTGTGTGTACTCATTTGTCCGGCTTATCCTCAGTTATGGCTATCAAAGGCTCTGGGTTCAAGCTGCCAAAGGATGTGGAGCCGACCCAAACCATCACAAAGGAAGGTGAGTCATCTGAATCATTAAAGAGGGATAATAAGGTCCTTAGGCAGCAGGGTTTTACTTCTTTTGATTTCCATCATAATCTGAGTTTACCCTGGTGAGACTCTACTTTGTATGTTTTGTTTTTTATTTAACTCACACCTTTTAATATACTTATCTCTCCTTTATCACACTATTTTCTTACATGGTATCCATTTATTTTCCAGTCCAGTTGTCCTGTCAGTGCTTTCAGGATGCTGATGCCTATCCCAGTAGCAGTAGACACAAGTCAGGAACCAAACCTCTGGGCGAAAAAATTGAAAATGTCCTAAAGTTTTTGCAATACCATACTGTAATTTTTTGCAATATCCATCCATCCATTTTCCAACCCGCTGATTCCGAACACAGGGTCACGGGGGTCTTCTGGAGCCAATCCCAGCCAAAACAGGGCACAAGGCAGGAACCAATCCCAGACAGGGTGGCAACCCACCACAGGACACACACAAACAGCGGCCAATTTAGAATCGCCAATCCACCTAACCTGCATGTCTTTGGGAGGAAACCGGAGCGCCCGGAGGAAACCCATGCAGAAACGGGGAGAACATGCAAACTCCACGCAGGGAGGACCTGGGAAGCAAACCCGGGCCTCCTAACTGCGAGGCAGCAGCGCTACCACTGCGCCACCGTGCCGCCTTCTGGGACATATGGTTTTAAATGAATTCATTACTCCATTCATCTGTTAGTGATCTAGCTTCATCTAGTCCAAGGTAGGAACCATCCCTGGACAGAGGACCTGTCCATTGAAGGGCACACCGGTGTTCACTCTTATGGATTCAATTTAAAGCCCCCCAATTACCCATATCTGCATATTTTTGTGATGTGGGAGTAAAATCGAAGCGCCCAAAGGAATACTAACACAAAAGTACAGAGAACGTGCAAACTCTGACATGAGCGGGTGTGCCCTGTGATGGGTTGGCACCTCATCCAGGGCTGATTCATGTCTGGCAGTCATGACCCTTAGAAATGGGTGGATAGTTGGAACTTTCAGCATGCACGCCAATACTGTGTACTTCTGACTGCATAAGAAAAAGCCATATTAAAATCTGGAGGGAATAATGAAATTTGTCAGAAGGATTAGGATACGGTAGTTATTAATGTTTTTAAATTATAGAAAGAGACATCTCAGCTCCCTAGAGCGTATTGGTTTCATAGTGATTGCAAGGCACAAGGCCTCCAGTTAGTGTTGCTGGCCATTTGTTTCATGCATTAATTTCCTAAAGCCTATCTGTTTTGTAAGATATTTAATTCATACATCTGCTTCTTGTAGCCAACAGTCTTATATGTTGTTATTTTTTTCATTTTCTCATGTGCTTGCCTTGGTTTATTCACTCTGCTGCTATCTTCACTGTCTCTGTTTGCTTGGAACCTAAGCGAGCATTTGGATGTGAAAAGGCTGAGACACGTCAAAGTCTGATATTAGAAAGTGCTAATAACAGGAAAATGAATCATGCAAAAGGCAGACAATATCAGTTTAACGTCTGCTTTCATTGTCTTCTCCATAAGTAAAGCTTATCAGGGGCCAAGGGGATCTAGTCCTCCCAAAATCTGACCTTAAATGTTACCTACAAAAGACAAACTGTAGGCTAATTTAATAAGAAAAAAAAACAAACCTCTGGACGTGGTCCACCAGCCTTTGAAACTAACCTACACTACTATCTAATAAAACACTAAGGTCTGTGTATATGTTTCAGGTCTGTCTGAGCGAACTGATTAGTGAGTTTTGCTTTCATGTGATTGGTCAGTTTGGCTTTCATCTGATCGGTCAGTTTAGACTTTGTGATGCGATCAAAAGAAAAAGTTCCAAAGTTTCCAAAGTTTCAGGCAAGAGAGGCTGAGACATATGAAGAGGAGTAAAATCAGAGGAGACATGCCAAGGGCCACCTTCAAAGATGGAACATATAAAAGCAGAGAGGAGGTGCATGAAGTGCCTCGAAATGAGCATCCATATAGCATCTTTCCCATGTTTAAAGTGCTTCACAGAAATTATAAAAATTTAAAACAAGCAGAAAAAATATCAAATGTACAACATCGGATACTAAATAATATCCACATAAAACACTAAATAAAAAATGCAGGAAACACAATGCCTTGAATTAGAATAAGAGACAATAAACCAAATACAAAATACTACAAAAAACATGATATGTGATTTAAATTAACTTAAAAATGCAGACATTAATCTCCAATTTTACCATTCGACCACATTACCTCTGCATTTTTAACCCCTGAAAATGGAGACTTTTCTCAAGAGCCGAATATTTCTGAAAACACCAGCTCAGCATTGCATTGTGGACGGGTGAAAATGTAGACTTTCAGAAACGCATACTCTTACTGCACTCTGATTTTCTTATGCCTTTTATGTAGCCCTTCCATGATTGGATCTTGTGCATTACATTTTATTCCATGATTGGTCAACCTACATGGAGGAAAAAGGCATATTCCAACACAGCAGAGATGTTTTTTGTGGCACTTCTAGTGCTGCTTACTTTTATGCATCTGAATTACATTTTATAAAGTTCCAATGCTACATACCTGCACAAAAGGCAAATAATTTACCGGTCACTACCATTTTGTGACAAATTCCTTGGACAGCAGTGTTACCAGAACCAGGTTGAGCAGTGATAACAGACCAGAATGGGCACCTACTAGTAAGGAGCTACAGTAGTCAATTTCTAGGCATCAGAAAAGGAGGGGAATGAGTGAACACAAGATTTGGTACATTGGTGGAAGGAAGAAAGTTACTGAATATGATTAACAGTATGTGGTTAGAATTAAAAAAGAGAGAATTCAAAAATGGCATCAATATTCTTTGCAGAAGAAGAAGGTCTGATGAGGAGCTCAGTTTCCTAAGATGAGCTTTAGTGCCAATTATGATGACTTTGATTTTGTAGCAGTTTCATTTTAAAGAGTTAAGATTCATCCATACACTTAAAAATAAAGGTGCCAGAGTAGTTCTTTAGAGCGATGCCATAGGGGAGCCATTTTTTGCTGCCAAAACACCCATTCACATGAGGGTTCCAGAAAAAAAATCTTTATATATTTAGATCTGTAACAGGCTCCATACAACAAACAGCCATGACTAGATGGTAACAGATTTGTGAAATTCTAATGGGTCCTGATTTGAAAGGCATATATACAATACCACAGACTACCATAGAATTAAATGTGTTAGTGTCCTGCTAGGCAGCCTACGAAACATTAAATATTTCAGTTTTTTTTTTCTTTTCTGAATCAATCAATCAATCAATCAATCAATCAATCAATCAATCAATCAATCAAACAACTTTATTTAAAGTGCAAAATCACCATGCTGCATGGTCCCAATACACTATACAAATTAGAAGACTTCTAGTTGGAGAAAAGGGCATTGCAATAATAAGAAGTCTAGAAAAGACAAAAGCTTGTATCAATGTTTCAGCATCACACAGAGATAGAATAATAAGATTCTTGCAATATTACTAAGATGAAAAAATGCTGTTTTAGTAATAGCCTTGATATGAGACTGGAGTGTGAGACGATTATCGAAAATTACTCCGAGATTTTTAATGGTTGAACTTTCACAGATAGAATAGCCATCAGTATTAACACTCATGTTTTCACACAGATGTCCATATTTGGCTGGTCTAACAACCAATATCTCTGTTTTAACAGCAATTAAGAGCAGAAAGTTTATACTCATCCATTTTTTAATTTCTGACAGATATGCCTCTAAATTTAGCAGTTGGGAAAAGTCATTTGGCTTTACAGGTATATATAGCTGCGTATCGTCAGAGTAACAATGAAAATTAACACCATATTTACAAATGATGTCACCAAGGGGAAGCATATAAATGGAAAAAAGCAAGGGGCCAAGAACTGATCCCTGGGGTTCACCAAACTTTACTTCAGAAAATTCAGAAATTTCATTGTTGTAACTTACATGTTGAGATCTGTTTGATAAATAAGAATGAAACCATGAAAGTACCGTCCTCTGGATACCAATAATTTTCTCCATACGGCTTAAAAGTATGCCATGGTGTACAGTGTCAAAAGCAGCACTTAAGTCAAGAAGATGCAACACTGACATCAACTTTGAATCAACAGTGATCAGCACATCATAGATTACTCTGGTCAAAGCAGTTTTTGTAGAATGACAGGACTGAAATTTGTCAAAACGATTATTGTCAGACGAGTAGGCATTAAGTTGATCAGTGACAGCCCTTTCAAGTAATTTAGATAACAAAGAAAGACTGGAAATTGATTGATAGTTATTCAAAAATCATTTGATCCAAGCGAGGTTTTTTTAAGCAATGGCTTAATAATGGCAGTTTTAAAAGTGGAGGACACAGATACAATGGATAGTGACTTATTGATAATATTCAAACAAGGACCACTTAAAATGCAGGTTGTAGGTTTTCAAAATTAGAAAAAAAAAACTACAAGAGGTCCGAGCCACAGTGCCTGTTTTCATGAAAGTGGTGGAGGGGTCATAACCATCATTCTGAGAGGAATGTACACCATTGATTTTATCTCTAACCAGCTAACATAGCTGAAATACCCGGCGTTGCCCAGGAGGAAAATAAAGTGTTTTTTTAATTGTTTGAGAGAAATATAATTTAAAAAAAAACACAAGTTTAAAAATAAATTAACAAAAAATGAACACTCACTAATGTGTTTGTCTTGCGGTCTGGTATGTATGCTATCATCCAGTTGACGCTCTGAACCAGCCAACTCTATTTAATTTGAAAAGCAAAAGGGGCGCAGTGGTAGCACTGTTGCCTCGCAGTTAGGAGACCCGGGTTCGCTTCCTGGGTCCTCCCTGCGTGGAGTTTGCATGTTCTCCCCGTGTCTGCGTGGGTTTCCTCCGGGTACTCCGGTTTCCTCCCACAGTCCAAAGACATGCAGGTTAGGTGGATTGGCAATTCTAAATTGGCCCTAGTGTGTGCTTGGTGTGTGGGTGTGATTGTGTGTGTCCTGCAGTGGGTTGGCACCTTGTCCGGGATTGGTTCCTGCCTTGTGCCCTGTGTTGGCTGGGATTGGCTCCAGCAGACCCCCGTGACCCTGTGTTCGGATTCAGCGGGTTGGAAAATGGATGGATGGAAGCAAAAGGGGAGTGGTGGTGCTCAGACATAAAGAATACTGGCAGTAACCTCCAGATCGCCCTCTGGTGGTCGTTCCGAGTGTCAACTGGATGATAACATGCATACAAGACCGCCAGATCACCCCCCATACTACCCAGAATGGGGTGGGTTAGGGTTGATTTCACCCTGCAGTATTTTCAGTCAACCAATGAGAAACGTGTACCAAGTTTATAATTTTTAAAACTCTTTACCTATGCAAGTCTTGCTTTGCCATACGCCACCTGCGCTCAAGTTTTCTGCAAGTCTCTTTGAGTGCATGGATGTCATCTGAAAACTATGGTGCACATTTCCTCCGGGTAAGTTTTTTTCTTATTAGGAAACCAACAAAATCCAACGATTTAAGCAATGCACTATTAAGATTATCTGTGAGATTATCAAGGGAATCATATTTTTTAATACATGCATCAAGTATATCTGGTAGATGATCATATAATTTGGTTTGACTTAGCATTACCATCAATACGGTGACAAATATATATACCAGGCTCAGGACACTTAATTGGAGTACAGAGAGAGACAATGAAAAAGACTCAGAAATGATCAGAAACTGGAACCTGCGAATTTGATGAAACATCAATGTCAATTCCCTTTGTGAAGATAAGGTCCAGTGTGTTTCCACGGTTTGAGTAGCATCCTTCACATGCTGGGTAAAATCTAAACTCACAATGAGATCTATAAATTCTATTGCTTTAGCATTTGAACTATCCTTTATATGCATGTTAAAATCACCCAGAAAAATTATTTTATCATATTTGACAAGAGCAAATACACATTAGGAAATTACTTAAAGCACAAAAAACCAACTTCATACGCAAAGAACCCATCCCAGAATTAAATGATGCTTGTTGATGCTGCTGGAGCCAATCCCAGCCAACACAGGGTGAAAGGCAGGAAACAAACCCCAGGCAGGGCACCAGCCCACCGCAGGGTGCGCACACACACACAAAGCACAATTTAGGATCACCAATGCACCTAACCTTTGGACTGTGGGAGGAAACCAGAGTACCCGGATAAAACCCACACAGAGAACATGCAAACTCCACGCAAAAAAGACCCGAGAAGCAAACTCGGGTCTCCTAACTGCAAGGCAGCAGCGCTACCCACTGAGCCACCGTGCTGCCAAGTAAAAACTAGTGATGATAAATAAATACAAAAAATATCTACAGTTTGCCTAGCGATGGAGATATAGTAGAAAAATAAATGTTTTCATACAGTTATAAACATGCATATCTCCATCAGTCTTAACATCTGTATTCTTTGTGCAGGTTGTTCAATTTGGGATTTCTGGTGTGTGTATATTACAATCTAACATGTTCACTACATTTATTTCTGGAGTTTCTGCTTCTTTATTGTATGCACTGCTTGGGAATATACAGTACTAGCTGTGCTGCCCATCCAAGACTGGTTGAAATCTAAATAGTCAACATAGACCTCAACACTGACGTTTGAAGTGTACCGACAATTGGAAAGTATTTTATAATGTAATAAGTGAGTATTTGTTATTTGTGTAATGCAATCTATATGTCTCTGTGATACTGGATTCATCAAAGCAGTGTTATTTGTGATGTGCTATCTGTTGGAATGACAACAGCAATGCATTTTAATACTACAAATGTTTGTAAAGTTTGTAATGTATCTATCTATCTATCTATCTATCTATCTATCTATCTATCTATCTATCT
>JANRMT010062814.1:40701445-40732879 GCA_026402145.1 Polypterus bichir lapradei
ATCTATCTATCTATCTATCTATCTATCTATCTATCTATCTATCTATCTATCTATCTATCTATCTATCTATCTATCTATCTATCTATCTGTCTAAAATTTTGAATACTACTGTGGACATACTGCAACTAAATATAATTTACTTTTCAGGGACCACAGACCATTTCTCTTAAGAATGACGATCAGCAAGAATTGGGTAAAGAATTAAGAAATTATAGTGTTTTTGACATGCACCTTAGTTTGATTTTTGCTTACATAATGTCATGCATGTGCGGCAGATGGTTGCCTTCCAGGCTCACGTAAGTTATGTGGTACCACCTTTGTTTATTATTATTACAATGCACAGGAGAAAGATCAGGAAGGAAAGCAAATATATTTTTTTACCTTTAAACTCATACTGTACATTAATATTCTTTTCATAATATATATGCAACTCAAAGAAAACACAATTAAGAGTTTCATGTATTCTCATGTAACAGAAATGTGTATTACTGATCATTACTGATTTTCATATATTTTCATCCACCCATTTTTGGCATACAGTACACAGTTGAATACAAAGTCACAGTGGAAGTATGAGCCTTCTTGACAGTAACAGGGCCCACTGAAAGAATCAATGCTTGGCTGGACCCAACACTTGAAATATTCAGTTTCTAAATGACAAATTTCATTGTCTATAGAGTAAAGGAAGAAAGTTGAGTGCTGCAGAGTCCAATGAGCAGACACACCTATGACGAGTCCAAGAGGTGCCTGAGTGGTGTGCGCTGCTAGCTACTGGACTACTTTTTCATCACACAGTATCGGTACTAAAATGATAGCCTGTAAAAATTAAAGAAGACATGGAAGCCAAAACACTGACCGAATTATACTATACATAGACCAGCATATAGAAAGAGACAATCTGCTGCATCTACCTAAACAATAAATACATGCAAATATGTATTTATATTGGTAACTTCTAACTATGTGATTAAAGTTATCTGATTGTTGACTTAAATGTTAAGGCAATTAAGAAAACCAATGCAACACAGAAAACACATTGTAGAAAAGCCAACTGTATGCACTAGATGAACAGCTTTATTATTATTTGCAGTCATTCTCACAAGCACATTACGATTCCACAGTTCTGAGATAGAAATAAACACTAAATGGGTTATCAGCTGCTCACACAGTAGTAATCTCTAGAGTACAGTTCATTCCAGCTGCTTGCATCTGGAGTATAGAAAGAAATCAGACAAGATACCATGACAGCTACACATTCAGCACCCCACAATGCCACCTAATGTTTAGAATATGTATTGCTCCAGGAAAACAGACCTGGGTCACACATCATGGAGCCAACTGTCTAAGTCAATTGTGGCTTCAGGAAAGTGACAGTTAAATGTAATGCAAGCCTCTTAACATAATGAGGAATAGCATTGTTTTTACTGACAAAAGATCTATAATTTGGCTTTTGAAACAAAACCCAATTTTTAAACTGTGCATTCCAGATATCATTATTATTACACAGAACCAGATTCTGTCCTGATCCAGAAGACACAACTGGAAATCAGTATGAGACTTACTGGTGGATCCAAACTTTTACTGCCCTAGGACAGCTCTTACTTGCTGTGCCTCTCATCTTGTGAAAGGAATAACACACTCCACATTTTTTGCTGTGGCCAGAGGGGTTAGACACTCTAGTCACATAAACAGCCCGGTTTAATTTATAATTATGGAATTGACAGCATGTCTCAAAACGTACATGTTATAATGATATACTAATTTGTGACTATCTGCATGCCAGGTACACAATATCTATCACTTAAAGTCTGTGTTTTGGGGATGTTTTTCAGCTTTATTAGAAGTACTTACTCATTGAAATATGAAGTGTCCACTTATACTGCTGCTTTCGTTTTAAACAGTTCTCACAAATAGAATTTTAAAAAATCTGGTGAGAAACAAGCACCAGTTAAACCAAGTTAGCTGGAATTATTTAACATAATTTATTTTGCAGTACATCTTTGACTAAAACACACTGTCGTAAACAAATATTTGTGAAAACATTTTATTATAAGAAAAAAACTTTAAACCTATATTAAAATTCAAGTGATCTTCTATCTTTCCACATGCTTTTTATTTTATTTGAAAATGTTGGTTAATTTTTGTAACTACCTTATTTTGAAAATCACTAAAAAAAATGTAATTTGACTGACTTACTCACTGAGAAGAGGCTTCCAGTTAATGCTGAAAACAAGCTCATGGACGTTTTTAAATTTCAACAAGTATGCATTTTGAAATCATAAAAGTTTCAACAATACATTTTTGAAGTGTGGCCTAGTGGGAAAAGTGCTGGACTGAAATCTCCAACCAAATGCCATAAAAAATTGGACTTGTAAATCAGACTGGACTTGTAAAGTGACTCAGGATAGTATTCAATATAGAAAGCTAGTAAACACAATAAAGTAAAAGATGTGCGTTTCGCAAAACAAACTTTGTATCATGTCATACTTTAGAAATATAAATGATTACACAGTCCTTCAAGATAGCACACAACAGCTATTCACACCAAGCCTAACTACTAATACAGACATGCCTGGCAAATTTATTTTGCCTTTAATTAACAAAGTTAATTATTTGGCATTATATCACAAATTACATTTGTTAAGTAGACAGTGAACCTTTTACAAAGTAAGTCAATCTTAAAGCTGCCTCAAAATGGAAAAATGAAAAAGCAACAGGAACAGATGAAATACGAGTGGGAGAGAGTGTGAGAGAATTTAGGGAAAGAGAGAGCAGATGTGTTGTAAAATCTAACGCAGAAGATCTATGAACAGGAGAGAATACCAGAAGAGTGGTTGTACCCATTTATGAGGAGAAGTTGGATGTGGCAGAAACAAGAATGTGGAGGTGGATGTGTGGAGTTAAAGATAAAGAACAGAATAAGACATGATACAGTCAAAGGTACAACAAAAGTGGGAGAGATACCTAAAAAAGTACTGGAAAGTAGGTTGAAGTGGTATGGACATGTGATGAGGAGAGATGATAAATATGTGGTCAAAATAGAAATGAGAATGGAAGTACAGGGGAAGAGAAAGCGAGGGAGGAACAAGTGGAGGTTGATGGATAAAGTGAAAGACTGGAGACTGGACTAGACTGGAGAGGAGGTGCAGGACCAAGCTGTATGGAAAAAGTTGATAGGTTCATTGACCCCCACATAGAAGTGGGAAAAGAAGAAGAAGTATTCTGTCTTAATTTAGAACATTTCCTTGTAAATAAATGTAGAATAAATACAAATTTGCTTTAACGAAAAGAATGTCCATTTTGGTTTGACCAATTCAGATGCTGGATTTGGTTAATACAATTTAATCAGGTTAATCCAAAGTTTGATTGATAACCTTCTCAGCTGTGCATCTACATGGAATGAAGCAATATCACCAATGGAGAATAAACAGCCATGTTAGACAGCTGAGCACAGACAGAGTGAAATACGCAAAAGGAGCTTAGCACGTGAGTGTGTTAGGAGTGTGGTCAGCATTTGGATACAGCTTTGTTTCTTATTTTTATTAGATTTTCAATAACAGTAAAGGGTAACGAAACTGCTTAGTTGCAGTTCTTCACTTATTCTCATTATAGTTTTTTACGAAGCACAAAAGGAAGAGAATAAAAAGGAAATCTTAGTAGTGAGTGGACAGGCAGAGAGTCAAGAAAGGTCTAGAATGTTTACAGCTATGGAATACAATCAATGACCTGAGTAAAGTGTTTTTGATGATAAATGGGACACACTGAAGAATTTCACTTCACAAGAGTTCACTGTGGGAGTAGGAACATTCTCCTCATGCAACTGTGTCTTTTTTACCCAAAGTCATGCTGTCATACTGACTGGAGATCCAAAACTGTCATAGTCTGAGTAAATCTATGTGCTCTGCAATGGACTGCCATCCCATCAAGCAGTGATTCATGACAATAATAAATGTAAAGACTCCATTTACCTATTACCCTACAATGGAAATGCAAAACCCTCTAGCTGCTTCATACATTGTATTTTGAAAAATCTTAACTAGCTGCCCCTCCACCCTTAACTTATAGCCTTTAATCACACACTCGCTGCATCATAAGCCTCGTCAATCTGCTTCCTCTATCTCATTACCTTATCAGTTCCTGTCATTATTCAAGGAACACGTTTCTCTGTTGTTTTAAGAAAAATTATTTGCTGATATACACTTCCTGTCCATTTTGTACATTGTCACTGAACCAGTGAATGATTTAATTGAATCTGAAAGCCGTTGAACCTAATCTTTTAATTCGATGTTTTTTTTTTCATATTGCTAAAGAATTAAATAATCATCGAAAATATGGCACAGCTGGCAACTATTCTATAAGTAATTGTGGTGCACATAGTAGAGATAAGTTTCTTATATATCTGATAATTTTGTAAGAAACAAACCTTCAGACTGACTATTGTAATTTAGCCAATTTTGCTTGCTTTGTGCTTTATATGAACAATTTACGAAAGCACATGCATTTGTGTATGGCAATCAATATGTTTACTTTTTTATTGTACCACGGGTCATTAAAATTTCAGCAGTTTATACTAAATATGTTTTGATTTTCAAAAAATTACCCTTCTCTACTTTACCTCTTGCTCTGTAATTATAACAAGATATGACCTAGAGGTATTTACTTTAAGCCAGAAATGAACTGCACATATCCTGCAAGGATTGTATTATAAAAAATATATATTATTCTAGGAAGTGAAATGCTGTTAATTAGGAATCAAATAATTAATTTATCCTTTTTTTAATGAAATAAATAAATTTCTTTAAATGGGGAAACACGTACACAATACTGTATACATATAGCCATACACTGTGACTATAAAATGTATTTGACTCCAAAAGGACTATTTCGCTTTCTGTTATGTTTCATTATAGGAGGGTGTCTAGGGAGAGAAGCTGGGAGTGCAAAGGCATCACCAGAATGGCAGTGGACATGGTTTGTTCCTATGGAAAAATTGCAAGGAAGAACAAAGGTCACACTGGCAGCAGCAGAACAGGTGAATTCCAGCGTGGGAACACAGGAGCTGCTAGGGTGTTGCATTCTCTGCATGTGAGCTGTGCACCCTGGAAGGATACAATTCAAGGTCACTATCATAAGCAAGATAGAGTGTGTTCATGCAGAGTTCTGCCAGGACACTAGAGGGCAAATGACAGCAATTGGCATGGATGCCTGATCCTCCATTCATAGAAAGAAGTGGGGCCAAGGAGGAAATGACAGAGATGACAACACCCTCTGGTCTCTGGAGGACACATACTCATAGATAGAGAACATGTTTCCTAGTCTTACAGGTGGCAGCATGGAGACTTCATGGGGGAACCTGTCCATTTATATGGGTAACTGTTGAAACAGAAGTGCAGGAGCGATAAGAGGAAGTTTTAATCTACGGGAGGCTAAGGGAGTGTAGAGATAGGAGGTGTTCATCAGGTTGTAAGACAAAAGTCCAGGGCTAGGAAAGCAACAGAGGGAGAGAAAGAGAGATGGGAGTTGAGGAGAGTGCTTGTGTGATATCTTGGTCACCTCACCTCAGGAGCAGTAGGTTTAGTATTTTGCCCTGTTTTTAGGTACTTTGTGTTCCACCTGTAACTTTGGAGTTGTTACTTTCTAAAGGGGTAATGACCCAAAACATACAGTGAAGGCCTAACTGGATTAGCTTAAAAGAAAAAAGCTTAATGTTAGGTTGTAAGCATGTGCCAATCTTACAGTGCATTACCACATCCACCACTTGACAAACCACCCAGATTGGGAACCGAGTGCAACCGTGCAATGAGTGACAGCTTGAACAGTTATTAGCTATAGTACAGTATTGGCCAATAGATAATTCAACCAAGTATTGGCTTATGAAATACTTATTTTCTGTTTTTATTTAGAATTAATTTAAAAGTATATATATAATTTTTCTGCGGTGGTCTGGCACCCTGCCCGGGGTTTGTTTCCTGCTTTGCGCTCTGTGTTGGCTTGGATTGGCTCCAGCAGACCCCCATGACCCTGTAGTTAGGATATAGCAGGTTGGATAATGGATGGATGGATATATAATTCAGTTCAGGGTCAATGTCATCATTGCGGGTTTCCAGGGCTTTATCACCTGGTCTTCAGTATCCAGGCCTTGACCTTTGATCTGACCTCCATGTATGACTCATGTGAAACCCTGCAGGGGACAACCCCAGCTTGTTGATCTGAAGTTTGATTCTTGTACTGATCATACTCATGATATAAGCTAAAACTAATGATGCGCCTATTCAGAATAATCTTCTTTTAAAGCCACTGTATGCTAAAATATCCAGCTTACTGACATTTGTCTGTTTCCTGGCATTTTACTCAGATTCATATTGTAGGCTTGTTAAAAAGTGTTACAATAAGAGCTGACTGAAGTGGTTTATGAAGTGGTAAATGGAAAAATAAAAAATATATTTTATAACAAATATTTTTGTTTAATTTTCAATCTCATCCAGGTTGCAAGGTGAGCTCAACCAATTCCATTCTTACAGGACATACCATACATTATTAGTATTCTATTGTCTCTCAATTATAAAAAAAAATCCTGTTGAATGAATGACTAGTAGACAATACGTGATCTTCACGTTAATCACAAAAGACAAATAAAAGAACTGCAAGACGAAAGAGAATGGGCAAAAAAAAAAAAACAGTAGTGTAACGGGAAGCAGCACACACAGATACAGGTGTCTCAGTGCACATCATTCAATGTACAAAACGTAGATTTACACAATAATGGAACATACACTATGAGAATCTGTGGACCCGCAACAGTTAAAGCAACGACAAGTTTAATTTTAAAGAAAACACAATTCGGTCAGGTGTATATTTATGATGATGGAGAAGCGATCACAACGCGAGCAGAACACAAAGTAGACACAAAGTAGGAAAAAGGACAGCGGCTGTAAAGGTTTTAAAAAGATCGAAGGGCAGTGCGACAGCATACATGTGCGCGAGCAGCGTTATACGTCCTGCAAGAAAGAATTTAACCACACCCGGGGCCGTAAATAAATGACAAGTATTGTTTTTACAACATCATGCGAGACCAGGCAGTGAGCCATCATTTAAAACAAGTCCACAGACATCTAACCTAGCAGTTGTTGGATTGCATCTGTCAGACAAGCATCATGTGCTCCCAGCTCTTAAAACAACGACAAAAGACAAGCAAAACATGCAGCTCGCCAGCAGCAGGAAGACAGCAGATGATGTGACGGCATATCCTTAGCGTGTGTTCAGCCGCCCCTCCCCTTCACAACATGAGCAGCGTTATGTCTGGCGAGGAAGAGATGTAACCACGCACGGAGCCGAAATTAAAGGACAAGTATTGTTTTTACAAAAGTTTTTAAAGTGAAAGTGAAAATAATGCATATGTAACAATTCCCAAGAAAATAAAAATCTCTTTAAATTGTATATTGCCTGCCTAAGGTAAAGTCTTCCCTGATGGAGGATCGCAGGAATCGTGAGAAAGAGGGGTCCTTTCATCGGATTAGCGCTATTTCAGATGTGGATTGGCCAAATGGGAGAGGCAGCTTGATGAATGAGGTCTCCAGGACTCTAAACAAATCCAAATCATATTATGTGATATCATCTAATATGAAATTCTACTCAGTACTTCTAGAATTTTTTTTATACTGTATTGAGGATTTATTTTGTTCTATGTATTGTACTGTATTGTATTGACCCCCATCTTTTTGACACCCACTGCACGCCCAACCTACCTGGAAAGGGGTCTCTCTTTGAACTGCCTTTCCCAAGGTTTCTTCGATTTTTTCCCTACAAGGGTTTTTTTTGCGAGTTTTTTCTGGTCTTCTTAGAGGGTCAAGGCTGGGGGGCTGTCAGGAGGTAGGGCCTGTTAAAACCCATTGCAGCACTTCTTGTGTGATTTTGGGCTACACAAAAAATAAATTGTATTGTATTGTATATCTGGTAAACCAAACACGGGGGTGGGCGAGTGAAGCGAGCAGGGGGCAGAGCCCCCTAGCCCCCTAGTATTCAACAAGAAAATTCCACTCCTGAAGTTAAGTGTTACTTCATATACAGTACCTTGAGCACATTAATTTATAATTGAAACAAAAATGCTTTTTCTAAATAAATTTTGTTTCATGTTCATTTTCTCGTTTTGAAAGGTAATGACATTAGAGAATCTCCTGGTATGGTTATGTTGATAAGTTATTGTCTTTAGACATATGGTAATAATTGTTATGGTTATGTATCTTATCGTGACAACATTTTGTTTATGTATGGAAGCCAGCATTAGGAGTAGCTAGCTACCACTAGGATGCGAGTCCTGGTTACCTAGAAGTCATGTCACGTGATGCCATTGGTATGATGCTTTAAAAGCCAGTGCCACACGCTCATTAATATCTGAGGCTGGTGTTGTTTACTTTTTAGTGTGTTTGACTCTTCTTTGTGAATAACAGTAAAGAATTATGAGGAGCATTTTGACTCCAAGTTTACTTAGTATTTTGGCTTTGATGCCTGATTTTCTTTATCTCTTCAGTTTTGCTTCCATTAAGATTTTAATCCATTTCCTGATCCCTTTTTGCCTGCTTATTTTTGTAGCATGGAAATTTGGGTTTTAAAAAGCAGGTGGGCTATGAACTGTTAGCTTTTTGTTGTGACAATTTTTTTTCCCCTCTGCATTTTTTTCTTCGACAGAATGGTAAGATCAGGCATGATTATCCCTGTCCAAAGCATATTTCCACAAAAGGTTCAGGACCCCAGAAATGCCACAGTTGACCAACTCCTTAATGTTTACTCTTAATGACTTTTACTACAACTAGTCTGACCATCTGCACTGTCTTCCATATCGAACAGAAACAATGTCCAATGTGATGGGGCAGTGGTAGCGCTGCTGCCCCTCAGTTTGGAGACTGGGGTTTGCATCCCGGGACCTTCCTGCATGGAGTATGAAAAGTAATTTTGAAAGTAAATGTTTCTACTGATGCCAAATGACCTGCAGATAACCACAACATATCTGAGCGTCTGTAACCCATTCCATGTCAATACAGATTCTCATCTAGTGCTACAAACATACAGCATATTTATTATTCAGTTTTGAAATGTACTCAAGTAACAAAAGAAGTAATTTGGGAGGATGATATCATCCTGAATAACATCTGTAATATCATGTCAGAAAAATAGCAAAAGCTGACATCGGTATATTAATTATTAACAAAAATAATTATAATCCAGTCCCAGACATGCAGCCATATGCTCACTAAGTGACATTGTGAGTACTATACAATATACTGAGAAATGACAGAATGAATACAAATACACACTATGTGTAAGGTGGATGTATCCCATCTTTGAGTTTGATCTTCACAGAATTGCACAGTACTATATATGCTTTTTGCACTTCATAATTAAAATACGGGGAGGACTGATGACCTTCTAAGTTGTATTACTTTGATCAGCTCTAAGTGTTTAGAACGTAGTCTTGAAAAGTATGTGGTAATACTTTGTCAACCACAAATGGAAAGTCAGAACCATTTTAAACTAGCACATAATATTTGTATTGCCAGTTTGTCGGTACAACCTTAAATTTATGTTTAAAAACAGTCTTCTATATTCCAGGAGGGGTCATCCCTATACAAAAAACTTACATAGACATTTTCTTAGTGCTTAGTGTCCATCACATAATAATTCTTCTGTACAGCAAATCGCAGGCCATGGTTGAAACATGAAATTCTGCCATAGCTGCACACTTATACAGCAAACAATCTTTTAATTGTAGCATAATTTGTGTCGCTTATTAGTAATTTATGAGCCAATAAAATTAGGAATCAACCCTCACATATACTTCAGAACTAGGAGCTGAGAATTTAAACTAACTAATTCCGTTAAATTGAAAGCCACATATTCCTTCATTGTCTTTTCAGAGACAGGCACAAAAGCAAAGAGGAGCAACTCGTTTACTGCCTTACCCATTCATTTATCCATTTGATAAACTCCATAAATTAATTTTTAGAGCTTCAGAAGTTTGTAGGCCACCCTGACAACCTCAGACAGAAGGCGAGAACCAATATTTGACCGGACATAGTTTGTTTCTACAATCTTTAGGTTAAAAATATTGTTTAAGCAAGACAGACAGTAAAGCCAATTACACAACTCAGACATGACATCGCTAATGGCCAGTTTCTTAATGCGGTATAATTCACCCCGAGACCACCAGACACAGGCTTCAGCTCTTCCAGTGGAGGTGGCTTCTGAGGGTGTAGCTTTCTTAATCAGCATTTAATTACAACACCCTGCTCTACGGTGCTCTGTATTCAGTGTGCCTGTTTGTTTAAGCTGTACTTAAGCCATAATTATACTTTTTCTTTAATACAATGATAAAGCTAATATGCTAAATATGAAGGTCAGCCCGTATTATTGGTGTTCAGCAATGAAAGTAAATTGAAACATAAAACAAAAAGGATGGAGAGCCTCAGAAAAGTAGAAAGACAATGAAAATGAAAGGCAAAAAAATTGTGATTAGACAAATAAGAAGAATCAAAAAGTAACATTTGATATTTAGGCTCATCCTAAGACAGTGATGTGTCGAGGTGTTTAATCCACAAAATAAACAGATGTGGAGCTTCTTTTTTTAACCCAATATGTGTGACCACTCTTCAGATTTGAACTTGTAATAGTTTTCCAATATCTCCTTTAACTATTTATGCTCAGGGCATATATACAACATCTACGTAAGTTTACATTTATCTTAGTTGCCAAATGTAAAATAAGTGGACTGCTGTTGAAAGTTAACTGTTGTTGCAACCCAATAAAGTTTTTTTTTTTCATCCAAGGTGCCTGGCAGCCAAATCATAAAACAAATAGCAGTACATCTTGTTGTTAAGATACAAAAGGTTTATGCCTTCGTATCCCAGGAGACCGATTTACTGAATTCACTTTTAATCACATCTTTTGCCTCTGCTCTTGAGATGTGAGGGCTAAATAACACGAGTCTTAACAAGAGCTAGCTAAAAAGGAATTATAACTCGTTTAGACAGAGGCCATTTCATACAGAACAACTGTTACCCCAAAACAAATGCCTTCAAAAAATGTTTTTATGAAAAGTGAAATCTATGTATGTATGGTACCTTTTACCCCTCAGGTACATTTTTATCAGGAAGATGTTACTGTAAACATATCAACCAAAAATATATTAAAATTATGCCCTGACATTGCTTTCAGGAAGACTAACAAATATACATTTTTCTATTCATTCAATGCCTGTGACAATTTTTCCATTACATAAGTTCACAGCGATAGAGCCTATCCCAGCAACATGCTAAAAATGAGAAATCAGGTGGTATCTGGGCATATAAACACATGTACAGTCACACAGGGCCAGTTTAAAGTTTCAAAATATCCTAGCACTCACATACGAGTATTTGGTTTATTTAAGGAAACCCATACTCATTCAGTGAGTAAATTCCACTGTAGGTACTAACCAAGCCAACCAGTGAACCCAAGAGCATGAAGTTGTGAGACAGGACTGTTAATCACTGCACTACCATGCTTCTTTGGTATATGTTTATCAAAATAAAATTAATAGTGCATGAGACAAACATAGGTTACGAGGTATGTTCACAATGGAATTGTTACTTCTGTGGTTTACGCTGAACACCTATATATTACAAATATTCATAGCACTGTATCTGATATGGAAAGCTTAATGTTTGCATGCAAATCCATGGCACTGAGCCTATCTCCACCATATTTTGCACAGGGTGTAAGAGCCAATCTTAGAAAGTCTTTGATGTTAAATTCATATAGTGTTTGCTTAATTTCTATAGAATATTAACAACAACAACAACATTTATTTATATACCACAATTACATACAAAGTGCTTTAGAGGATAAAAAAAGAGAAAAAAAGACAAAATATATAAGAAAATAAAATTAGACAATACTAATTGACATAGAATAAAAGTAAGGTCCAAAGGCCAGGGAGGGAAGAAAAAACAAACAAAGAAAAAAACCTCCAGAATATTAGTTTCTTATAACTGCCTAGAATATGGCATTGCCTTTTATCCCCTGTAAGTTATCATGAGACAGAACTTTCTTTGCTATATCTGTAGAACAAGAGTGTTATTTAAGCCAATGAGGAAATAGTCTTGCTTCTTGCATGGACTATTAGATATGTTTTCAAATAGGAAAAGGCATAAAGTTTTCTGACTTGCTTAACGTGCTTCAAGTATGACTGTGTGATCAAACTTTGAGATATGAAACAAGAAATAAGCCTTAAACATAATTTTTCTCTTCTTTAATACCTATTTTTTTCTCTGTTTTATCTTGAAATTTTATTAAAACTTTTAAAACAAAGATATTTTGTCTGTGAAATTATTTGGAACACACGTCACACTGTAACTAGAGTCATCCTATGAAGTTAACTAAATGCTACAGAACTTTGATAATTTTGGATAAACACAGCTACAGCTACACAGGGGTATAACCATTGGGATATGTTTTGTTCAGAATTTTCCCTTTGCCCTTAGGAGGCATTTTTGGGACTTAGCACAGGTATGCAAAGTGGCTCCTCATGTTGGGTAAGGGTAAGTCAGTGAAATTTTGGTTTGGGGGTCCAATTGGGAAATTTATTTATTGACCGTACCTGCCCTTTTTTCCACCTCAGGCAATGTTGGGTGCTCCTCCTAGTTAATTTGATTACATTATACTTTATTTGTCAATTATATTATCTAATATATAATAGAACACCAAGGTCTGTGTGTCCAGTCCTTCTGAACAATCTGATTGGTCATTTTTAGCTTTGGAGTGATTGGTCAGTTTGGCTATGGTGATGCGCAGAAACAGTAAGTGCCAGTGTGAGCTGCACAAGGAGGTGTAAATGCATATGATGCATAATGAGAGGTTCACCTCAAAGACAACAAGTATAAAACCGGATAGGAAATGTGAAAGGTGCCTCCATAATAATGACAGTGTCTGAGAAGCAGGCTTTATAAGAATGTACTTTGAGAGGCAGAGCACACGCAAATACAGAGGAAAGGTACTGAAAGTACACATAGAGATGTCAAGTATTTCTTAATTTTTGTATTTGGCTAGGTAAAAACTAAATACCTTGCAAATAATATAATATTTGAAGATGCTAAAAGTACTTCGACAGGCCTAGTTAATTAGAATGCATCCTGTACTTGCTTAAATGTCATTGATCCTTACCAACACTTTTTACTTACTGTATACGCTTGTTTGCAACCAGTCAAAGAATAAACTTTCTGCTCCTCATCCTTTGTCAGTATGTGATTGTACATTTAAGTGAGACTTACACTTCTTTCAACTATATCTTTAACCACCATCATGCACACTAGCAGTTGACAAAATTCATTTGCAGATTGAAACATCCGTCCAGTATTCTAGTGGTTTCTTGAGAAAAAATAGATTGCTTTCTTTGCCTTTTTCCATAATGACATCAAAGAAGGATGCTGTTCCACTTTTTACCAGATCCTCCAACTTCAGGAGTTCAAATTCATTTGTCAGCTTAACACGTCAAGGAATGTCTGATAATGGTGGCTATTGTAGGCTTTGCACCATCTTTTCCTTTGTTTCTGATGAGACTTGTCATCAATTAGAAATTCCTACTTACTACTAGAATTTTCTTTAAACTTACACTTACTACTAGAATGCTCTGGGAATGGATACTAGAAAGTTCTCTGTTTCATTTTTTTATTGTTTACTAATCACTTAGCCAGTTAAAAGTACACAATAAAAATATAACACAAATAAAATGTTCAGAATAGAGCAAACCGTAAATGTTTCACAACCAGGCTGAAATTTCACAGGTAAGCAAGCTATTGGCAAAAATAAGCCTTGTGGAGAAACAATTCTACAAACATCTACTCTTTCCTTTGGTTTGTGGACCACCCTAAAGAACGCCCAGTAAAAGTCTTTAATTTTCAGGTTGACAATAACAGAGACACACGAAAGGTAAGCCTTCCTGATCTATGAAGTGATATTGGACATCTTTGGACATGACATTTGAAAGCTCTCCTGATACTGAATCATATTGTGTGGCAGAGTTAGTTAGTTTCTGTATTGTACTCTTTGCATGAAACTAAAAGCACTTAAGTTCTTTTGTCATTTTAGCAGTCAATACTAGTCCCCATCCACATCTCCACTATGCACATAAGCTATAGGTAATGACCACAAGGGTAAGATCACTGGTCCAAGTCACTGAAATAACAATTCTCTGCATGATTAACTGAGACAGAAAACATGGCAATCCAGGTGCACCTCAGATGAGTGTGGATGACTCTATGGATTGAATGGAGTCACTTGAGCTGATATTCAGGGTGCCTTTTTCTGAATGAGGACCGTGATAGTTAAAGACATGTTTAAGTCATTACTTCCCTCAGCCTGTCTGTGGACAACTTTTTATACATCCAAAGGACCTAGAGGCTTCTGACAGAGTCTGAGCTGCCCTATGCAGCCAGGTGAGTTTGCTATCATCAAAAGAACAATTATTAGAAAATGGATGGATGGATGGTTTTGTCACAAAACATATCCTAACTGTACCAATATCTATTTATTCCAAGTTGTGAAAATAAAATAAAAAAGACTGGTCTGGTTTCTATCCAGATACCAGAGATGTACAACTTTATTGACAACTCTAAGCTGGACTGATTCGGGGGTAGTGGGTATGTTGATGAGTCCTGCAATGGTCTGACACCCATCCAAGAATTGTTCCTGTCATTCACCTGATGTAGCCAGGACAGACCCCATGCAGCTAACAACTGTGTATTGGCCTAAACGAATTTTGAATATTAATGAATATAAAGAATTACAGTTATGCAGTTATTATATACAAAATATTACTATACAAACTATGGCGGATGGCCAGGGCCCTAACATGGCCGGGGCGCCTTAATAACTGAAGGACTGGGTAGAAAAAAGGCACAGGCCATTACCTCCCCCAGAACGGTAGGTGGCAGCACCCCAGATTCCCACAGGGCACACTGGGACGTGGAGTTTCTGGGCTCAGAACTGTTGGGTTTCAGAGGTGCTGCCATTGGGTGCTGCAGGAATTGGTGAGCCCTATTTCATCGATCTTCCTCTACACCTGGGAGTACTTCCGGATCATGCTAATGGGCCACTTGTAGTGCTCCTGGATGCAGTATAAAAGGAACCGCCTCACTTCATTCAAAGGACCAGAGTCGAGAAGTGAAGGAAGAAGCTTTCTGGAGATGGAGTGAAGGCATAAGGAGACAGAGAGAGGCCAAAGAAGAGAAAGTGTTTTGTGCATTATAACTATGCTTATTGGTGCTTTCTACTGTGCTGTGCGGGTGGGAAGCCATTTGGGTGGAGTTTCCCACAACCTAATATAGCCTGTTTCTGTTACCTATAGTAAGTACAATTCCTTTTATATTGCTGGGTCCACACTTCATAGAAGCAATCACAATTTCTAACACAGAATGTCTGGCTGTTCACTCTGGACTGTAACATGTAGCGTTTAAGGAGAGACTGGAAGTGTGGAACAGGGTTTTAGTTGTTGATGGAGTGCCAGCTCTCTGCAGAGCGAACTCGTTCATAACAGGTCAATTAAGAGTCTCCAATCAACTTAATGTTGATATCTTTTGGATATGGCAAGGAAACTGGTGTGGTAAGTAGGTGTTCTTACTATCTTGATAGGAAAGAAAGCAGATTCAAAAAGTGCATCCTAAATCTCACAAAAAATAAGATGTAACTTGTGGCACTGTTAGTAACTCATGACAATTTACTCCGTTTTTCCAAACTTTACTGTGCTTGATCACTTTCACCACTGCTTTCAACTCTATTAATACAAGCAGCTTTTGTTCTGTTTTAGCGGACACTGCCAAATCATTTAAGAGACAGACTGTAAACCAGTAAGTCATTGATTTAGTTTCTACCGTATGTAAAATATATTTGAACAACTAAGCTACAACTCGGCACATCAGCTATTGTTTACTATAAAAATGCATTATATAATGATTCCTTGAAAAATATGCCCCGTTTTTAATGTCTGACTGTTAACCAGTGTATTCTAGTTAGCTGGTTTCACTGGACAATCTTAATATTTAACTATTTACTATGACCTTTAATAAAAACAGCATTACTGTACCAGTCGGCCAGCTTCATTATTATGAAGGTCAATTAGAGTCCTGATGTCACTCTTTCCTTTCTTCCTTTTGGCATCCATAAACTGCTTGGACTTCTCATAACCAAACTCCACGTCATCTCCGCAACCACCCCATTCCCACTTGGAACCATCTGCTCCTGGCCCAGAGGTGGGGAATGGGGGTGCTCGGCTCCTTGTAGCTTCACATCCACACTGTATAAGCTCCCCCATGCTGCATGCTTGTGTCACAGAGTGTGTGACTCCAGCTGAAGTAATTGCATATACAAATGCAGTCTCCCGGATATCTAAATGGAAAAGAAAAACACAGTAAAGAACATTGGCAAGTGCAAGAATCCATGGATCACATTCCTTCCCCTATTTTTTATATCCACTGGCTGGCCTCCACTTCATTATGGCTCAAGTACAGTCTCAAAACTTGTATTATCTGCTTAGCTACATTGATTGGTCATCTTAAAGACCTTGAAGGTACCTCTCCGTCTAGCATTCAGATGAGATACCAGTGCCCATTGTAGTATCCTTTCCGAAAGTGAGGTGACCATAATTAAATATAATACATAAATAAACCAGACCTTCCGAAATATGAGGGTGATTAATCTTTGCAATATAGTACATGAGGTCAACTAGGGTACACAATTAAAATATTTTTTTGTTTTACGTTAAAGGTTGCATGTCACAAGTTCCACAGAGTGTCAAAAGGACGTAGCAAAGGAAACTGATCCAGTCACAACTGTTTTATCAACAATATTACCTTTATATATAATATGCTACCGTGGCTGTTCGTTTGTCTGTCTGTCCAGGATTTTAAATCACCTGTAGCTCGCAAACCGTTTGAACTATTGACCTGAAATTTGATACACATATACTACGTGACGTTTACTACCCACTTTCGGGGTGATGATTTTTATTTATATTTTATTTTACTGTAGAATCAACTCTTGGCAGCAGGGCAGGCCGTGCGACACATGCATATGGGCGCTGTTCTCATTCCCTACCACCTTCGATAATCATTCTTGAGGCAGATTGTGGCACTTAAGTGAAAAATTAAAGAAAACGTACTAAGTGATTGCAACACAAAAACTAACTTAATCACTTTTAGCGCAAAAAGATGCCGACGAAAGAAGTGAAGCAGCGGGCCACTAGGATGGAGAAAAGAAGAGCTGCTCTGGAAGCAAGCTCATCAACCTCTGAGCAAACAAATGCTAAACAGAGACAGAGAAAGAGTATGAAAACTAGGAATGCTCAAGTCAAGTGTATTCACTGCACATTATCGTGCAGTACGCTGTTACTGGTTTTAGATAAAAAGCAACAACAGACAACTCTTGAAGCACAGAAATCCACCACTACATATTCTTGCAAATGAAAAATCTCATTTAGTATTTTGTCATCAGTTACTAATCACCGTTGTTCTAAGTAAACAGTGGTCTCATTAGGTTCCCATAGACACAGTCTACTACCTTCTTTGAAGACTGTATGCTTGTTCTAGGAGGCTACACGATGAATCAAAAGTGAAAGCAGATAACAGGAGAATGAAAAAGAACCATAAAATCCAATCCAATCCAATAAATAGTGCAAGCTATCTGGAAATCTCTAGATGGAAAATGTAAAATTACGAGTTATTCACCGAGTCCCCAAGAAAGTTACTTAACCTGCTTGTGGACTATCTAAATAGCACATGCATTTTACTTGTAAGTTCCTCTCATGACACCCAAGGACACTGTACAGAGGTAAGTTAAAAACAGAGACATATGAATAAAACAAATAAACATGATACAACAATCAAATTGCAATAAGATAAAAGCCAATTTAAAAAGATGTCTTAGTTTTAAAAGAATAAGTCGTGAAAGAATGTTGAAAGAAAATGGGTAGAGCTTTCTATAACTTGGTATCTGCAAAAGTAAATGCTCAGTCACCCAGTAACTTGTGTTTAGTGTAGGGAATGATAAGCAATTCTTCATTAGAAAACCATAAATTGTGACCTGGTTTGTAATATTGTAACAATTTAGAAATGTGGATGGAAATTGTATATGTAAACAACAATATATACAACTTCATAGGCAACCACTTCAAGGACACAAGTAGTCATAACATAACAACATTATGTACTGTATAAGTTAAAATGATGCTGCAAAGTTCTGAAATCGCTGGAAGCTGTTTAGTAATTTTCTTGAAGCGCCAAATGTACATTATAACAGTTAAGATGAGTAGTAAAAGCAGGAATAAGTGTGTGTTCAACAGCATGATAGATTAGAAAAAGTCTAAATTGACAAATAATCCAGCAAAAAGTTGGCAGATCTTGTTCCATTCTTAACGTGTGTTTGTTATTTTTTTAATCAATTATTTCTTCACAAATATGGCATATATGTATTTGCCGTGTGAAATTGTATTCTAAAATTATGTGCTTTCTTTAAATTAAAAAAAAATATCGTGCCTGCTCTGGTGCCTTACAATGGAGTGTTATGGGGGCATGGAGGAAAAGCTTAAAAACGTAACCTAACACATCCATTTTTCAATCTAAGATGAGTTGTTGAGTATTTATCCATGCCTTCCTTGTTTCAATAGAAGGGATCTGGAAATCCTCATTTTATCACATATTCCTGGTATTATATTTCTTGTGGTAAGGATATGTTTTCTATTTACTCGAGCAAATTCTCGCATAAATAAGAAAGTAAATAAAAACAAAACCAACCATGTGGCATAAAAAGTTTACTGTGATTTGGTCTGTAGTGAGAAAACCGTGCACCAGGGGTGTGAAAGTACATTTAGATCAGATATATGGAGCAGTCCCTGGTACATTTTGGGGATCGTTGTTTAAATATTTGAGCTTTATTTCACTAATTTCTCCAACTAATGATACAAGTCCTGATTATTACCCAATGATGACCATCTTCTGAAATATTAACTATCTTCAAAGATACATGAAGAACTGTGCTGCTGCTTTACAGCTCCAGAATACTGGGCCCAAATCAGGGGCCTGAATGATGAGTGTTGTTTTTGTACATTTTGGGTTTTCTCTGTACTTCAGTTTTTATGCCAAAGGGAAGGTCAACTGGCAGCTCTAATATGGCTTCTGAAGAGGGATGTGTTTGACTGTGCCCTGCAAATAAGAGTATATTCCTGCTTTGTCCCTGAGGTTCACAAGGATAAGCTATGGCTCTAAAGGCATGCTACATATCGTTTGTCATGAAAGATAATACAGAACTCATATGTACAGTAATAGCAATCAACACCAAATGATAAACATAAATTATTTTCCATTCATCCATTTATTTATTTATTTATGAACCTGCTTAATTCAGATTAATAGACGCAGGGAGCCACAGAGGACCTACAAGTGGCATCGGGTGAAACCGAGGAAGGAACTTTACACTGAGCTAACAGTCTAAGTGCCAGCAATTGAAACAGAAGCTGTGGGAGAGTTTTAAGTGTGCAGCCTGAATTAGCCAGCAGATCGATCTGCACATGCTGGTTTTCACTGTGCATTCAGCACCATAAAGACTTGCTTGTGTAAATTACATAATGAATTAATAATGGACTCAAAAAAGGTGTCCATTGTTACTACAAGATCTGCCCAGAATAATTCTTACAAAACATTTTAGCTTTTTCAGCTTTGTCAACTGTAGTACACAGGGAATTTAAAGAGGACACAGTAGTGTTGTACTGCTGTTGACCAGCCCAGAGGATAAACATTCACATACCTTGACTGTTAATACCAAATTCACAGAAGCATTTTAATCCTGACAGAACATTGTGCCTCCTTCTTTTCACTTCAACTTATTTCTTAATCACAGAGTAATTGCCTTTATTGAAATCTGAACTGTTGTGACTCAAACTTTTAAATTGTTCGCATTTATCTTCAGGCACTTTTTATCTGAAGCGTTGGCTGTGATCAGCAGCTTCACTTCAGGTAATGTCATCATGACACGTGTGGACAGAATTGCAAAGAACTCCAGAATTGATTGAATAATTGACTTTGGTGCTGTCAAATCACAATACTTTCATAACCACCATCCCCTGGCGCCTGCTAGAATATTACTGTTTTGCTTTTTTTGTAGCAGATAGTTCTGGCAGGGATTCCATTTTCAAAGCTGAGCTTAAAAAAAGAAGTCAAAACTTTTCAGAGTTTTCAACCAAACAAGAAATAACGAAGAAGATCAAAAACTGAAAGTCAGAAACAGAGAAAAAATGTAATCCTATACTAACTTGTTAGTTCTTCAGCACTAAATCTAGGTCTTCTATCCAATGAGTGTACACAAGAGAATGTGTGCCTCCATTTATTATAGTAGCAGCACAATAATGTGACAGGTTGTAATCTGTCAGTATCATGTGACTAGCAATGCGATCGCAGCTATAAACTTTTCTACTAGGGGAAAAACTAGAAGTGAGCAAATAAGGGATCCTATGAAAAAAATGCAGTTTGAGGCAGGCAAAGATTGTACTTGGAAAGTTAATGAAATTAAATGAGAGACAAAAATCAAAGTCAAAAAGTGCAGAGAAGAGAGACTAGGCTGATTGTGGAATTTTGAAGAAAATGAATAACAAAAGCAAGCCAAAGTGCTTCTTAGACTGAGTTCTGCCTGATGTTACCAGGATATGCACCAGCTCCTTGCGTCACTATAATTGATTTACTGGGTAAGAAAATGGATGGATGGAATTCAAAGTGTTTATTGTGGTTTTAATTGTAATCTAGCCATTGTTTTTCTTAGACCACTGTCACGTGGAGCCAGCCAGATTCTATCTTGACATCACTGGAGGCATGACAGGAACCAACTGTAGATAGGATGCCAGATCGTGTTGAAAACACTTTTGCAACATACCTACAGTCACTTGAATCAGTTCAGTTTGCAAACTCTGACTGTCTATGACGTACTGTTTGGAGTGTGGAAAAAAAATACTTGAGTGAAAACTTTAAAACATAAATACTGAACATGTAAACTCTGTAATAAACAAGGACAGGCCAGAAAGCATCCCTGGTGCTATAAGTGACTGTGCTGTAATAATCTCTATTTATTTATATATTGATAGATAGAAGTGATAAGATGTCCATCAGTCCATCGTCTATGCCCCTGCCAAGGCGTAATGTCCTCCCATGTCCATAAGAGGACAGGACTGACTCTGATGAACAAAGGCAAGTGGCTGGTGTAAGACGGTAAACGGTGCAGCACATGCTCACGCTTCACTTTGTCCAGGGCTGGAATTGCTAACAAAGAAAGGCAACAAGAAATACAAAAGAAGAGGGATGAAAGGGCTAGAATGTTCAGTGAAAAAATGCAACAAGATGTACAAAGAAAAGGGGATGTAAGGCATGTCTGGTGAATAGAGATTAGTAAATGCATGACATTGTACTGTAAAGCTCGTTTCAATAAACGGGTGTTTCGCTATTCTAGTAACTACTATTATTCCATCGCTAATAAGTCAGACACCCAGATAGTGATGTATTGTTTAGTGCAGCTGCTTCAAAAGTCTTAGGAGTGAACCTCTATCCTGGCACTGCCTGTGTGGAGTCTGCACATTCTCTGTCTCTATGTGGGCTTTCCTCAGGTTATTACGGTATGTGCTTGTTAGTATAACTGGCAACTCTAAATTGTACCAGTTTGTGTGAATATGGTGGTGTGCACAGCTGCACCCCATCGTGGCTCCTGCCTTGTACCCGGTGCAGCCAAGATAAGCAGAAGTTCCCCATGATCCTGAACTGGGTAAGCAGAGTAGGAAATGAATGAAAGAAAGGATAATATGTCAGATATGATAAAAGCACCAAGACAGATGTGGGGAGTGAAAGACTAGGGATTACTGGCAACTGGGGTGAGTATTATTACAGGAGATAATTTGTACCACATATTCTGATGGACAGATCAGGGCTTGTGGAGAACAGTCATCAAGGTGAGGCACTTGTTCACTTACTGCCAAATGGCGAATCTGAATCATTAGTATACTGTATTCTCTTTAACTCCTTTGCGAAGAGTTAGCGTGACATATACAAATCTCCTTTTTATTTTTTTTAATTTGGCCAAATGCTTCTGAGTGTACATTCTTTTCTCTGTGTGTCCCACATTGTGATTGTTTGTGCTGAATAAAGAGATCATGCTGTTCAGGCTCAGGTTGCTGCTAAATTTGATTCCTGCTTGCCTGAGAAAGGAACTCTTGCCTTCTCCACAACAAATTACTGCCATGAAATAATCCCAGAAAACATTCACTGTTACCATTTTCATGTGCTTATTTTAAAGGCAAAGGTATCATGCTCTTGTGTTTGCAAGTTTTTGGCACACTACACCACATTCCACCAGTGCGATTTCATTGGTGTTCATTTTTAATGGACTAGTGAAACCAAAGAAGGTGATCAAGAGTAAAATTAGTGAAATATGAAACAGTGCCACAGTTTCAAATAATCGAAAACATAAAAATCTTTCACAGAGATACACAGTCATTCTTAAGTAAAAACATACAATTAAGCTGATGCTTGAAATTCTAGTGAAGCTGTCAACACCTTCAGCATATGCACAAAACCTATTATGCAGAATATGGGAATAAAGATAAAAACAAACAGGCAGAATAATCTCCAGATTTGACAAACACATGTTTTGCCTAAGTAGCTCTTCACCAGACATAAAAAGTAGGATTAAACAACTTTACATAAGAAAAGATTCTGGAATCTTCAACCTTTCCCTCTGCAGTGTGCCACTGTTAAAAAAACAATACAGAGCTGTTTTCTTCATTATAATATGTCATTCATAATATAAATGTTTAATTCTATTAATAGACAGATGCACTTTAATTGTCCCCAGCGGGAAATTTTGCATTTTACAGAAAGTCTTTAAATAAATAAATAAATACTATACACACACTCTGGTCTGAACACATGCCAGAATGACTAAAAATAAAAAACAAATTAAACAGAAAAAAAGCATCGGATTTGGCAGTCACAGTCACAGTGACGCGTTACGCAGATGTATTACTGTTGGTATAAAGAAGACCCCGTGCCATTTCTTGACACATTTCAGCTGAATGATTCACTGGATGAAAGTCCTCAGTGTTAGTGTGTGAAAGAGAGGATGTGTAGCATTGTTCATAATGGCACTCAGTTCTGTTTTAATTCTCTCCTTTGCTATTTCCTTCGGGGGTCTAGACTGTTTTACATAACTGAGCCTGCCCTTTATTTAGCTTGTTGATTCGGTGGGCTTCTTTTGAAGTCATGCTGTCAGCCCAACACACCATGGTGTAGAAAATGGCATCTTATCCAGAGTTGGTTCCTGTCTTATGATAAGCTCTAGACCTTCAACCCTGAATTAAGTTAAGCAGATTTGAGGTTATATTATGTTAATAGAAATGTTTACCTAGTAATATATTTTAATAAATTTGCCAAAATATGATCTATTAATAAGCACTACTCCCTCAGGGATTCAGCATCTTGGGTTTGAATCCCCCACCCAAGTTACTGAGTGCAGTTTGCATATTCTCGGTTTGTATGTGTGCATTATTCTCTGAGTAGTCTGGTGATCCTCCTAAATCACAAAGACATTTGTTCAGTTTATTGGTGATTCTAAATTGACCCTGTATGGATGCAAGTTTGGATATGTGCAGTGCTGGGATCTTTTCTTATGGTATATCTGTTAAGTTGGTAAGGCAGGATCAAGCATGAGTCAAACACATACCAAAAGAAATTTCCCAGTCAAATAAAGTTTGTTTCAAAATGTTTTAGATGAAAATTCAAAGAAAACAGTTCACACAAAAATACAGAAAAAGTTGTTACACACTCAGAACAAAAGACAAAAAAAGAAAAGATTTTTCTTCTTTAAACTTAACTTTTTTTCGTTAAACTTCAGTTGTTTTCTATACTTTAAAATGAGTTATTTCTCTGTGCTTTACTTGATACAGTACATTCAGTATGTTCTATTCGTATAGTGGTGCACGTTCAATAGAGCACTTTTACATACAACTGGGCACAGTATGAAACTGTGTGCTCTCCATACCTGACCTATGACAAGGCAGTTCACTACCAGGGCTGTTGGTTGCTGTCTCCTTGATGTTGCTGAGAAAGGCTTGAGCCCTCTATGACACTGAAATATTATACTGTTAAATGTTATATTATATTATATCCTGGCTTCTCTTTGGGTGTTCAAAGTGACAGGCTTTAAAGAGACAGAACATGTTCATCTCTTTGCCATGTTCCTGGTTTATTTGTCTCAGTTAGGGTTCTCAAAAGTACTGAATTATCAATAAGTATTGATTTATACATTTTAAAATTACTTCAATACTCCTTTTCTTCAGGGTATCTACTCCACAGCCTGCATTAGGAGAGTACTTACAGTTCGCTTTGGCTTTTGACAATTGAGCCTTCTGGTTATCAATCAGCATGGCCAGAGTTTGCAGCCCCATTTCTGTCTGCTCACAGGTGTTAATAAGACTGAAATTTCACCAACATCTGAACCTTCACCAGCACGCTTAACTGATGAAATGGCCAGCCAGAGTGGTGTCAGGAAAAACTACTTTGTGGCAAATGGGGCAGAAAAAACCATGAGATATATGCAAGACTGTATGCAAGATTTGCTACTGCACAATACCAACTAACAGAATTTAGTCAAACTCTTTAAAGAGTGACACGCAAATCAATATAAAGAATTTCAAGAGTTGTCTTATTTTCTACATTTTAAACATTAATAAGTATAAACCTGTGAACTGTTGCATTTGAGGTAGGGATGTGACTTTTTTTCTACAGGTTAAAATGTTTTTTGTAGTCGGTTAAACTTTCAACACATCAAGACAGGGGTTATCAATTATTTTTATCTCTGGTAATTTTTTATTCTGTGCTGTTCATTCAAGGACAATACTCCATTACTCCCTTGATTTTTAAACCCTCACCATATATGCTTCAGATCAACATCATGGAAGAGCACATTGACATGTTAGCATTTCTTTAAAAAAATCTGGAAGTTCTAAAGACAGTAGTTGTAGTTTATTTACACAAAAATGCAATGTGCACTGTTTGATTTATTCAAAGCCTTTAGTGTTAGTGGTCTGTTTGCGTGTTCATTTTCTGAATTGTTTACAAATGAGCACATTAATGATCTTTTTACTTGAATTTTTATTAAGCAATTGTTTTATTATTTTTATGAATACTATTTACAGAAGATTGCAATACAATTTCAATTAATATTTAATGACATTTAGAACATTTCATTGTATTACCTCAGTAACAGTATTTGTTTTTCATCAATATAAAAAACTGTTAACCAGAGTTAAACTTCTTTACTTTTTATTGTTTATAGAAATTTAGTCTTACCTTTTATAAAAGATTGCATTGCTTGAGGTATTTGCATTTAATGACTAAAATTGTTATTACTTGTTTCCGTCAATGTAAAGATTGATTTCCAATTCAATTTAAATACATTTTTATTGAGTTACATTATATACTGAATTGTTTATGGAAAATTATATCACATTTCGATACTTTTCGTACTTTGAAATTTTGTTACTGTGACAACCCTAGTCTTAGCGTCACCTTAGCCAGTTTAAACCTGAATATTTTAGTAACCCCCTTATAGTGTTATCCACTTAGCTAACCTTGTCATGTTCCTAGTAACATGTCATCCACATAAAGGTAAGCTTGTTCAGTCCCAGCCAGTACTTGGATGGGAGACCATCTAGAAAATGCTTGGATTGCTGCTGGAAGAGATGTTGGTGAAGCCAGCAGGGGGCACATGCCATATGGTTTGTGTGTGGACCCTAATGCCCCAGTGCAGCAATGGGGATACTGTTCTGAAAATATTGGTGCCATCCTTGGATGAAACATAAAACCGAGGTTTTAACTCTCTGTGGCCATAAAAAAAATTATTGGGCATGTTTTGAAAAGAGTAGTGTGTCCCCTGATGTCCAGCAAAAATTGCGCACCACACCCTTCTCATTCAGGCTACTAATCCTCCCCTGCCTCTTATTGACTGACTATCTCACTCACTCCTGCACCACCTAATAGCTCATATGTGGTGAGCGTACTGGCACAAAAATTGCTGCCATCACATCATCCAGGTGGGTGCTACATATTTATGGCAATTGAAGTGGTTCCTCACTTTCTATGTATAATGCTTTGAGTAGGTTAGAAAAGTGCTATATAAATGTAAGGAATTCATACATTTTTAATTAATTTATATGTTGTCTCATGCAGTTGATCTCTTTGTGTCTTTTCTTAGTCTTCAGTTTTTACCATTCCCCAATAGTATATTTGATCTCATGAAATTCTTGCTACTTACATACCTTATAACATTGTAATTATATTTCTGCACCTCCACCTACAGCATTAACCCTAAAACTTGGGAATGTATATATCAATACTACAGTCAGGCCATCTAATCTCCTGAAAAATAAGTGCATTAAGCAGTGCCAACAGCCGAAGGGGAGCAGATATGTGGGTGAATTTGGTAGAAGATTACAGATTCAATGTCTGCTCCATACCACCCTTAACAAAAGCAGCATAATGTTTAGACTCCTGGAATTTCTTACCAACAATGACAAACATCGCTGATCATGAAAATAACAGCATTCAAAATCAGTATTACTCTTATTTCATTTGGGTTAGAATTGGGAGTGTGGAGACAATAAAAAATAAAAAATGACTATTTCCTCAGACCATTTAATATTGTTCTCTGCAAGAAATCAGAAACATTTTCAAACAAGATGGTAAAATCATTTGAAAAGGAGCCACAATGGTTGTCTCATTCAGAAGTAACTCAAACAAAAACTTTAGTGGCTCCATCATATCCTTATAATGTTGAATAGCAAAATTCCAAAATTATTAATTCTTTCATGCATTTTTCAAATTTGCAGCACTGGGTGCAAATCAGGATCCCATCTTGGATATGGTGTTAATCAACAGCTTTGGCCCTAAATCCAATGGCAGAACATGAAGATGGACTCCCCACACACCCACACAATGGACCAATTTAGACACAAAAGTTAAAAATGGTGTTTGAAAAAATCACTATAGTAAAGTATTGCTGTGTTTTCGTTATAATATAACACCAATAAACCCATGACAAATTCTATGAAGTGTAAAAGGAATGTAAAAGGAAAACATGTTACTCGTTTTTGCATTGTCATAGGTACCCTGCTAACACTAGCAGTACTGCAGAGATTGTCATACAGACGTCATTCACATTTAGCTTCAGCATTTGGTTTGATTTTGATTTACACAGAGTTGCAGGAAATAAAGGCCATGATATGAAACATGTGGGTTGCAATCATCATTAGGTTTATCTTTCATGCACAGAGCATTATGAGAATTATGTGCAAAAGTCATCTAAATTTCATTCATGCTGAGTCCTGATTGGCCAAAATTCACTTGTATGTAATAATACCAACAATAAAATGTGTTAATCTGGCCTGATAAAAAAATAAGTTAAAATCTTCAAATAATTCCCAGTGTTTAAATAAAATGAAACCTTTACAAATACCAAAGAACCAAAATCATATTTTTCTTCTGTGTTAAAGTGTAATAACATAATGTGACAACAGCACTTACTTGGTCTAGTCATATTATGGTCTAATGACATATATCACATACTAGCTGTACCCTGTGATTGCGCCCACATAGTAATGAAACAGGACAAACTTTAAAAATCAGTAGACGTTGGTACTATATCTGATCATGTTCAGCTGTGGCGGGAGAGTGCTCCCCGTGTGGGAAGAAAAACACATGGCCGTGAAATCTCTGGCAATCAGCAGCTACCCTCTAAAAGACATGGAGCTCTGAGCTTTCTCTCAAAAACATCAAATGTTACTCTTTAACAATCTGTACATGATAATGTCTGTTAAATAAACAGGTATGTGCACTCCAACACATGGCGAGACGTAGACCAACTCACCCCCCTACTCTCGGCCCACAACCACTCTGTTGGATTTGCATAAATACATCGATACCGCAAGCGAACTATAGTACTTAGCATGATGAGAGAAGTTGCAAAATCAACCAGAAAGTTCAAGCAAATTATACAAAACAACCAGATCTAAATCCGTTATGTAATTCTCTTGTGAAAAGCGGACAGACAGACAGACAGACAGAACGCACTTGGACAATGAAATTTTTAAAACCATTTCTTAGCAAGCACCTATGGGCCAAGGGTAACCTACATGCCAAATTTCCAGTCCTAAGTCCATATGGTTCGGGAGATTTTGTGATGAGTGAATCAGTGATATTTGGCTTTTATATATATAGATTGTATGGAAACATACATATTGTATATGTAACCCACAGAAAATTAAATGCACAATTGTATATGTTTAAATTATATATTTTACATATTACACATTACTGGCTTACAACAGTGTCAAAAAAATAAGGGTGCTGTGTGTTGTGTTATGTTTTGTAGCCTAAATATGTACGTATTTCCAGTTTTACTGTGAAGACTGCTGAAACACTCCAGAAGTCTTAATTGGTGTGAATTCAGTCATGGAATTTATTATTAGGCATTTCAGATTGATATTTATCTGCCTTTATGGAATTTATTTCAAATTTAAAGCAATGAAAAATGGGAGTAATAAATTACATTCACAATGTTACAACAATAGTATTGGTACATCATGGTGTCTCTGGCAATTCACACTCCTACCAATTAACTTAATACACTGTAGCAGGATAAAGCACTCTTGTGGCAACCACCCAAACCTAGAATGATGGCAAGGAAGCCAAATGTATAAAAAGTGGTGCAAAATTGCTACAGCGTACAAGTGAGTGGTATACACATGATAGAGCACGAAGTACAAAACAATATAAACTAAACTAAAAAGGTTCACACGTGTTGAATTCAGACGTAATCAAGCTGTCCTTCCTCATGTCTCATCTCTGTTACTCTCTCCCATCCATGGCCTCTTCCTCACACTAGCTGAGCTTACAAACGGTGGTAAAAATTTGGACTGTCTAACTTGAAAAGGCAGTATGTTCAGACTCCATCCACTCCATGATCTTGTGCTGCCACCTAACAGATTGGAAGGAAACAAATGGACTCCTGTTAATCCATACTTGTTAAAGGGGAGCAGTGCAGATTTTCTTTTTGGCCTGAGACCATGGGCTGCCCTCTATTGGTCTGGAGGTGCTCTGACTAAATGCTAATCCTCCATGCTCTCTTTCTCAGGTGGAAGGAACAGATATTTTCTGTTGTTTATTTTAATTTTTACTTCCTCCAAATGTGTATTAACCCTGATGTACTGTTTGATGTTTACACTTAAAATTTTCAAAAATGATCAAGTTCAAGTTTATTGTCACATGCACAGAGGGAAAACTGTTGCTTTATTGTCTAATGAGCATGCAACATGTCAGCAAATTGACATAACCCTGGCTTGTTTTTGCTAGTACATAGCTTGTTTTTATGTTTTGGCTCTGAAAGTGCATATCTGCTATCTCATTTTGTGGGGCAGTTATGTAATGAAGGTAACCCTTTGAAAGTAGTAATTGTACACGAGATACCTAGGTTACTTTCACATTACAAGTCTTGTTGCTCAATTCTGATTTTTTGCTCAGATCGGATTTTTTGATGGTTCACATTCCCAAGTAAAAGTGAATTTTATGTAATTATAATGAGAATGCATCTCTGCTCAAAAATGATACACATGTGGACCTTGACACATTTTTGCATGTGTCATCAGCATCACCAACAACAAAATATTATTTCTGCATCCACATAGCCCTGAAAACATCAGATTTATGTTACATTAAGGCAAAAAGCTAGATTTGAGTCACTTCACTCTGGTAATGTGAATGTAGCACTAGTAATAATAAGATGAGCAGAGTGGAATCAAGCAGTTGCACAGTGGAATGTGAATCTTTGCACAGTCGTTTTTTCATGTTGAAAGTTTTTAGACCAAACATAGATATATCATAATTACTGATCTTGATTGCTTGTCCTGTACCTTCATTTTGCCATCTACAATATGTAAGGAGATTTAGAAAGCTTCACTTTATCATTTTCTCAAATGTATTTACAGCACTTTGGGATAAATGAGAAGGAAAGAACTGTAATGTTTAACTGTAATTTTCCCTTGATTCCATGGTTTGTTTTCTAGATTTTAATTGCTTAAATCACCTTAAATGGTTCTAGTCAAACTCGATGTTTACAAGTTTCCCTTATTTATTCATTTGTTATTTAAAAATTTAATGGAAATAAAATATTTAGTTAAATGGCCAGACATGATATAAAAATACTATTTGAATTTGAAGATGGTTAAGATCTATAAATGCCAAAGGAGTTGCAATGATCCCACTAAATTGAAACGATCTGCTTGACTTTCATTTATTATACTGTTTTCTTTGTTTGTGTCTGTATTAAGCTTAACTTCAAAGATTCATTTCACTGTATTTTCACTATGCACAAACTGGATATCTTAATGAGCAGTACAAAAAGTCTTCCTTCAATCTATAATGTATATGTTGGCAATCATCATAAACGCCATTCTAAAGCACATTGCTAGTGGAGTAAATATAGCAGGGAGACCCAAGAGACCGTGATGGTTAATCATATTTCCAGGCATACGCAGTCAGGCAAAGATGTGATTTTAATCACACTGTAGTTTAGTTTCAACCCTGCAGTGGCTGCCTCGAATATATTGCCCATGACAAATCTTCAGTGATGTGCTCACATTGTGGCAGAAAGAAGAATCAATACACAAAAGCAAGAATTACGTTTACTGTTATTTCAAAGAAAGCTAAGCAATAACAAATAAGTCAAGTTCCAATTTTAAAATCACGCCACCCGAGTTCTCTAAATTAATCAATCAATCGACTTTTATTTTAGGTATGTAAACACCCACAATGAGCCAATTTAGAGCAATCACGTAACCTTTGAACATCTTTAGGATTTAAGAGAAAAAGACTAAACAGACATGGGGAGGACATACAAATGTTTCACAGTGAGTTGCCAGACTAAGATTTGAGTTTAATCTCTTGGACTTTTCAGGTAATAGCACTAATCTCTGTGCAACGTGTTGTAAATGACTAGTATAGTGTTTTGATATGTTAATTCTGCAATGGACAGGAAGGTAGTGTGGGCAGATCAAACCTTGGTAGCAGTATTAATGAATCACATTAGATGAACATGGAAATGCTTGTGTAAAATGTAACAATCCAACCAGAATGTTGGCTGCAAAACACACCCACCTTATTTATGGAAATGCTTTGACAGATAAGATGTGAGATTCACAGTTTGGCCCTCTCTTACATACAGTTCTAATATCACAGTGACTTGCCAGGATCCAACAACTTAAGAAGAAACACTCAACTCTGATAGATAGATAGATAGATAGATAGATAGATAGATAGATAGATAGAT
>JANRMT010062814.1:40734551-40777528 GCA_026402145.1 Polypterus bichir lapradei
GCTCAAAAAAAATTAAAGGAACCCTTTGAAAACACATCAGATCTCAATGGGAAGAAAAATCCTGCTGGATATCTATACTATACTATCTATCTTGTCAACCTACAGAGGGCTGAATTCAAAGACACCCTGAAAATCAAAGTGAAAAAATGATGCAGCAGGCTAGTTCATTTTGCCAAAATTTCATTGCAGCAACTCAGAATCGTTGTCAGTAGTTTGTATGCTGCCCATGTGCTTGTATGCATGCCTGATAACGCTGGGGCATGCCAATAATGAGATGATGGATGGTGTCCTGGGGGATCTCCTCCCAGATCTGAACCAGGGCATCAGTGAGCTCCTGGTCAGTCTCAGGTGCAACCTGGCAGTCTCGGATGGACCGAAACATAATGTCCGAGAGGTGTTCTATTGGATTTAGGTCAGATGAGCGCAGGGGCCAGTCAATGGTATCAATTCCTTCATCCTCCTGGAACTGCTTGCATACTCTTGCCACATGAGGTGCATTGTCATGCACCAGGAGGATCCCAGGACCCACTGCACCAGCATACAGTCTGACAATGGGTCCAAGGATTTCATACCTAACGGCAGTCAAGGTGGAGTTGTCTAGTCTGTAGAGGTCTGTGCATCCCTCCAAGGATATGCCTCGCCAGACCATCACTGACCCACCACCAAACCAGTCATACTGAATGATGTTACAGGCAGCATAACATTCTCCACGGCTTTTCCAGACCCTTTCACGTCTGTCACATGTGGTCATGGTGAACCTGCTCTCATCTGTGAAAAGCACAGGGTGCCAGTGGTGGACCTGCCAATTCTGGTATCCTATGGCAAATGCCAATCAAGCTCCACGGTACCGGGCAGTGAGCACAGGGCCTACTAGAGGACGTTGGGCCCTCAGGCCACCCTCATGAAGTCTGTTTCTGATAGTTAGGTCAGAGACATTTACACCAGTTTCCTGCTGGAGGTCATTTTATAAGGCTCTTGCAGTGCTCATCCTGTTCCTCCTTGCCCAAAGGAGCAAATACCGGTCCTGCTGATTAAGGACCTTCTACGGTATATATATGTACACACACACTATGGTCTGAACACAAATGAGAATGACTAGAAGGGATGAAAATTAAAAAGAAAGAAAACTTCTGACTTAACTGTCACATTCACCGTGAGGTGTTATATAGGCATATTGCTGTTGGTACAAAGAAGCCCCAGCAGCGTTTCTTGACACACTTCTTTTGCTAAATAATTATTTGGCTGAAAGTCCTTGGTGTTGGTGTGTCATGGAGAGGATGTGCAGCATTGTTCACAATGGCACTCAGTTTTATTTTAATTATCTCCTTTGCTACTTCCTTCTGGGGGTCCAGAGTGAACCACATAACTGAGCTTGCCTTTTGAACTATGTTTTTGATTTGCTGGCCTCACTTGAAGTGATGTTACCAGCCCACCACAGCGTAGAAAATCACACTGGCCATCACAGAGCTGAAGAAGATTTGAAGGAGTTAGTTACAATTTAGTTCTTCCCATAATAAACTAGATATGCATAATCCTTAATAAATCTGCAATTTTTATTAATCCTTACTTTTGTCTGTTTTCTATTTCAGATTTTTCTGCATTACCAACCCGTGAAGAAAGTCCTGTGCAGTCCTGTAATGTTTGAATGCAAGTGAATACCCCATCTTGCCACAAGACACACTGCATCGAATTTTATAAAATGAAGCCTTAACAAAAATAAATACAAAAATAAAACAATAAAGAACTACTTAAAAATTTTTATGTTAGGCAAAATGCCCTGTGGAGTTTGGCCACTCTTTTGGCCTTGAAACCCTTACAGATTGTTTTTTTTCTCCAGCTTAACTGCATATTTTTTTAACATTTTTTTCTATTCACCCTGGACATCTGATCTTATCTTCAAACCGTCATTTAGAGATTTAAAAAATTTTATATTTAAGGTCTTTATTTCTCTTATTTATATACAGTATCTGTACTGTGTAAACAATTTCTTGGTTTTGCTGATGTTAAATTGCAGACAATCCTCTTTGCACTAAGAAACAAAGTTCTCCACCTGACTACTACACTCTGTCTCTTCCTCCTTATCAATACACCCCATAAGTGCAGAACCATCTGAGAATTTTTGAAAGTGACATGACCTGGGGCCTCATGCATAACGCCGTGCATAGAAATCGCACTATAACATGACGTAAGCACAAAAACAGAAATGTACTTGCACACAAAAAAATCCAGATGCATAAATCTGTGCGTTCGCCAAATTCCACGTTCTTCCGCTCCATAAATCCTGGTCAGCATGGAAATTAATGCACATGCATGCACCTGCTGCCCCACCCCAACTCCTCCCACAATTACACCTCTTTGAATATGCAAATCAATATAAATAGCCCTTAAGTTCAGTGTTCTGTGAAAAGGCAATGGCAAAAGTACAAGGGAAAATAGAAGAATTTCAGCAAATACCAAGTGGAGGCAAAGAAAAATGTACTATTTGTTGGTTTAAACAGTTGTATAATCAACAAAAGGAAGTTGATCAAGTGATATAGCGTGTCGGAGAAACTCGAAAACTCAAGTTCACAAAGTTGCACAGTGCCCGAAATAAAAAAGAAGTTGTCACATATCAAAGTCGCCGTGAAAAGGCGAGTCGTAGCCCACCATCTGAGTGTCATATGAAAGCTTATTAGGGTACAGAGAAAAAAAAAGGCACACAGTGTGAAAAAAGCACAAAATGTCAACTTTAATCTCGAAATTTCCACTTTAATCATGTAGTTTACTTTGTCATTAAAGTAGAACATCGTAAACTTCATCTTAATATCGTTTAATTTACTAGTTTCTCAAATCCCATCGTAACTAAAGTAGCACGTTAAATGCTTTGTTTGCATTTGATCTTCTATGTGCTCTATGTGTGTGAATCACTACATGCTTCCGGGCTTTCTCTTCCTCCGACAGGCCACGGAATCCATTACATTCGTAATATTACAGCTCTCTGAATAATTAAAATACTGAGAAGTATACGTGATATCATTTTCATGATGATAGGAGTTAAAGCACGTTATTAAACATGGAAACACGGTGGCACAGTGATTCTTCATGTCTCACACAAGATGCTTGCTGCACCATGCGCGACCTTCGATTAAATGCTTTATTACAGAAGTACTGTCTTTTTTAAACATACTAACCCCCAATTCCTGTCCTTACTTTTCTTTCTCCAAATACCCAATCGCCACACAATTAGCTCTGTAATACAGTAGATGTTAAGCCATCTGTAAGCTTAGAACGCCGATTCTTCAAAACTTTTAAGGAACATTGAAATATCTTCGTAATGTTTAATTATTTTATCCATCTATCCTTCCAGTGTCACGCCAGCCACAGCAAGAATACAGCTTGAGGCAGGAACAAACCATGAACTAAGCACAAGCTCCTTGCTAGCGTTGCAGCACCGTGTAGTTAAAGTTTTATCTGTATAATATAATAAATATATTTTGCTGCTTTACATCTTAAAAATGATATTGTCATCATATGTAAATATGCATTTTATAAAGTGGCTCAGGTTGTGCAATATTATAACTGTATCATAAGTACAATGACCTCACTGTAAACTTGCAAGTACAAACAGTTCTACAAGGAGCACTTCATGGACTGATTGAGTGCGTGTATAATTCTTGGAATGAAACTGTTTGTAAACCGAGAGGTCCGAACAGGAAAGGCTCTGAAGTGTTTGTCGGATGAGACCAGTTCAAATAGTGAATGGTTGAGGCAGTGTGGGCTTGATGCTGTATACCGATAATTCTCTTTCTGATCAGTTGCTGTACAGCTGTAAATTCACACTCAGATACAGTGATATAAATACTCCGAGTGGTGCAGTGAGAGTAATATGAAAAAAGATGATCCGATGTGGCAACCCCTAACAGGAGCAGCTGAAAGAAGAAGAAGAAGGTGCAGTGAGAGTAACAATGCTAAAGCAGCTATTGTATTTAGAATAGTTTGACCATTCTGTGGACCATTATATTGTTACAGGTTAATTACAATCAGATGCATTAAACTAATAAACAATATGCATTTAATTTCTGTGTATTTATAAAGTCGCGTCAGGGATGTGGATATGAAAAAGAAAGGGAAACCACACAGGAACAGTAGTACTGCTTTGACGCTGGGTGCCACCAGTCTGCAAAACCAAGCAAAGAACTTGCATACGACAGGGTATGAGCTACTGTGGAAATGTGTATGGCTTTACAGCAAGTTTAGGTTTTATACATCGCGATTTGAACGTGGAAACGTTTTTACGCAACATTTCTGTGCGTATGCACCGTTTATACATGAGGCCCCTGGTGTTATATTTAGAGTCAGAGGGGTACACAGTAAAGAGAAAAGGAGACAGGGCTAATCCTTGTGGTGCTCCAGTGTTGCTCACATCCATATCAGAAAAGCAGTCCTTGAGTCTCACAATTGTGGTCTGCCAGACAGGCAGTCTATTACCAGGACACCACAGGCTCATCCACCTGCATATCTTTGAGTTTATCCCTTAATAGGGATGGCTGGATGTTACTGATGCAATGGAGAAATAAAAAAAACATAATCCAACAGTACAATATAATACATCTTTGCTGATCATTAATCAAACAAAATTTAGACTTGATCATTTCTAGCTCACAATGTCTCACACCACATCCAATCCCTTGGAAGAGTTGTTCACTTCAAAGGTTATTATTTTATTTTTCTGTTGTTCACCACTTTCCATATTTTGCAAATCACCCAAGAACAGCTCCTGGCCACTACACTCAAGTTGGTAGAAATACAACTGAAGGGAATTCAGTTTTTCTGTGTATTGTTTTGCATGTTTTGGTTTTAATTTAATTGTGCAGCAGCTAATCAATTAGTCTCTAGCTCCATGCTACATTGAATTGGATAAGCAATCTTAGACCACAGTCAAGTCAAGTCAAGTTGGGGAGCATGCACTGGTACAGTGCATTGCTGGACCCACTACACGACAAAACAACTCGGGATCCCAGTTAGCAACCCCCCAGGCAGACACGCAGTCCAGTCCCACCCTCCAGAAATGACCCTCTATCTGCCGCAGCCAGGTGTTACATGGGTGACCCCTTGGCCTGGTCCAGCCACTCGGGTCCCCAACAATAAAGATCTTATGAGCCGGATCACTTACAGGGAAACGCGCCACATGGCTGTAGTGCCGTAACTGACGCTCCCTCACAATACAGGTAATGTGCCTCATTCGGAACTACATGAGTAACGGCTCATTCAACACAAAGTCAAACCAGTGGTGCCCAAATATTTTCCGGAGTGACACAGTACCAAAGGAGTCCAGTCTTCGTCTCAGGTCACTGGATAGCGTCCATGACTCGCAACCATATAGCAAGACAGGAAGCACCAGGACTCTAAAGTCTTGGACCTTCGTCCTCTTGCATAGATATTGGGAGCGCCACACACCCCTTTCCAGCGACCCCCTGCTCTCCCAATCCATCTACTGACTTCATAGGAAGAGCCACCAGAGACATGAATGTAACTGCCAAGGTAAGTAAACCTCTTGACAAGGTTGAGACTCTCTCCACAAAGAGACACACTGCTGATGGCTGTGCTCAAGATGTCATTTAAGGCCTGGATCTTGGTTTTTATCAAGGACACTTGCAAGCCCAGACATTCAGACTCCTTGCTCAGTCTCTTGAGCGCCTTGATCAGAGCCTCCATTGACTCAGCGAAGATCACAGCATCCTTAGCAAAGTCAAGATCCATGAATCTTTCTTCACCAACAGATACCCCACAGCACCTGGACTCCACCCAGTCCATACAAGCATTGAATAGTGCAGAAGACAAGGACACACCCCTGACGAAATGATGGATTAGACCAAAGATGGATGGAAATATGTGTTGTACTTTATAGCATGCTGGGCATATAAGTAGAAGGTATACAGTATATTTAGCTGTAAAAACAGAATAGTTAGGAAGCACTAACTATGATAACAAATACATCCTATGCTATCCAGGCCAGGCTACAGCCTATAATACATTTCTATGTTCTTGAATTATATGTGTAGGACACGTGTGGGGAACTAGGGACTCTGATTCCTTCTCACATTCCAAAGATGTGGAGGTTATGCTGATTAGTGATTTTATCAGCAATCGTGCCCTGAGATGGCTTGGTATCCCTGTGTTGGTTCCTGTCTTCTGTACTATGCTGCTGGGATCAGCTCTGGCTCCTGCTCCCTATGACTACTAAATTGGAATTTGCAAGTAAAGTGAATGGAAGGACAGATAATGAAAAGTGCTATACAAAATAAAAAAACTGGCTAATTTCCAAATGCTTATGAAATATAGAGAGGTAACATTTCATAGTAGAGTTAAAGAACACAAGTTTCAGCACATGCTCTATTATTTCATTCATCATGTTACATTTAGGCATAATTTACCCACTCTCATCCACCCGGCTGAAGGCACACTTAAAGTGTGAATCAAGAGCAGTAGCACAATGAATCAACTTTTATGAAATTAAAAAATAGCAATGAATTGGTTAATATAACATTTGGGAATTAGTTAACACTTAGATAAGGCTTGTTCACTTTGCCAATTTTTAATATGACAGCCTTGTTAAGGAATTTTTTTTTTCTTTTCTAGTCAGTGACGGTGGTTATGAAATAGCAGCATTTAAATCTCTCTTGATTTGAACTCCCTTTTTTCCCTTCAGGACACAAATTCCAAACAAATTTTACCAGCAGCCTCTGTCTGGACCTGCCACATTAAGCAGTTGATGCCAGAAGGAGCTTCTACAGGAATTAGCAAATAATAATTTTCAAGAGTACAATCTTCACATTATTTGAAACCAATGGTGCATGCGCTACTTTATTAAAAAATCTTGATACTGGCTTTGCAAATTGTAAGTGCAAGTATTGAAAGGTGACTGCAATTATATTTGACAAGATGGCTTGTTATGATCTGAACACAGCAAATTCCACATGGCTGTGTTTACAGGTTCTTAGATTAAATGCTCAAGTTTACTCACCTTTGTTAGAATATTTGAACCTTTTTTTTCCAACATGCTTAAAGATTTTTTTTAAATATTCACAGTACACAAATGGTCTTTCTGCATGGACTATCTTTAATTTTATCAGAACATTCTCAGACCCTCTGAACCCCACACTTGGAAGTCTAGATAGACCCTTTCTCAGCTGCCCTGGTTACAAGACAGAAAACAGACCTACACAGGGTTGTGTGAGGAAAGCTGGAGTACCTGAAGGTTACACCATGTAAACATGGGTATAACAGGCAAATTGGGCAAATGGACTTGGACAAACACAGGACATTTGGTCTATGAGGCAGCAGTGGTATGCACTACACCATAGTGCCTCCTACTTTTAGTTGCAAAATATATACATTATGACGATATGAAAAGCTAACCAAATACAGACAAGTGCAATGATATAAACACACCAAGTGGGCACTTTTTTAGGTGCACCTCATAATTAGCTGATCCTCTATCTATGCTCAGAACAGACTAATTTACTGAGTGCATGGACTACATAAGATCCACAACAATGCTGGCCAGTGATTCTTCAAAATGGCCTGGTAGTAGGTCTCTTATCTTAAGAGTACCTTGCATCTTCTTTTACTGATTGACACCAAAATTGACATTCAGTTACTTTGGGGGATCGTACTCTGAGGGCAATTCCTTTACTTTCCAGGCATTGTGGCATGAAGGATTATTCTGATAGAAAAACAAAGCTTTGGTTGGGTAAATCTTTTCTATGAAGGGATTCATCTGATCAATAACATGTTCACATATTCTGTGATTTTTACATTTTGCTCTGCTGAACTTAAGGGGTCCAGTCATTGCTGTAAAATAAAATGCATATCCATTGTGCTTTAACCACCAGCATGCACTGTTTTTCAACATACTCACCTTTTGCAGAACCTAAAATTCATCAGACTAGGTGAGACAATGGGCTGAGTTTGACATCTAGGCTAGAGGGTGCCTGACGAACCATAAGTAAAAATTTTTTTGAGTCACAGCCATACTGTTACATATTAACATCATACCCCAAATTACAATATTAAATTACAATATAAACTAAATCTCACTTACATTAACACATTTAAAACCGAAATTACAAAAAAGTACATAAGTACCATTAACAGTATTTAAATGACAGAAAACTTGTTTTAGTTTATTTGTCTTCTCTTTGAAATTATGGCAAAATAAGCACTTTCTATTTTTCAAAAACAAGTTAGACAACGTACGCATGGTGTAACTCTGAGGTGTGTTCTCGGTTTGGGTTAACTGTTATGAAAGTTTGAGCATTTTTAATTCTTTATTTACTTTATCAAAGGGACCTTTTGTTTATTAAATATTTTTTCACGATGATTGGGTGATGGTGTGATAGTGGTTTGCTCAAACCATCGCAACGCTGTTTGTACGACAGTTCATTCTGGCTTAAGGTGACGACGTGCACACACGACTCTATGGCCATTTCAATAGCTTGGACAGACGATGGAGGATTTGTTTTGCTTACAGGAGAGGCTATCTGACATGTAAAAGAAAATACTGTATACAAAATTTGCAAGCTGAAACGACTTCTTTCAAGCTAAATGTGAAGCAGTAAACTGCAATAATTGAACCTGTACAAAATGTTTTTCTGTTTGTTTTAAGTACAGGTGACATTAAAGAGAGAGTTGCTTTGGGTAGGAAAGATTTAATTGTTGTATTCATTGTTTATTAACACATTTCCTTTAGCGCTAGCCTTTAAAAATTTTTGATGAAAAAAATTACCCTTAATTGCATATTTATCTATTTATATCTATTGCTCATAAACTCATAAACATATAATGTTGTAGAAGTGGTGCACCCAATCAGGTAGTTGGGGGTCCACATCAATGACAGGTTTGACTTATCTTGGAACACAGGGGAACTATATAAGAAAGGGAAGAGCAGGCTCTTTTTCTTTCCGAGACTGTGTTCCTTTAATCTGGGAAGTGACGTCCTTCACATCTACTACTACTCTTTGGCAGCCAGAGCAATTTTTTGAGATGTAGTGTGCTGGACTGGTAACATCACTTCAAGAGAGGCCCACCAAATACACAAGTTAATTAAAAGGGCAGGCTCAGTTATTGGGCACACTCTGGGCCTCCTGGAGCTCCTGGCAAAGAAGAGAATTAAAACAAAACTGAGTGCCATTATGAACAATGCTGCACATCTTCACTCTGACACATTAACACTAAGGACTTTCAGCCAACGAATCGTTCAGCAGGAGTTCATAAAGAAATGCCACGGGGGCTCCTTTATACCAACAGCCATATGCCTGTGTAATGTGCCACTGTGACTGTGACTGCCATCTCAGAATTTTTTTTTTTTTTTTTAATTTTCTTCCATTTTAGTCATTCCGGTATGTATTCAGACCATATTGAGTGTGTATATACACTTATTTATCTATTTATGTATTTATTTCTTTAAAGAGGTTCTGTAAAAAAAAACAAATTTCCTCCTGGGAACAAATAAAGTTTTATCTAGAAATAATTAAACTAATTTGGCTACAGCATATCGTTATTAAAACATGAATAACAGGCTGAGATTACAATGATTAAAACATGTAATATATACTTATATGCAATTACTTGGAATTTATTTTAACCATCTACCTGTACTTACTGTCTCTGCGGTGCTCAACAATCTCTACAGGCTTCAGACTATTTACTAACTTGAACTTTCTCTGCTAATGGAATTTAAGCATTTTCCTATGCTGCCACCTACTGCCACTTTAACCTGCACAATATTCTATATACTGTCTCTAAAGTCTACCTACTGTACAATCTTTAATGTTTAACATCAATACATAAAACCCAAAACAGTTAGGAAAAAACTTTTTTTATTCAATAGTCTTGTTTCGACAGTTAATAAAGCTTTTAAGTTGCAACATACCATACTGTATGTATTTGTAGAGATTTATTATATGAATTACTTTCAGTTCAGTAAAAGAAATCCTTTTTCTTTTACCAGAAAATTAACCACCTAAGGACATTAGCTATTGGTTGATTTACAATTATGTTTTCAACAAGATGAATAATCTGCCCTGGTAAGTGTTGATCAGGTTGGCTGAGTCCACCAGTTCTTACATTTTCACAGTGGGTGAATATTATCTAAAATTAAGGTCCCATAAGGCCTCCTACTACATGAGAACACTTGTAAAAAATAAAATCCACCTCATAGGGGCATATATAGAAAACACTGTAGTTTAAATTAAAGAAAAACAAAACCTTCAGGGACAAATACAAACATGTTGAATATCATATGGGTGAACCTGTCATGTTTCATTGTTAATTTTCAATTGATGTTTCACTAGCTTGAAAACAAGAAGATAATACCCAAAGAAAATCACAAAGCAAGTTAACAAATCCTGACATAAATTTTGTACATGATATTGCACATTTACAAAGAAATCAATTACAAGGGTCTTTCCTAATATTCTTGCTTAAATTTGGTCTCTAACATATGAGAAGCTATAAGCTACCATGAAGAAAAGAACGTATTTTTAAAAGCCACAAAAATCTAAATTTCACACCCTATTCAATGCTACATCACAAATGGCCACACTGTCCAACTTTATGATTATGCTTATACTTATTCTACACAGTCTTCAGACACTGGGTCTGAATCTTTAACCAAGAGCAACTTAAAGTAGACATCAGCCTCAAAGAGAATGGGATCGAATCCAAGCCCTGTCATATTGTGTTCCATTTCTACATTTTGCACATATATATCAGAGTTTTATACTTGGCACTCCTATATTTGAAATAGATTTATAAGATCTTTATTGTCATGTGTACAGAGCATAGTGAAATTCTTCCTTGTGTGTACCAAGCAGTATGTTGCCTCTCTCCAGAGCCATGATTAGCATATTTTAAGTAACAGCTGCAGTATTTACTCTTGGCTTAATGCATGTGTACGTAAAGATGATTGGTGACTCTAATATGGAATATGCTATCCATCCATCCATTATCCAACCCGCTATATCCTAACTACAGGGTCATGGGGTCTGCTGGAGCCAATCCCAGCAAACACAGGGTACAAGGCAGGAAACAAACCCCGGGCAGGGCGCCAGCTCACCGCAGGGCACGCAAACACACACCCACACACACTAGGGACAATTTATAATTACTGGAATATGCTATTTATTCCAAAATAATTTTTTTTTTTTTTTATCACCGGAATGGTACAATACATTGAACCCTGTGAAAGAAAAATGTGATGTAGTGATTTCCTTGCAACCCTCCATATACTGTATATACTCGCGTATAAGTCGGGTCTTGAAACCCGAAAAATCAGTCATAAAATCACACCCCGACTTATACGCCCGTTTAAAAATGTGACACTTAAATTTTTACATTTTTTTTACATCTTCTTGCCTTTTACAATCTCGCATCAGTTTCTCAGACACATCGAATTTTGTTACAGCGGCACAGTTACCAATTTCTTTCACCACTTCAATGACTTTTAATTTAAAATAAGCTCCATATTTTCTTCTGATTGAACACTCCATCATAGATAAGGGATGCTCTTACGATAAAGGAGTATTAGTGTGAGATACAAAAAACACAAAGCGGTGCAAACGTTGTTTTGGAATAGTTCAGGTATTACCATGTGGTCATGCAGGCACAAAACATAGGAGAAAAAAAAGGCAGTGTGCTCCGTGGCCGTGGTTACTCTCTCAGGTGAGCATTAGCATATCATAATCTATTGGACCAATAGCGTGAGTTTTCTGCATTCGACTTATACGACAAACATTATAAAATACTGGAAATTATACTGTAAAGTCAAGCCCCGACTTATCCGTGAGTATATATGGTAAGTGAAATAATACTATGCACATGATTTGGATAAAATGACAAGGTGGAAGGATTTGGTTTTAATGCTTAAATTGTAAACAGCTCTCACATTCTGTCATTTAAAATTGTTATATTCATACCAAACATTTAACTTCACTGTGGACTATGGCCGGCAACTTATCCCGGCCAATACCTCCAAGCCTCCAGATGGAGCCCTCCCTGCGATGTGGAAATGCTCCGAATTCCAGCAGGGCATCATGGACTTTGGAGTTTTAATGCACAGCCTTGCTGGATAACGTCGGGGCCACTAGGGGACGCTGCAGGGAGGCCCAGAGATGTATATTTTCCATACAGCCCGGAAGTACGTCCCAGTCACGGGGACAGAATAAATTACGTACTTCCGGGTTGAAGAAAAAGGAGTTTATACCTGACCCGGAAGTGTTACAAAGTCACATGGACAGAGAGAGAAAAACACTTCTGAGTCAAGAAGTATAAAAGGACTGTGGGAGATCCCAGCAGAGAGAGGGAGTTGGGTGGAAGAGGACGGAGCTGCTGGGAGTGGAGGACTGTGTTTATTGATTATTGATTGGAGAATTGTTAATTGTGGAGGGTACAGTGCTTTGGGCACTGTTATTGAAAATAATAATAAAAGAATCTTCTTTGTGCTTTTACAAGCGTGTCTAGGACGTCTGTCTGGTGGGTTCAACGGGGCAACAGCACCTCTAGCGTTCAAACTCACCTTTTGTATTTATGAGTAGCAGTATTCACCACATTTTTTTTTCATTAGCACATTTAATAACTATGCTTTATAACTTCTCATGTACTTTTTTACTACAGTGGTATAAAATAAAAGTGACATGAATCTGAATAATGTACCTTTTTTATTTAGCTGGTCCATGACAACCTCTGAGCATATCTGAACAAAACTGTAATGGCATCAACTCTTTTTTCCTTTTCTTACAGTTTTGAAAAGATTCAGATTTTATGGGCTAATAATGATTAACCTCACTAGGTAAAGTTTAGAATTTTGCCTTTGAATGTATCACCAAGAATGCCTAAGGCTCACAGAAAAAAGCCCACATGCACCTGATTATATTTCTTAATCATTCTCCAAGGTAGAACACTTTACATGAATCATGTGAAGCATTACGAAATTCATTTAAGTGCAGCTAAAGCCAGTGAGTAAAGTCAGCCTCAACTAAATCACTTTTTTACTTGTTACTAACTGTTTATGTGCAAACATGCATACACACACACTTACGAACACACAGTACATATATAGTTTTAGTTTGGTTGGTGTTAGATGTTCAAATATCTCCTGAAAAACACAAAATGAAGAGGAATTTAAGAAATTCTGATGCTTCAGAGAATATTTGTCCGTCTCCACAGGAGAAGCTGGATGCAATTGGTCCAAGACACTCCTTAAAACTGAATTGGAGTGTTCATTTCACCCCAAAAAAGTCAAGACAACTCAAAGAGGACCATCTGGGGTTATAAAATAGGCACTGGCCAGAAAAAGAGATTTTCTTAGGTATAATAGTACAGCACAGGGAATAGGCCCACTAAGGTTAAGAGTGACTGGAAATGTTAGACTGCACCTTAATATATTCTTCTGCAAATCAATATGAAGATTTTAGGACCACCAGTAGGTATTAAGTTCTATAAGTGTTATTGGTGCCAGAGAAATTAATTCATTAAGGGCACCAAAGTAACAGCAAAACAATGGAAGCTTGGAATATGGCTACTACAACTCCTCTGAACCAATTAGTGATAGCAGAAATCATTAAAAATTGATAAGAACATAAGAAATTTGGATAACAAGAGGAGACCATTCAGTCCATCAAGCTTATTTTTTTAGCTCATTCTTAACATTTGAGCACAATGGGCACTGGAAAGATTCCCCAGGAGCATAGGGGGCCATGAGATTTCTGATGTCTGTGTATGATTGCCTGGGGGCCTATGATGCTGTAAAGATGGCCCTGGATAGCTAAGCTGTTCCGGTATCTCATCCAGATACTTCTTAAAAGTCAACAAGGTTTCTGCTTCAACTACACATCTTGGTAGTTTATTCCAGAGTCCCACAACTCTTTGCGTAAAGAAATGCTTCATGGCTTCAGTGAAAAGTCAAGCAAAATGACACCTTTTATTGGCTGACTAAAAAGATTACAATATGCAGGCTTCAGAGACAACTCAGGCCCCTTCTTCAGACAAGATGTAATGAGTTGCTCTGAATTTGCACTTGATGCTGTAGGGATAAGTTCCCAGTTCCTATTAGATTAAGGTGATAAATAAATGGATATTTTATTTCTTTCACTTTTATGTCATACTAGGCTGACCCGCCTTTTAAGGCGACCGACTTTTAAGTTGACCACTTCTTAAGGCAATTCAATATGTAGATATTGATATTTTATACAAACTCATTAATTTGGTTATATTGCATTTGAGCGGTATTACTTTAATACTCGTAGTTTCTGTTATTTTTGTGATGAAATTTAAACTTTTTTTCTATATTGAGGTCGCCCTTTTGAACCCCCCTGATATTTACTATGCGGTGAGGCATTTGTACTCCATCAACATTAATTATTTCCAGAGACATAATTTTGTCTATTTTTCCAGCGCATCGCGCACAAAAGCAAGGGATAGATGGGAGCACCAGAACTCTGCTCACATCATGTCGCTTCGTACCACAAGCTGCAAGTAGTAAGTCTGTGATAAGCGGAATACCGCTACGCTTTCCACTCACTGGACGGAAGGACAATCCCGACCGCTTTTATATAGTAAGAAAGAAGAAGAAGACATCGCACAGTCTGGAGTAGAAAATCATCTTTTACCTGGAAAAACGAAACTACAAATCCCATCGTGCATTGCAAAATGGACGGGGTGTGTGTGAAACTCCGCGCCTGCGTAGCACTCACGGGATGGAAGGACAATCCCGACCGCTATTATATAGAAGGATTAATTTGTATCTTTAGGATATTTTGTTGACCATACAAAATAAAATACATAAAGTATATTTTACATAGACTCTCTAAATCATCTGCTTATATGAAAAGCTCATTAAATGGACAAACACTTTAAACAGTAAGCTTTACATATTTATTTGGTAATCATTCTAAAGATATGTAAATCTGTGAAGGTTAAGGGAGCAGCTGAACCTGAGCATTTGAAATTGTGTTTATTTATTTATGTTATGTTATGTTAAAGACCTGGTGGATAATAAAGCATAATATACAATTGCACTTTATCCACCGGAATGCAGGTTGCAGAAAAGCAAATGAAGTGAAGTATACACTTGTAGATATGCCTGTCAGTATATTGTTAATAAGATGGGTTTCATTGAATTGCTACTCTAAACAGCAAAGTTATGCACATCTTGCTGTACCTTTTAATACTGTATATCTATTTTTAATGTATACTTTTGAATTCAGTTGCACAGTACAGGCTGCACACTGAGCTGCATTTCCCTATTTACTCTTCACTGTCTGCATGTGACAAATAAATAAACCTTCAATCTTCATTTAAAAATGATTTTATATTTTCATTCCTTTGAAAAACATACACTAGTAGGCAAAAGATGTTAAAATTCAACTTTAGCCCTACTATTTGGCAACATATCTGTTACTGAGTAATCCTGATCATTCTGCAGTGATCTAAATTGTCAACTGTGTTTCTAAGCCATAAGCTCTTTAAAGTAAATGTTTCAGCATGCACAAAGAAGGAGGGTAAAGGTGTTAGTGACAACCATTGGGACACTTTGTAATCTCTTAACAATCAGATCAAAAGAATATCATCATTATCTGTTGAAATGTTGGTAATTGGGTAGTTGCATTTGTTCTCCTTTGGTTAACATGCTTGTTTTTTAGTTTTTTGGGTTTTTTTTTTGAGTGGGTGAGCAAAGTTATTATTAGAATGCAAATTATTGCTTAGGAGAACAAGCAGTTAAGTGTAAGTACTTTATGAAATTTGTTTTAATAAATGATCGTTTCCATGGGAGAAGGCTATAGGGAGTAAAGAACATTTTATGAATCTCTTTTAATATTGAAACTACTGTACTCACCTTTTTTTGAGGGAATAATGCATTTTAATAAACATGGGCTTAGTTTATGTAAAGATGGTCACATACGTAATACCATGGTTAGAGTAGTTCAAAAATAAAAAAATAAAGAAATTGTAGAAAAATGTTAATATACCAGTAGATCATCTGAAGAAACACAAAATGTCCAGTAAAAGCAATTAGTATCTCAAGGTGTTTGACTTAAATTAGCTAAAAGCACCATTTAGCAGGCATGATATATGCATTTAATAAACTTTGTATTTATATAGGCGTCAAATAAATGTTGTTGTCGTGTAATGCTGAGAAGGAATTAGTTGTGGACAGAAAATGAGTCAGTCACAGGGCACACTCACACAAACACCCATACTCACATGGGGAAAGTATAATGTCTTTAACTAACCTTAAATATACATCTTTGGGATGTAAGAGGATAGCCAAAGTACCCATAAGACAATGTGCACTTTGACAGTGACCAGGCGAGAACTCAAAGCAACTATGTAAGCATTACATTTAAAAAAGGATTGTTTGCTATATCTTATTTCCTACAGAGTGTTTGTAGAATTTTATGTGATACTGGAATCTTGGTTCTCATTAACAAAAACTTCTCTCCCTCCACAAAAGTCACAGATGAAATGTCAATCAATTTAACACTTAAGAAGAACATAATTGTTTTTGCATATCAATTATTTTTTATGTCCACAACCATTTAACAAATCCAACCTCTCTTACTCCCTTCGCCCCCTAACAGAACAATGAATAATTGCTATTTTAAAATTGTAGTTTTAAATTAGCATGGAGCGCATATAACCACAGGTTTCATAATGAAAGATTGGAAAAAAATCATTCCATTAGCTTGATTCAAAAATACTATCAATCAAAAAAATATGCTAACCCAATATGTCTGTCCACAGACCCTGAATGCTCCTTAAGATGACACTCTCTAGGGCAAGGGAAAAATCAGTAATAGACAAGACAGGAAATCTCATCTTTTGGAAATGCCACCTGATTCTGTCATACTAGGACTAACACTGTTAAGGTTGAGTTATACCAGAAAAACAAAATTCAGAACTTGTCAAAATGCTTTCAGGTCAAGAACATAATTGTGAATGATTTTGTCTGGCATCTGCTTCATTTGGTCAAACATTTTGGGAATGTAAACTGAGCAGATGTTATTGGAAAAAAATCTTTGCTTCTTTATCAGACATTCATGATTTTCCCCTTACTGTCTGAAGGGATCCTACTCCGTTGGGCCCTTAAGCAAAGGCCTTAACCCTAAAATTGCTTCAGGCGTGACCCTGATCTCTGATCCCAAAAGGCCACGTGAAAAGATGGTTTCCCCTCGGGAATTAATACAGTTTAATACAGTTTACCAATATTATAATAACCCATCCATTTTCTAACAATTCTGGCATATTACCCAATTGAACTTAACAACTTAATGAATAATCTAACACAACATTGTCAGAATACAATCTTATCCTCCTCATTTGTATGAATTCTGATTAAACGTTTAGATATTTCAGGATCTTTGAGTGATTGGTTGATACTAAATCTCTTTCTTTCCATGCTTTCTATATGGTTAGAGGTGGAAATATCTGCACTGATTTCAATAAGATGAAGTCCTCTATGTCTTTCTGATTTGTACTTTACTCACTGTGATATGTATTCATATTAATAAAATTACTAAAATTAACAATATATTTAAAAAGGCTGCTATAACCACTGTGCCATTCTTATAAAGTGGCATGCACCTATACTTCAGTATATTCTGAAGTAAATCATCACACACATGCCGAAACATTTGTATACGTCACAGGCAAACTCTTCAGAAACAAATGTCATCTGGATTTAGACTGATGGAGACTTCTGACCAATACTACTGTGTTTGTTAATTGCAACCACAAATACAAGACAATATAAATCAGAGTCAAGCCCCTTATTATTTCATTTGACAAAGTAGTACAGTTATTTAATAGTCGATCTCTAAAAATGTCCTTGAAAGCCTGTATTTCAAGCCGACTAAATGGCACCACATCTTTCTCACCACATGTGCCTTACATTTATTTTACAGACACACACATGCACACATTTGTCCCTTACAATCTTTACTCATTCTTGATTCCCTTTGTTCACCATTGCATAAACAGTTTAATTTATTCAACTGTAACTCATGATTCTGATATTTGAATATTGATTTGAAAGATGTGACGCCACACACAGGGATGCACTTTTGGGGACTTACAGCAAGAAAAAAAGTCACAAATATACATTCACTTCTTGTTAAGTCACCGAGTGCCCCTCTTATATTTTGGCTAAAATCCAATGTCTGTCCTTACTTAACCATACATGCTTCCCTGGTAGCCAGAAAAGTTATTTTTTGTGAATTTAACCCATGCGTTAATAATACTTTATCTGGCAGCTGCTAAAGTATCAAAAAGGAACTGGATAAACTGTTTAACATACCTCAAGGAGAACAGTGAAATCTCTTTTCCTCGCAATGAAAAATAAGCTCACCAACTAATTCACTTTTTAGGTCCATTTTTACAGAGCCAATGCGACACCCTCATAACTTTCTTAAATTAATCCCAGACAACGCATGTATCAAATGCTAGCAGAGGCAGATAGGCAAAAATTGTAATGAGCTTCATGGAAACATCCAGCAATGACTTCTGTTTTATGCCAAAGCTAATTTGATCTGTCCAACATGTGGGACCAGCTCTGCTTACAATGTTCATTCTATTGCTTATGAGAAATACATCATGTATCCTTCTGCTGAAAAGCCTTCAGGATTAAAGTTAAGTGCCAGCAATAAAAAACTGCTTCATTGGTAGGCTGTATCTTGCTTGATTCCTGGTCTTAACTAATGGATAAAATGTTAAATATTAGATACATACATACAAAAGCTGTTTTTTAAATGACTTAACCTATAGAAATTGCAAAAATAGATCTTTGTCAGTCATTTTTTAAACAATTATTGTTTTTGTTGTGAATGAACAAAATAATTTATTTTGAGAGATAAGAACAAGTGAAAATGCTTCCAGGAGCCTTTCCTAATCCACATTTATTCAGGCATTTTGCAGACCCACTTATTATTTAACAGGGTCACGTGACACACGTGCAGTTTTCACACCATATCTGGCTATTTTTGAAAGCATTGTGCAGGTAAAAATTTTGATTTGGTGGTGTGCAGTTTTTTGGGCTCCAAAGGTGCCCAATGTTAATAGCGGATAAACGTCGATGTGGACATGCGCTTCGAGGAGGAAAATTACAGCGGCAAAACTATGTCTAAAGCCCAAACACTCCCCCTGGTTATCAATAGCATTCATTGGGCGGGACTACAGCACCATGAGGAGGGTTTTTAGCTGTCATTGGGCTAGAAATATTTCCAGGATCTGGCAACACTGGTTGCACAGCTGGGTACAGAGCCCAGGAACCTCATTTATAAAGCTGGCATATACACAAAAAGAGGCTTGAGATGGGCATAAGCAAGTTCACACATACTCGTTGGGATTTATAAAAGAAAAGTCGATGGAGGAACATGCATATATTTATGGCAACACTGACCCATGCGTATGCAAGATTTCAGAGAAACTGGGACATGATGACACCTTTGATAACGTGGGGAAATCCAGCCAAGCCAGCTAAATAATGAATATATTATTATAATATAACAATTACTGTATATAAAAATTCCTACCACTGAGCCAATATTATAATGAGTGATAAAATGACAAACATATTAAACTGCAAAACTATGACATACAGACCGTATTTCAGTTCCATTTTTAGTGGGCCAATGCTGCACATTTCAGTTTATATCAGCTACCTGTTTTCTCTTCTCAGGGAACTGGCCAACAGGTCAAGAATATCTCAGCCAAACTTCACTTCATTATGCATTTTGTGCTGAAAGCCATTAGCTGACGGAGGAGGTGCTACATCCAGTTTTTAACCGTATGGTATAGGAGCACATACTTAAAACATTATATATTTTTGCCAACATAAAGAGGCAAACTGCAGCAGTGACCATTTTTCCGAATGTATTTGGATCACTTTACTGCATTCATATTGCAATAAGGGCACCTAGTGAGAATGACACATTATACACCTGTTCATCTGCATGTTATCCCAAATATCTAATCAGCCAATCACATGGCAGCAACTCGATGCATTTAGGCATGCAGACATTGTGATGTTCAAACCAAGCATCAGAATGGGGAAGAAAGGTGATTTAAGTGAATTTGAATGTGGCATGGTTGTTGGTGCCAGACAGGCTGGTTTGAGTATTTCAGAGACTGCTGATCTCCTGGCATTTTCACACACAACCATCTCCAGGGTTTACAAAGAATGGTCCAAAAAAAGGGAAAGTATCCAGTGAGTGACAGTTCTCTGGGCAAAAATGCCTTGTTGATGCCAGAGGTCAGAAGGGAATGGCAACAGTAACTCAAATAACCACTCGTTACAACTGAAGCATGCAGAAGAGCATCAATGAACACACAACACGTTGGATCTTGAAGTGGATGGGCTACAGTAGCAGGAGATCGCATCAGGTACCAGTCCTCCCAGATAAGGACAGGCATCTGAGGCTACAATTCAGATGGGTTCACCAAAATTGTACAACATAAGATTGGAAAAATATTGCCCGGTCTGCTGAGTCTCGATTTCTGCTGTGCCATTCAGATGGTAGGATCAGAATTTGGCATCAACAAAATGAAAGCATGGAGCCATCCTGCCTTGTATGAACATTTCAAGCTAATGGTGATGAAGTATTTTCTTGACACACATAAGGCCGCTTAGTACCAATTGAGCATTGTTTAAATGCCACACTCTACATTAGTATTTTTGCTGACCATGTCCATCCCTTTATGAACTCAGTGTACCCATCTTCAGATAGCTACTTTCAGCAGGATAACACGGCATGTCACAAGATTGAGTTCACTGTACTCAAATGGCCTCAACAGTCACCAGATCTCAATCCAATGCCGCACCCTCTGGACGTGGTGGAACAGGAGATTCACATCATGGATGTGCAGCTGACAAATCTGCAGGAACTGCATGATGCTATCAAGACAATACGGACCAAAATCCCTGAGGAATATTTCCAGTACCTTGTTGAATTTATGCCACGTGTTTACAACCCGGTACCAGTAAGATGTACCTAATAAAGTGGCTGGTGAGTGTATACTATTCATTATATCAGCAAAAATGTCATTACATGTTCCAGGTGATAGTGGCTACCTACTCAGACACTAGCACCTTATTCCTTTCCGGACCCTCAGAATGAAGAAAAGAGATGCTATAATCTTGCGTACTCAGTTGCAGAGTGCAGGCAGATGCTCTTGAATACAGGTGGCATGATCTCAAAGCATCAGGAGGAAGGTTGCTCTACCAGCCAATAAAGGTTTGCAGCATTGTGATTACATATATAGGAGGATATTTACAAGGTGGTTGTGGGTTGTGGGAAATGTGGGTATGGTGGGTTTTATAAAAATATGATTTTTGTCTGAAATATGCATTTTCCTGTTTTTTTGGCATTTACAGATTCTTACGCTCGAATCCATGATAAGTCTCATAAAATAAGACCCCAGGTCCTTAAGGATGTGAAGCACAGAAATTCTTCACACACACATATTCACATTGGGCTAATGTTTGGTCATCCGTCAGTATAACCTGTCTGTCCTTAGGAAATGGAAAGAAAAAAATACACAAGAGGAAACCCACACAACAAGTCTAGAGTCCCAAACCATAACCTGGTAGACTAGAATTTAAACCCTGCAGCTATAAGACAACAGTGCTAAGCAATGCGTAACCCTAGTATAAATATAGATCTAGTGAGAAATTATCATTTTAAATCACTGTGAATGAGTAACAGTAAGCTGTGAGTTCTGCTCTTCTAGATTGTGCCTGATATTCATTTAAATGCAAGAAATTTGAAATACAGTATGTCACCCATTTTCTAAAGGAAGCTTGATGGGAATCAGTTAAATGATATCTGACAGCCATGATGTATCTAATTCTTAAGGGCACAATAAATTACCTAGAGACAGACAGAATTCTTTTTCTCCAATTAGGAATGTACATTGTCTCAGGGTTTTCATAATTACTTCATTACAACGCAAAAGAAACATGTCTCAGCATTCACCAAGTCTTCCAGCAAAATGTAGAAACAACAAGGTGTTACATGGAAATAACAACAAGACAGGGCTACCAAAAAAAAAAAAAAATCATTAGTCATGAACATGTACGTTGAGAAAAAAATGTAATTGTGTTCTTGTAACCTAATCACATGTTTTGGCTTTAAGCTGATGCTGAATTTTGTACTCTACAATATTTTAATGCATTGATAACAAAGCTACTCAAAACATATCATTTACTATTTGCCAAATGATGCGGCAGTTAGTGTTGCTGTCTCACAGATTGTGCACCTAGTCATTTTTTACGTAAAGTAAGTAAAGACGTACATGTTAGAGTCAGATTCAGAGTCTATAGTAGGCACATGAGTGAGTGGGACGCGTGATGACCATTATAATTGTTAGATGTTGGTATCTGCTTTGGCATTTCTGCCTGTCGCACCTCTACTGGTGTCTTTAGGTCAGCTGCACAGTTGTCAGCTGGAGGCCACCATTCACTATTCATAAGCAATATAACCAAATACTGAGTACATTCCTTGGTTGCACCCAGTGGCACCAGAATCGACTCCATCTCTTTGTTACCCTGAACTGGATTAAATGAATATGAGAAGGTTATGTTATTAATTGTTGCCCTTGGCTTTTTTATTTTTTAAAGCATTCTATAAAGCTTATGAAGCTTAGTAACTAATTTATTGTAAAATAACATCTAAACAGAGTAAAGTAATATTTTTATTGATAAAAAGAAAATTCTGACTTCTTGTAATAAATATACTTTCAAAATATCTTTCAAATATTAACACTAATTTTGAACTATGCTTTGTCTAAAATGTATTACTAAAATATATAGCCTGTTTATGGATGTGTAGATCCTTTCACGGTAAATGGTTTAATTTAATCAGTAAACCTTATTTTATGTTGCGCCTTTTGCTGTAAGCACCTCTTCACTTAATGACTACAGACTAGTGGCACTTATGTCATGCATCATGAGGACCTTTGAAAGACTGGTCCTGGACTATATGAGTTCTCTTGGGGTAGACCACCTAGGTCCATCACAGTTTGCCTATCCAACAAAGATTGCAATAGAAGATGCAATTATCTCTGCTCCTCAAGGCTTATTCTCACATGGAAAAAGCTGGTAGCACTGTGAGCACTATGTTTTTTGATTTCTCCAGTGGCTTCAATACCATCCAGCCATTCCTGTTAATGGGTAAACTCAGAGATATGCAGGTGGATGAGCTTGTGGTGTCCTGGATAATTGACAATTTGTCAGGCAGATTGTAGTTTGTGAGACTCAAAAACTGTGTTTCTGATATGGATGTGAGCAACGTTGGAGCACCACAAGGAACAGTCCTGTCTCCGACTATAAATATAACACCAGGTCATGTCACTTGCTGAAGTATTCTGATGATTCTGCACATATGAGTTGCTTTAACAAGGGGTATGAGACAAAGCATAGGAGTCAGGTGGAGAACTTTGTTTCTTTGTGCAGAAAGAACAGTCTGTAACTTACCATCAACAAACCAAGGAACTCATCATTGACTTTCACCGTACCAAAGAGCCTCTATGCCTTGTTACTATTTGGGGAGTGAATGTGGAGGTGGTGCATTTCTACAAGTACTTGAGGATCCACATCAATGGCAGAATGGACTAGTCTCAGAAGAAAAATGAAGTGTATAAGAAAGGATAGAGCAGAGTATTTTTCCTTAGGGACTGTGCTACATTAACTTGTGTAGTGACATCGCTTATGTAATCTATGACTGTATGATGTGGTGTGCTGAGCTGGTAAACACATCAAGAGAGGCCCACCGAACTGACAAGTTAATTAAAAAGGCACACTCATTTATGTGACACACTCTCAACCCCCTGGAGGTAGTAGAGAAGGACAGAATGATGACAAAACTGAGTGTCATAATGAACAAAGTGTGTCCATTTGAGGATTTGCAGCAAACACTTAGAACTTTCAACCAACAAATTATTCAGCAGAATTGTGTCTATAAACACAACTGATGCTCCTTTATATCAACAGCAATACACCTGCATAAGGCCTTACTTTGACAGCCAGGTCAGGAGTGTTCTTTGTTTTTAGTCATTCTGGTGTGCCTTTGAGAGGGGTTTATTGTCTATCATAATGTAAGTTTTTTTGTCATAATATAAAATTATTTATTAAATATATTAAAAAGCCAAATTTCCACCTATGGACAAATAAAGTGCTATGCATCTGTCTGTCCATCTGTCTATCAAATCAAAATGATGAGATATGTCAATCAATTGAATGTGCATAAAAGTAGTATGCAAATTCAGGAGAAAAACACATTACAGCAGTGAAGAACATGCAACGGAGCAGGTCATAGTACAGTGGTTAGTGCTACTGCATTGCAGATTCAGGTGGCTAAATTCAGATCCTGGTATGATCATTGTCTGATGAGTATGCATGTTGTTTTTTCCTTCTTCTCTCTAAATGTTCCAGTTTCACACTAACATCACAAAGACACTCATGTCAGGTTAATTGTTAACTCTTAATGAACCCTTTCTGAGTGTGTGTTTTTTGTGGTTGGTTTAATGGGATGCTCTTTGACAGACTGATGCCCCATCCAGGAAAATATTCTGCTTTATTCCTAGTGCTGCCTGGCTGACTTTGAGCTCCACCTGATGTTAAAGAAGGAAAGAACTACAGTAGCTCAGTGTCACTGGGGCCATTATGAATGTGGTGTGCGAAAGAGAACACTCGTTGAACATCTTATATTATAACATAGAAATTAACATGACTGGCAATACTAAAGTGTACCACAGTATGATAACACAAGCACACAAAATAGAAAGGACATTCAGACAACTATGACATCTACACCCATGGAAAAATATCAGAAGATCAGACCTATCTTCAGTTTTAGATTTCTAAACAAACAAACTGCCTTAATAATGCACGTGTCAAATTACAGATTCCAATCCACCCACTCACAAGCTGTTTTCACATTAAAAGTTTGTACCATAGGACCAAAACAACAGGGTCAAAAATTGTGTACATATAGAAACAAAATTCACCCAAAAAGCATGCAAGTCATGAATAGCTAGATTACTGTCATTGCAATCCTGTGTGTCAAATGTGTCAAACTTTACTCTTTTTATACTACAGATTGCACATTTTCGTACATTGCTTAATAATGAATAGCTTTTTTCTAAAATGTAAAGGTTAGTTTTAGTTTAGCTTATTTATAAAGCACATTTAAAACAACCAATTTTGACCAGAGTGCTATACATTAGAATAAATAAAGTAAGAAGAACTGCATTCTAAGACAGGATAAAGTTAAACAAAAAAAAAACATAAAACACAGTAAAATAGTAAAGAAACCAATTCTGATAAAAAAAAAAGATGCGTTTACAACCTGGGTTGGTCCCAGCTGTAGCAGACCTGACATAGGCAGATATTTAGTTCCAAACCCTATGTGCGGCTGTTACAAAAGCTTGTTCAACTTTAAGTTTTAAGCAAGCTCCCGCACTACTAAGACTGCATGATCAGCAGACCTAAGTTGGCGAGATGGAATATAAAGGTATAAATGGTCGGAGAGATAGGAAGGAGCTAATCCATTTACTCACTTAAAGACAAACAATAGAACCATAAAAATTAACGTTCTAATGGAGCAGAAGTCAGCAAAGGAAAGCTAAAACTGAAGATTTATTAGAGCACTCTAGACGAGAACAGGTCATTCAGCCCAACAAAGCTTGCTAGTCCTATCCACTTATTTCTTCCAAAAAAACATCAAGTCAAGTTTTGAAAGTCCCTAACGTCTTACTGTCTACCCCATAAGTTAGTAGCTTATTCCAAGTGTCTATTGTTCTATGTGTAAAGAACAACTTCCTAATGTTTATGCAAAATTTACCCTTAAGTTTCCAACTGTGTCTCCATGTTCTTGATGAATTCATTTTAAAAAGCAGTCTTGACGCACTACTGTACTAATTCCCTTCATAATTTTAAACACTTAAATCATGCCACCTCTTAATTTTCTTTTGCTTAATCTGTATAGGCTCAGCTCTTTTAATCTTTCCTCATAATTCAACCCCTGTAGCCCTGGAATCAGCCTAGTCACACTTCTCTGGACATTTTCTAGTGCTGCTATGTCCTTTTTGTAGCCTGGAGACAAAAACTGCACACAGTATTCCAGATGAGGATTATAAAACTTGAGCATAACTTCCTTAGACTTGTACTCCACACATCGTGCTATATAACCTAACATTCTGTTTGCCTTCTTAATAGCTTCTGAATACTGTCGGGAAGTCGATAGCTTAGAGTCCACTATGACTCCTTGTCATAAGGTGTACTCTCGATTAAACCTCACATTTTTACTTCCTATGTGTAATACTTTACATTTGACATTAAATTTCATCTGCCACAAATTTGCCCAAGCCTGTATGCTATTCAAGTCTTTCTGTAATGATATAACAGATTCCAAATTATCTGCTAATCCACCTATCTTTGTGTCATCTGCAAATTTAACCAGCTTGTTACTTATATTCATGTCTAAATCATTTATATATTTAAAAATAGCAGCAGCCCCAGCACTGACCCCTGTGGAACACCACTCTTAACATCGGCCAATTATGATAAGGTTCCTTGCACCATCACCTTCTGCTTCTTGCATGATTTATGGTTATGCTTAGGTGTGCCACGGCGTTTCAGACCAATCGTAGCTGAGACAGTACTTTAATACTTTATGCCCTTGCAATATCTCTCCAAGTAAGAATTTCACTACACTCTGTACATGTGACTATATTGACCATTAGACTACTTATGTGAGCTACCAAGCACATAATGCATAAATAGTGGTTTTAATCTTTCTGTTTTCCTTTTTCTTTCACCAAGGCAGGTGCATCTAACATATTCAATGTTACTATTCACCATATTAGTTAGAGTCATTAGTAGGCTACTAAATCCTTAAAATGAATGTTGGTTCAGTATTCAAGTTTACTTCATATTCCTGGTTAAAGTGACTGTTTAAGCCAGAGCAATGAACTCTGGTAATTTTTTTTTTGTTTGTTTTCTAACAGCTGTGTAATTGCATATGCACAGCTGGAAAATCTTATCTTTAAAATTTGTATGCACCATGTAGTCAGTATGCATGTGTCAGTAACAGCCACAGTACACAAACTACAATACGCATTAAGATGTCATGCAAGTACTATATGCAGACAAACTGTGTTTGGAAATATGTTCTGCCAAGTGAGTGCCAATGTGCCAATGACAACTACAAAATCAAGTCTATGAGCTACCTTATCTTGGACAAGCAGCGGTCAACAGGTTGTGGTCTCTCCCAGGGCGTTGATCCACTGAGCTCCTAGTGAGACATTCATTTTATCTGTGCACAGCTCTGAAACAGGAACATGCAGGAATACCCTTCCCTGTTTCCAATTACTTTCATAACTGATATGAGGTAACGTTAAAAATATTTTTATACGATAATTTTATTCTTTTGTTATTCATGTCCACACCCAGCCAAACCAGACTACCTTCCTATTAGAAAAAGTCTATTTTTAATAAACTAGAAATTAGCCGGTGATTGTTTTAGTTGGGATAATTTTATTATTTATTTCTGTTAAAAAATATCATTCCTGTTTAAAAAGTCAGTTGCAGAATAATAACCATAAACAAGATATTTTAAATTGAAAGTTGTCAGATGTTTAAAAGTTGTGCTGGGTATTTATCTGTTGGCCTGAGAGCCTTTGTGGATGCCTATGAGCTCTGGTTACCTTAATTCACTTATTTTTCTAATACTTGTTACTTAAACAACAAATCTATAATAAAAATTCCTATGAAGTTGGTAAATACTGCAAATGACATTTGAACCTAAAATTAACTTGGATTATTGCTCAAGATGAATAGATTTTATTTCAGAGTTTGAGAGGGCATGTAAATGATGAAATCACATTTTAACCGCAACAATGAGATTCTTTAATAGATGTAAGACTTAGTCGACAATCAAAAATTAATAAGAATCTCTGCATATAGGAGGCAGGATCAATGCTTTAAGCAAAGCTAGTTTTTATGCCAGGGAACTCAAAGGCTTTTGTTGGAACAAAGTTTCCAGGTTTTAAGTAACTAATATATTTGAACCTGTCACTGAAATATACTGCACCTGAGGCACATGAACAGAGTTATTTTCATTTAAAGATGCGTAATATCAACAAACCCATGTGGCCGCATGGCGCAGGCATTTCGTATCACTCCAGATAGGGCATGTGGGTGCCAAAAAAAAGAAAGAACAAGGAGAAAAGGATACCACTTTTCTTCTGTAATAATAGGGTATTTACCATATCCCTGTTTAATATGTGCTTAGACTAATTGTTCTTAAACTAGATGTGTACATGCAATGTGTTGGAATTACATACTTACTTTGAACTTGGAAAATCCGTACTCTATATTTAATAACACATTTGTCAACTGTATTCTGTACATTCATAATTTCAGCTAAACATTAAGTATATGGTAAATAATGCATAACTGCATGGTATTTACAGAGGTAGTTATAGAGTAATTACTCTGTAAATAACCATGGGCTATGGGGAGTAAAACAAATAAAGTTCTATAAACACCACATGAGAAAGCCTTAGTACAATGAGATACAACAGTCATCATCTACAGTACACAGTATATGTCCTCCAAATACAGGAAGCATGCTACACACACACACACACACACATATTAGTCAATGCCAGTGTCGGTATCATTGGATTGTGCGATGCCAAAGATCTTTGCACAATGAGCAGCTTGCAAAGAAAAGCTGCTTTCGCATTGTTCAAAGACATTACATAATTAGCACTTTCTTACATTTTGTCAGACTATTCAGTTTTGTAACCTGTTATTTCAATACAGATTACAGAAAGGCACTGCCCAAAATGCATTATAACATGAAAGCAGTGCAAAGTAATTCCTGAATATTAACAGTCACCTGTTCATTATATTGCTTAGTTCAATAATTTACTGCATTTGTTTTAAATATTACAACAATTTTACTAAACTGGTGTTTGTCAGCTTTCAGATTTACTGATATCAGTAGACCTGTAAAATCTGTTCATAATGTTTTTCTACAACTTTGTGATGGCCTATGCAGTTTTCTATGCTATAGTGTGTTGGGCTGATAACATCACTTCAAAAGAGGCCCACTGAATCAAACTAATTAAAAGGAAAGGCCCACTTATGGGATGCACTCCGGACCACCGGGAGGTAGTAGCAAAGGAGAGCAGGAAAACAAAACTCAGTGCCGTTATGAAGAATGTTGCACATCTGCTCTCTGACACACTAACACTGATGACTGTCAGTGAACAAAGTGTGTCAGGAAACACAACTGGGGCTCCTTTATATACACTTGTATAATGACTCACTGGGACTGATACTGCCAAGTCAGAAGTTTTGTTGTCTTTCTTTTTGCATTCCGCTCTGAAGACGTCACTTCTGGCTCCGCCCTGACGACATCACTTCCGGCTCCGCCCTGACGACATCACTTCCCCTGACCTGCCTTTAAAAACCAACTTTTTCTGTATACACTTGTGCTGAAAATGTTGCCTTTTGCAGCCTGGGTAAAGTATACAGGTGGCTGCCCCAAACCTTTTCATGTGTTGAGGCTATTCATTTCACTACATATATATATATGATTTATTTAAAAAGCTTCTGTGAAAAGCCACATTTCCTGCTGAGGAAAATAAAGTTCTATCTATCTGTCCATCTGTCTGTCTGTTTGTCTAATCCATGAAACAGGCCAGTTAATCCATCAGTCTTTGTCTTGGTAACACGTCAATTTCGGTACTGCAAAAATATTTCTATTACTCATTTACTCTTATATAGCTAGACCTTAACTGAGGCGTCTTTTGCTCTTCATAACACTTATTAAACATCAGTAGATCTGTTATTCACTTCTGTGCTGTGTGGTATATTGACACGATTGTAAAATTACTTGTTAATATAAAGAAATCAAATGTCATATACTAAATATGTAATATCAGGAGAAGTATGTCTCAGTTAAGCCACTCACACCACTTCAAAGTGAAGTTTTGTTACTAGGTCAAATTGCAAAGATGAATGAGCACTTTATTGCTGCTTTGTGAGTGTTCTGAAGACCCAAAGAAGTATTTGTTAAGGTCTTGTTACATAATCATAAATGAATAATAGGTTGCATTTTTGTAGTACCTAAACTAAAGTGTTTTTGTTTTGTTTTTCTACAGTACCTTTCAGAAATAATCATACTAAAATGCACTGCATAATGTAAAAACAAAATGGTGTAAAACACAAAATAGGCTGATTACAACTCAAGCACAATAAAAATCACATTGAAAAGTGATTCATCTTAAGTGGTACAAGCAGCCACAAATTTTCTTCTTCAGCTTGGTTCTGCATTAACAAAACAGACGTATGACCTTTTCATTTCATTAATGATTGAGTCTTGGTTTGGCCCATATGAACTTGCTTCATATGATAAGCCACATACTTGTGTCACTGCACACTAATTTACCCATTTTGTATGGCACCCAATATCCAGAATGTTGTTTTTGTACAACACCAGCTTGAATGTTATGCAAGGTGTATGTTTATGCAGCAAAGTTATCAAATTCAGGTGTACATTTAAGAAGAGAACCCCTAATAATGAAAGTGAAAGTAATAGACGTGATTTGAACAAGAGTTGGGAGTCGTATTTCTAATGTGAAAATGGGCATCTGCAATTTATAGGGACTGAGTAAAAGAAGTTCTTAATGCACTTCCAAAAGGGGGCCTTTCATATTTTCAGATATGTATGCCACTAATACCCATCACCATCATCGAGGCAGACTCTGACAAAGTGAGTGCTTCATTTTCATGAGCATACCCTCCCTTCTGGAACTTGAACTGAGGTTTCAGGTGCTTCTGCATCCTACCATGAAGAAAACTCTTAAATAATAGCTCTCAAGTCCAGTCCTGTGGATCAGTAAGGTTTTAGGTGCTCATCCCAAAAAACTTCTGCTTTTAACTAGAATCCTTCAAACATTAACCAGGCTGTTTCCCTCTTTCTTTGTTTCTTCCTTCTTGTGCCGATCCAGAAATTACAAACAGGTTTGCTTCTTTCTAACTGCAATAATGTAACAATAATGTATTAGTGTCTCACTGAGGTAAATCAAACTTCTTTTTCTTGGTTTTTAAGATTTTTGTAATGTGCTGGTCATTAAGCAATTTCTTACTAATTAGCAGACAGGTGATTCTGATGCTGCACCCACCTTTTGCTTTTATTTGCACCTATTTCTGCACTGCACATCTCTTGTTGGCTGTGTTTAGATACAATTAAGACAGCAAAGTCCACAGCAAAAAGTGAACTAAACAGAAAGTGGTAAACATAAGTTAAGCATTTAAGCACAGTTTTCTGGATATCGTCCAAATCAGAGGTCTCAAACTCCAGTCCTGCAGTGCCGCAGGTTTTCATTCTAACCCTTTTCTTAATTGGTGACCAATTTTTGCTGCTAATTAACTCCTTTTCCTTTTGATTTTAATTAACTTGATTTTTAATATTTGTTCCCCTGATCATTCCTCTGAAAATCTTCATTACTTTCCTTAAATGATACCCAAACAGAAATGAAATATGACATGAGTGAGCCAACAGAAGACCAACTAAGTCAGGGCCTTCAACTCCAACCAGTTGCTTAATTACTGTAGGTGGAGAATCTTGTCGTTAATTAAACCCATTCTTTAATTCCATAGCTTGTTGCTGCTCTTATTGTGCCATATCATACATTTCCAAAATGGTTGTTTTTCTCTTTTCTATAAGCACTGTTAAAATGTTTTGGGGACCTGAGTAGATCAACACTGCTGAGACCATCTTTCTTTATTTTCAGATATCATATGATGGACACAATTTGCTGGTTACGTTTTGGCTCATTTTGTATCTTATTATTGTTTGGCTGTTAATTAAGGAAAATGAAACAATTAAGGGGTCGGAGTTTTCAAGAGCAAGTTAATTAAAATAAAAGGAAAAGAAGTAAATTAGCAGCAAAAACAGGTCACTAATTAAGAAAAGGGTTAGAATGAAAACCCGCAACCACTGCGGCCCTCCAGGACCGGAGTTTGAGATCCCTGGTCTAAATGTAAATATCATACTACCACACTTTTCTAAACACAAAACAGGAGAAGAAAACATGAACAATTAATTAAACAATCATATAGAAAATTATAAATGAGAGTGAATCATTAATAACAGATTCTGGTTGGAATAAAAAGCTGCATTCAAAAGGGCACATCAGGACTGAGGACCACTGCTCTAAACCTTATCCATGATACAATTCATAAGCTTAAAGGATTGAACAAAATAAATACTGTAAAGTATGTGAATTGTGCACGTTGATTTGGAGCTGTCAGTTTCACATTCAATGCATTCTCTTGCAGATTTTGCTTGCTCTCTACTTGTTTACATGACTGTCCTTTAGGGACAAAGAAACACTGTTAATAATCCTAAATTGCCCAAACAACATGTAATTTGGTAATGATGTAACTGATTTGCTTCACGTTGAGTTCTTACTTTGCACCTCTTTCCATGTTCCAGAACTATGACAAGAGAGACAAATGGATGGAAGGATGGATGGATAATGGAAGGCTTAATGCCTGCACTTTTTCAGTTTAATCTTATAATATGTTTACATTAACGTTTTCATATGAATGTTGTCACAAGTTACTCCACCTTCTCTTCCAAAACATACTGTGAATAATAGAGGAAACAATTAAAAGATAATCTAATAAGGTAGAATGCTTTAGAGCCAAAAGCATGACCCTAAGTTTGGAGGAATCTGTTCACCCCAAGAGGCTCTGAGAAGAGACATGGGAATGTGCCCCTTTCTGTTACACTGTCTGAGAGCAGTACAAAATCAGTTTGAAAGACAGGAATGATAGTCTGCTGTTCTTCACAGGAAAGCAAGGAAAGAACTCAGCCTGAGGGGCTGCTATAGGCATCCCCAGGAGGACCCAGATTTCCTGCTAAGATTCCTTTAACATCAAAAAGACCACACAGTGTTAGGTAGAAACTGAAAATAAAACATTTTTTATTTTATTTTACACACGACCAACAAGCTCATTTGTCCTGGATGTCTGCGTGTTTGTGAGTGGCTGGCAACCCTACTATTATTGATATTAAACTTGTGTTAATATTGGCACAGAAAACTTTAGAAAACTATTGAATTATATGACTGCATTTCTAGCTGTATCTGCATGAAAGTTATTTTAAAATATTGACTGATTTAAATATTTTTGTGAGTTTAATGGGAATCCAAAAGCTTAAGTTTAAGGCAAAGAAAATATTTTGCCACTGTAATTTAGAAACTAGGCTAATTTCATTTTGTTCTGATACATAAATATTTTTCAGTGTTTCTCTGCTAGAGTTGTCATTCCAGGGAAGTACTGGCTGTAGGATTATTGCCAATGACAATGTTAGTTTAAAAATGCAGATTTATCCAAAAAATAAGTTAAAAAAATATATATATATATATATATATATATACTGAGGGACAGCCAACAGCCTTACCTGGCCAGGACATCCTCGGAATGAAAGGACTTGGGGAGAAAGTGTGCACTAATGTGGGGGCATTATCTCCCCCAGAGCACTAGATGGCAGCCCCTCTGGACTGCACCTGTACCTCAGATTTCCAAAGGGCAGCATGGGACATGGAGTTCCTCAACTCAACCCTGATGAGTTCCGTGGATGCCTCCAGTGGGTGCTGCAGGGACTGGGGAACCCTACGTCATGGGGTTTCCATCTCACCCGGATGTGCTTTCGGGTCACATAAATGGAAGACCAGAAATACTACAGGGTAGAAGATAACAGGAGCTGCAGGCCTCACAAGGACAAAGCAGAGTCAGGTGAAAGGTGGACAATGCTTGCGAGGAGGAGTGGAGGGAGGCAGAGGGAGAGTGAAATGGAGCCAAAGAATTGTGCTATTGTGCTTGTGCAAACAGTATTTGTACTTGTGGCTGTGGTGGGAAACACTTGATTTAAAGTGTTTACCACAATAAAAAAACTCTTTGTGCATTTTAACTGAGGTCTGTGCCTGGTTGTGTTGGGTGTTGGGGAGCTGGGGCGCCCCCTGCTGTACACAGTATATATAAGTGAGAGAGTTGTTAATTTAACACATTGTTGGTAGTTAAGTTTCTAAGTTTTACAGTGATACCTTTTGTTTCTTATTCCTTCTGATGTTTGTGATTAAAAATAATGGAAAATAACTCTTACAGTCAGATGTCACTCTGTGTAAAAAGACATGGCAAGATTTAAAGTTATTTATAACAAAACAGAAACTTTTCTCACAGAAGTCCAGTAAAGAAGTTGGATCAATGTTTTTTAATTATTTGTATCAGCTGTGCAAAATGTGAAATCCCTGAGTTGCATTTTCAGCTAAGACATACAACAGAGACACATGTCTGTACTGCATACAAGTTACAAACACAAAGTACAGCAGGGGGCTGGAAGCAAGACTGACCAAGACTGGACAACCAGGAAGCATCACCCAGACAAATAATATAATTTAGTGACCACAAGTGCTCAACAAGAACAGTTTATATGTATTCACACAGCCATCCATTTTCCAAACATCTTCATCCAAACCCAGACTCTGGAGCCTATCCCAGATGGGGAGTTAATCCATTGCTGGACACTATTCACACTTGCAAGTACAAAGTCAACAAAAAATCAAACATGATTATTATCAAGCAAAGTAAACTATAAATCTAAAGAGAACAAGATTAATTAATTGATTATTACTTTAATTCAGATCAATTTAATAACCATTTATTTTTCAAATGCTGTATAAAATATTTTTTTAGTTTGTTGTTATCTTCATTAATTCAATGTTTACTGCAATAATATAAAGTGCCTATAAAATGTTCTCACCCACTTGGGAGTTTTTACATTTTATTGTCATGCAACACAGAATCACAGTTTGGCTTTTTTGACACTGATCAACAGGAAAAAGTCTCTCTCAAATTGAAACATATATTTGCAAAGTGGTCTAAATTAATAATAAATATAAAACATAAAATAACTAATCACATAAGTGTTCACTCCCTTCAAGTCAGTCAGTACAGCTGCAGTTTAGTCTCATCAGATCATAGAATCTTCTTCCAGCAGACTTCAAAGTCTCCCCACTCTAGCTAAGATGTCCTCGGCATTTTCTTCTCTTTGCCACTGTCCCAAGAAGCTGCAACTTTTGAAACGGGCTACAGTTTTTGTAAACACAGTCTTTCCAATTCTAGCCACCGTAACTTGTAAACGCTTAATATTTATTATTTGACTTTGAGTGGCCTTTCTTCAGGTCTTCTTCTTGCATGTCCCCACGCTTTTTCTGGATGGCCTGCTCTCGGCAGATTCACAGCTGTGCCATACTCTTTCCATTCCTTAATGTTTGATTTAACTGGACTGCATGGGACATTCTGTGACTTGGTTATTCTCTTGTCTCTATTGCCCTTACTTTTCATGGTGTTGCTTGGAGCATCCTTTTCTCTTCATAGCGGAGGTTAGGCCACAATACTGGCTTATCACAAGCTGGACTTTCCACATACAAGAGCATTTACACTACAAACAATTTGACTTCCTACAGGAAGATGATCTCTTTTGAACTAATAATTTCACTTCTAAAACCAACTGGCTGCACCAGTGATAATTAAAGTGTGTCATATTAATTATTATAGAATACTTTGCAGAGATCTGTTTTCACTTTGACATTTAATAGTCTTTTTCTTTTGATCAGTGCCAGAAAGGCCAGATTAAATCAACTGTGATACAATGTTGTATAACAACACAATGTGAAAACTTCCAAGAGGGATGAATACTTTATACAGGCATTGTGTTACAGAGAAATAACATCTTTATAGCATTTGTTTTCTTTCTTTTAGACCACCATCGTGCCCACCGATCATTCTTCCCAAAAGGCAGAAAGCAGAAGACAGACTATAAGATCTAAGACTACTTTTAAGATTTAAAATGAATAGTCGTACCCATTAACTTCTGCCATTTTATTCATACTTCCCTCTTACTTTGGATGAATCGCTAGTACTCCGCTTACTCTTTCTATGTGTGGCTGTTTCATTTAGGGTAGGAAAAATGAGACAAGGCTTGTGGAGTGGATAGCACTGCTACCTACACAGCTCCAGGAGTCTGGATTAAAATCAGATATCCAAAAGAGATAAAGTTAGGATAACTGGAAACTCTGGATTGGCTTCTGCTTTGTGCCTTATGCTACCAGTAGAGATTAATAAATACAGATAGATGTGAATAGGGAGTGAAAGTGACAATCACTTATCAGTTGTTGTTTGTATAGAATTTCAATGTCTACGTGCATTTTTCCTGGGTGCTCATTATAATGAAGTGTACAGTATGTTCATAATGGTTAGTGTGCTTGCCCCATATGTTTGCATGTATGTGCCTGTGAGAATGTGTCCCAGACTGGCATCTCATCCACTGTAAACTGTGGCTTTGCACCCACATGATTCCTGAGATCCTGTCACAGACAAAGTGTGTTTGGAAAGAGGATGTGTGGATGCGTTTTAGCTTGGTGGCAGTATTTGATACTATTCCATCTGGTAATGGACAACATCTGTATTGCATCCAGAGGCAGCTTCAGTTGCGAAATAATTTAGCTGACAAGTGCAGGATAAATTTGTACTCCCAGTTTTTCTGTACAGTGTCCCTTTCCTAACTACTTGATTTTCCTCTTCTTTAGCAAGTGGTTAAGAATTAAATAATCAAATATGGGAGAACATGTCAGAGTTAATTTCATGTCAACATTTCTACAAGAAAATACCTAGCTGTTCAGCACATTGATTGATATTTTATGGCTTTGTTCATGGATGTAATGTTTTCTTAAAAGCATGATAAAAAAAACTACAAATTTCACACAGCTAGATGCTAACCATTGCAAGGCAGTCAATGTTTGAATCTTCTTTCATTTAATTATCTGTACAACATCAATAGTTGCTCCATTTTACATAAACACACAGAATGCATATGACAATCCAGTGAATATTCAAACCCACGTTGTTCAACACAATCCAAACCCATGTAGCAACGGCTGCAAGAAAGAAACCAGTTCTGCAATGGCATCAGTCACAGGGCCCACGCACATCTGATGCCACCCATGCTTAGTCAGTTTAAAGTTGGAAGTTAATCTAACACACTAGTTTTAAGATTTGAGGAAAGAACAGTGTATCTGGTGTAAAACAATGCTAACACTACACAATGGCCAGGACAGTATTCACATTTATATCCCTGAAACTAGAAGACAACAGTACTAACCACTGTGTCACAGACATACACACATATACACAGGCTATAATTCATTGGTTATTCTGTCTTGGGTCAAAGGTGTAAATTCATTATGACCTTTAGATGATTCCCATGAAGAATTATTCCAACAGCATTCACCAAAATTGTTAAAGACGCAAGCTTGTAGATCCTGATCCATGAGAGCTGAAAGGTATCTCTTTGAAGACCAAATAAACACTGACAGGAATTCAGCTCACATACTTAAAACACGTTTTTGTATACTACTGTTTTGTAGCCACAGGCTACTGTGAATTTGGAAACCTCCATGCATTAAACCAACACCAACATGCACTCAGCCCTCATGATAAAGCTTTCTTTTACTGCAACACCTCAAATATGTTTACAATTCTGGCTCTCATTTACCTTAACTATCATTAACTTGCCCCCATTAAGAGATTCATCTTGTAAAACATATAATGGATGATTTTCTTAAGCAAGGCTGTAAGAAAGGGAGGAACGGTAGAAAGAAAATTGCCTGAGTAAAATTGCTTTACATGGCATCTAATGATTTCTATCACTCACTTCAAAGTCTCATAAAACAAAGGTAGCTCACTGCATTTAAAAGGTAATTTAGCCGAGAATATTAAACCTGTAATATGATGCCTACATGAAAATCAGTGGTTCTAAATTTTTTTTAAATTAGAAATTTAATAGTTTTGAAAAGAAGTAAATACATTGACATTTCAGACTATCAAAGACATTCTGCATACCTATTGATATTACGACAGGAAGACGATTTAATTTATTAAAAATACTTCTGTTTTATGATATATAACCTGATTCATATTCCTTGATTAAAAGCAAACTAACAATAAATATATATCTGATTAAATGCAAGCTGTTAATTAAATACACACAGTTTCTCCTCTTCATACCTACAGTAACATTTCAATAATGACAAACTGAGCAATTAAATTATTTCATGTACAATATATTAAAACAATTTTTACTGTTGAAAATTCATATGTATTTCCTATAGCCATTACATAATAGTCAACACCAGTCTAAAATAGAATTATGAAATCAGTTCTATGTGGTTATTGACAACATAATGATGAGCACATGATGGCCAGCCATTATTGTAATTTCTACATTGAGTCACAGATTGGCAGAATACGAAGAAGTGCATTTTCTCCAACTGGTGCTGCCCTAAACGGAGTAATCAGATTCTGCAAAAGTCACACAACATGCGGTATCAGGGTCAAGATGATAGTTAATGCTGCTGCCTAACTACTCAAGGACACACCTTTGAAAAACCAGGTCAGTCACCGCACAATCTCCATGGGTCCACATGTGTTTTTCTATGGATACACCAACTTTCCCTCGTATAATGTAAAAAAAAAACACATGCTTTACATTAACTGGTAATGTCAAATTGGCCAACTGTGTGTGTGTGTGTACATAAGTGTTCCAAGCCCAGGACTTGCTGCTGACTCCTCTCAACCCTAAATTGGATAAACAGGTTCAGAAAATAGATGGAAAGATAGGTGCTTCATCACATTGGACATAATATACTGTATATCATATTTAAAAACTTAGGTAAATAATAATTTTACTATATAAAGACAAAAAGGCCCACATTTTTACTTTTCTATTAAGAGGAAATTAACTCAGGTGGAATAAATGTACTTTTTTAACATAATAAACAAAGGGTAACAAGCAAAATATAAAATTCTCCAAAATTGTAAATATCATGAATGGTGGAAAGTAATATAATATTTCTTATCAGTAAAATTCCTTTTCAAAAAACATATGGCCAGTAGGCTTTCTGATTCTTACCTTGCTGTACTATTTTACCAAAATATTTGTTGTGACTTGTGCAGTTCCATCGTCGAAACCTAAACTGGAACTGGCATTCCCGCACACCCAGCTTTGCTCCTTTTGCTACTTCTTTGATGATTTCAGGCTCAGTCTGGCAGAGTTCAGCCTGTTTTCCAGCCAAGCGTTTTGTCTTTCTGCAGATACTATTGGGATCCATGACCAGAGGGCTTCCTACTGCCCTGAAAAGTATCCAGAACACCACAATGAACACTCAACAAATGATTGCATATCCTTACACAAATAGCTTTATAGCAATCACACTTTGCACTTAACATCTATCACTCAGTGCATTCGTTTCAGACAAAATGTGATTTTACAAGCAGTGCGATATAAAAACAAAATATATAACCTATAAGGATACATCTGATGACATTTTAGTAACTGTGATATTCAGAGGAAACTGAGGAAATAAAAGAAGAACTTTAAAAGAGGAGTTTGCAATATAAATGCATTCCATCCTGACATTCTTTGACAGTCACACTGATGCTCAAATCCTCAGTTCAGCATTCATATACGAAAAGACTTTTGTGAAGTATATGGATAGAAATATAAAGAAAGGATCAGTACAAACATTAAGATACACATGAAATTTAAAACTCAAAGGTTTTATTAGGAATGCATTCTAGTTCTATTTTTTAATAGAGATTACAGATAATTACTTTAATTATAGTGTATATGTATGACATAGACATAGATATAAATCATTTAATAAAAGACAATTATAATTACTGTGTGAGGCTATGAAGTAAAATAATTATGCTGTGGATAATTAACTAGAGGTATTAAGAAGGAACACACTAAGTGTTTTATATAGGGCTTTCTCCATCTTTTTATCTAAAAAAACACCTGATATTAGTTCCTAACAGTTGATTGGCTAACTTTATAGAGGGTTCCATCCATGCTGCAGCCTCCATTGTCTAGCAGTAATTCTGAACACCATTTGGTTGTTTGCAAAAATCACACTGTAGAAACTAAAGAGGTTATATCTCCATGCATTAACATGAGTAACTGTATTAAAGATAATTGTTTCCTGAATGGGAATGAGCATATTTCAAATACTGAATGAATGAATGAATGAATGAATGAATGAATGAATGAATGAATGAACGAATGAATGAATGGAGGGGTTTTGGATAAACAGGGTGATACAGAGGCATATTCTGGTTAGTGCAGCCACTACTCCATTGCAGGATTGCAAGTTTGACTCTTGGTGCACTTGCTCTCTGTGAAGAGTTTTTTGAGTTTGAGTTTTTTCCAGGTAGTGCATCCCAGCAATACATGTAATAGACTAATTAGCAATTTTAATGTTGCGTAGACAGACGATTCTTTAATAGAAATGTCCAGAAAAAACCTTTTCAATTAGCTTTCTAAATAATTTGCTTTATTTTAAGTGTATGCAATTATATGATGTCATCTTCTTCGTTTCCATCCATCCATCCGTTATCCAACCCGCTATATCCTAACTATAGGGTCACGGGGGTCTGCTGGAGCCAATCCCAGCCAACACAGGGCGCAAGGCAGGAAACAAACCCCGGGCAGGGTGCTAGCCCACCGCAGTCTTCTTCGTTTATTTTTTTTCATTTTACTGAATTTACACAGATTTAAGGCCACACATCATTTGCTCACTGAGTAAAAGTAAAAAGGCTAACGGATTCACTATAGGTGTCTAATGTGCTTATTCCACAGGGCTCGATCTCTTGACCTTGAAATTGCTAGCTCTTTAGTCAAAAGAACACTTAGATGAGATGAAGTAATATTCCTTTAGCCCATGAAGGTACTATTGATCAATTTTTCAGTGTGGAAATAAGGTTACAGCTACCTTTACCAGAGGTCAAGATCAGAAATGTGCTCATGGGCTTGCCCACCCAACCATACGTGAACACTGGAAGAACATGCAAACTTTACTTTGAATGCCTTCCTATGACAAAATGGCTAAACATAAAGTTATTCTTGACAAAGGTAAAAGTTAATTAGAAACTGACATGGCATATATATGTAGTATATACAGTACAGTGTGTATAATGAAATATATATTTTGCTGTCTACAATCTCATTTTTGTAACCTGTCACAAGGGTTACATATCTCATTTCACCATCTACTAAATATTATTATTGCAACCAGATTTTTATCCGCCTCTGCCTCTATTATACAAATTACTGGATGCATTTTTGTGGTCACAAATTTGGAAACCAACAAAAAATTGAATCATTCTGTGAATTCTCTATCTGCGTATTGACATGCTTTGATACAGACCAGTGTGTTACCTATTCTTTTGAAAGAGTGGTGTTAGAAAACATGCTCAGCCAACAATACCTAAGGAATGACATACCAGTCTATGTTCTCTAAATGCTCTAAATGTGATGTGAGCACATAACACACTGAAAGTACTATTTTATCTAAAATCAACCATTCTGAGACTTATTTTTCCATTGTTCCATTTAAAAGTAGAATAGAAATTTTGTAGATGGACAGGAATGTTTTTCCCTGATCCACATAAACATTTTCTAATATCTTTTCCGGTTATTTTTCTTAAGGATAAATAATACTATACTTACAGAATAAATAGGATGGCTTGAACTAAGCCGTCTGATTTAAAGTACTCTCAAATGTTTCTACCAAAAACATCTCTAAAGCACTAAAAACATGAGAGTTGGACTTAAAACATGACTGTAAAACTAGATCAGTTTCAGATGTGTGTAATTATAATCTGTTTTACAGTCCCAAATGTCAAAGTTACAGATCTGATGATCTGAATTAGATGGGATGCTTTTTGTTTGGGCTGTTGATTTGTCTTTCTGTTCAGCCAGGCCAATTACTGTTTCTTTTAAAACTCCATAATAAAATTGTACATAATTAATGATTTCATACACTGAAATGTGTATGTCTGAATTGTCTGTGTATACTTATGTTTAAGTGTGATGCCTTTTGACTTCTGCTTGGCTGAAATGTATCTTTTTGCAGCCCTTGTATGTAATATTTTCCTACATTATGTTTAGTGTCAAGAAAATGTCAGGAGACAACACAAAGTCATTAACGTAACATATATATATAAAGCAGTTTTGTACTGACAAGTCATGACAAAGCAATGGCCTAAATTCTAAATAGTTTAAGTCAGAAATATTTACTTAATAGGGCTACCCATTACACCACACAACAACAGTGAAAAAGTTGAAAATTGGGCAAAGCAGTAAATCAATAAACATTTCTTTGAATGTAGAGTTTTGTTCAAATTATTCACTTCATTACTACATATTTTATGAAAAGAATGCTTTAATTAAATACTTTTTTTTCAACTATTGCATTGTCTCACAGGTATTAATAATGTATATCGAAATTGGGGAAAAAAACATAGTTATGTATATGTATATACGTAACTATGTATATACATATGTATATATTCTTTGTTCTCCAAGTGGAAAAAATTTAAATAGAATTTAACCACAGTATAGAACTCCACATTCATAATTTAAATGTATTAAAACAGTGTCCTTCCCATATCAAAATATACCACATATGTTACTGTATATGAAGTATTTTAAACAACACACTAAAAAAAACCTGTTTATCCAACGCTTACTTCAAAAAGTAAAATACAGAGTGTACAAAATGTATACATATATGCGTATGTGTAAATTACTTATATAAATAATTGTAGGGTATGTATGTATCTAGATAGAAAGACAGTGTATACTATATATATATATCATACACACATATACTGTATACATATACTCTAATAATCATTGATTTATGTGTGTGTGTGCAAACATATATATATAATATATATAATTCTCAGACTTTTATATATATATATATATATATATATATATATATATATATATATA
>JANRMT010062814.1:40777538-40803291 GCA_026402145.1 Polypterus bichir lapradei
TATATATATATATATATATATATATATATATATATATATATATAAGCCTGAGAATTATTACAGTCCACAGAGACATGAAAGTGGTATTTTGAATGTTTCTTTTTAAAGATGTGACTCTCCATATCTATGAAAGCCCTCTTTTCTTGACCTTGTAGGACTGGAGATTATCAGTAGGAGGAATTTCAGCATGTTGAATTGGGAATTGTTTTATGATGACATATCCATTGCCTCCAGGTCCACCTGAAATTCCAACTCTGACCCCCTCCTGTCTCATAACTTTTGCTGAAGGCTATTGCTTAACTCTTCATGGGCTAAAGCTAATTAAACACCAAAATTAACACATTTGAGTTTGTCTGCAAGGTGCTAATTCACTCTGTCATGTGAAAATTAAAAGCATTGTTTAACAGTCAAGCCCTGTTGTGAGAATAAGTGAAAGCAGTACAAGTGAAATGATGATCAACTGAAAACAGATTCTGTTGTTTTCTTGGAGAACAACTTGTAAAGAAGTGGTTTAAATGCAGATAATAAAACATACACACAACCTCCTATACAAACATACAGCATATTTGTCAGATTCCAAATGACTGATCTTTTTTGCACTATAAAGTCTCTTTTTAAATGTGATGTGCATCAAATTTTAACAAATTATGTGCATCATCCTCAAGTGGTTGGTTATGTGTGCCCTAATGAATAAAGCATGTGGAGAACATGGTAGGATGTGGAGAGTGTAGCAATGCAATTTTTACATCCATTACCCCATTCTCTATACTCACATATTTTGTCTCAATTTCAATTGTTATTATTTTAGGATTTATTTTTATGTTTATTACCATCACGGCCGTGAACATATTTGCTTCATATTCGAAACGATTAAAAGTTTAGTGGCAGTAAACAAAAGAAATGTTGGAAGTCATCAAATTTAACATCCAACTTCCCAGTTCACAGCGTATAAAGCCCCCATATCCTTAGGACTGAGTCTGTCAGACACTGATAGTTCTTGCTGGACCGCATTTTAATTTCTCGAGATGTGTCATTAAGCTACTTTTCTACTAAAGTATTCTATGTAGCTCTGGACGATTCACGAAGTATACTGACATGCCAAAAATACTTCACAAATTGCCATTGAGCGTTTCTACCATATCTAAAAAGTAAAAAAAAAAAAAACCACAAAGCTAATCGAATAAGACAAAACATTTTCTTTTTTTTTGGCTTTTATGCTAAAACACACCCTGCATAACTTAGAATCTCCCCGTTGAGTCTCAGACCGGTGTCGGAGATGGCTGTCCTGCATACTGTCGAATGACATTTGTATCTCACATACACTTGTCAAAATACTATAAATTAACAGATGTTATAGGATTGCCCGAAGGCTGCGAGTTTATCCCAAAAAGTTTTAATTTAACTCACCACCACAGTCCAATAATGTTTACTGGACACAGGAGAATAAAAAACAGTGCAGGTTGAGTTCTGGAGAGAAGCAGCATCACGACTACAAAGACACTATTCCTGACCAAAGTAATTTTAGATCGATTCGGATATTTCGGAGCTCTGGCACTGTCCAGAGACGGTGTCTTGTGCACTGGGAGAAACGACAGAAGCTGTCAAAAGGCCTCTTTGAAGTGCGACTCAGAAGTACCTCGGTGAGAATTGAAGAGTTCGGTGACTCAGCCTGTCCCAGAAGAAGAAGAGATTAACGGAGAAACAGAACATCTTCCTGACAGCCAAATGACAACCGCGTCTGAGACGCGCTCCTTAAAGAATGAACAGTCAAGTCCTGAGTCAGAAGTCCCTCATTCCAAAAAAGAGCAGTTCTCAATCACGCAGCAGATATCCCTGTGCCAGAGGGCGGCGGATAGAAAAGAGACGATCTCCGCGTAGCGACTTCAACTGAGTCCCGCCACCTAAAGGACAGAGCTAAGTAATAAATAGTTAACAATGGGAGATGTTTCCATTTGTCTGTGACACGAGCCAGCATCCTAACAAAGTGCCATGCCGTGTGCAGCGGACGCAGGTAGACGTCGAGTACATGTCACAAATGCAGTATCTCTAAGGGACGATTGGGGAGTTCTCTATTTCGAAAATAAATAAGTCGCTTTCTGCCAGACTTATAAAGAGCACTAAAACTTAATTTTGTCTCCCTCACACGCTCGCTCTTTCGCCGCCGCTCTCGCTCTCTAGCACACTGAGCTCCGTTCATCTCCCGCCCGACCTGACTTCGCTTACAGCCAAAAAAAAAAAATCACTGTCACTCAAACGCAAAAGGGAGAATAATTTGTAGGTGAAACAAAGACATGCGAGCTTGTGTGTACGTGTGTGTGTGTGTGTGTGGTTGAGCTATTGGAGAAGAGAAAGAAACATTTCACATGCGTTTTGTTTACTGTAAAGAAATCAGAGCTCTCAGGAATGAGATGATCTCATTTCAGGTGCTGCGTATCAGACCGGCCTGACGGAGACGTTCAGAACGACTGTGGCTAAAAAGAGAGCGAGATAAGGTAAACTAGAATATGGCATTTTGAATCTGCTTAGAAAGTGGCTCAAAGGAATGCAACCTGGCAGGGATCTTGTTTATTATTACAATGCAATGATGTCGTGCTACTCTGAAATACGTCTTAATACCTATTTATAATGACACCTATGACTGCAGCTGAAAAATTAGGCTCTGCCTGGTATGCGCTTCGGAAAACTGATGAGTGCTTAATGCATTTATTTATTATTCTTGACAGTTGCATTGACTTCGCTCCCCCATGAATCCTATGGAATTTAAAGTGTTTAAAAAATAGACAAAAAAGATCGATCACAGTTAACTGTTTTTTATATTCATCCTTGTGTTGCTTTACCCGCTTTCATTTAAACAAACGGGTGCAATTGTCCAAAAATGGACATGCTTGAAAATGTACATGTAGAACAATGGCTTGGGATGTGTTTATGTGAATCACACGTTGTAGGTGGTAAATTGGTGTAGTGGTTAGTTAATGCTCAAAGCTTCAGATTTCCTGGGTTTGAATTTCTGTCCAGTAACTGTCTATATTGACCAGATGAAATACCGGTGGAAGAGTGAAAGAGTTTAGGGGATGAGGGAATAGATATGTTTTGGGACTGAATGCAGAAGACCTACAGTATGAACAGGACAGAATATCAGAGGAGTGGAGGAACAATGTGATTATACCCATTTATAAGTGTGGAAGCTATAGATGGATATGATGATGCATACAATGAAAGGGATTTAGAAATAAGGCTTAGGGAGGATACCATCATAGGGGAGGAGCAGTTTGGTTATATCTCAGAGAAAGGAACAAATGATGCATTTTCTGAGACAGCTCATAGAGGAACATTGAGAAAAACAGAGTTTTTTTATATGGTATTTATTTATCTGGAGAAGGTTTATGATAAGAGTGCCACATCCAGAGGTCTGGAGGTGCATGAGAGAGAAAGGAGTAGCAGAGATGTTTGTGATGATGAGCCAGGATACGTATGAAGGAGTGAGAACCCAGGCTAGATGTAGTGTTGAGATTACAGAAAAGATCCCAGTTAGAGTAGGTCTGCACCATGCAGGGATCTTCTTTATATCCCTACCTCTTTGATCTGGTTATGGATGTGTTGACTCATGGGATAAAAGACCAATCCCCAGTGACATGGTGTCATGTAGCACCAGAAAAGAGGAAGTGGAGAGAAAGTTGGAGAATTGAAGGAGGGCATTGGAAGATAGAGGAATGAAAATAAAAGAAAGAAGGAAGAATATTTGAGATTTAGGATTCAGAAGTTGGCCTGGGAAGAGCTACTGAAAAGAGTGCATAAGAAGATCTAAGATCAGTGGTAGCCCCAATATGAAGAATTAGATGTAGAGATAAACAATAGAGTGCAATGTGGTTGGAACGATTGGAAGAAGGTTTCAGGAGTATTGTGTAATGGAAGACGTAAGGAGAAGGTTAAAGGTAAAATTTATAAGACAGTGGTAAAACCAGCAATGATACATGGAGCTCAGACATGGGATGTAAAGGGAGCTCAGGAAAAGAAGTTAGATGTGACAGCAATGAGAACGTTGAAATAGATGTGTGGAGATACAAAAAAAGAACAGAATTAGAAATGAGACAATCAGAGGTACAACAAAGGTAGGAGAGATATCTAACAAAGTAGTGGTATGGACATGAGCTGAGGAGAGACAATGCGTATGTGCACAAAAGAGTAATGGAAGTGGAAATATAGGGGAAGAGAAAATGAGGGAGGCCAAAGGAAAAATGATTGACTGGGGAGAATGTGTACGACTGAGTTGTATGGAAAAGTCTGATCAGGCATATCAACCCACACAGAAGTGGGAAAAATTTAAGAAGAAGAACTGTCTATATTGAGCATAATGATTATCCCTACATTTGCACAGGCTTTTCCTTCTCAATAATTGCATGTTGTGTTATTTGATTACTGTAAATTGGATCCATGCAATTGAAGATGGTAGCATGAATGAGTACACCTTGAGACTGAAGGGCATCCTGCCCATGGTTGGTTCTAGTCTTGCAGAAAATGCTGCAAATATTAGATTAGGTGGACTTTATTATCCCAGAGAGAAATTTGTTGGCAGCAGAAAAGTACAAAACATAAAGCAAGTTTACAAAGATACAAGAAAACAGTCAAAGACAAAAACTAATATTATCATAAGTATACATGGTCAAGATTAGTACAAAGAAGAAGAATTATGTATAACTATACATAAAGTTAAAATGTACAATTCAGTTGAATCTCTAGAAGTAACAATCCAAAATGCTTATAATTTTAGAAATAATAGATTTCTTTAATATTTTTCTGTTTACCCTTGGAAACCTGAATCTGCAGCCTGATAGCAACTGCAGAAATCTAGGAAAAAGTGAACGGTGACTGCCTGACAGAACTTAGTTGACCTTCTTTTTAATCTGTTTCTGATACAGCTCAGTGACAGAGATGGATAATATTGTACTTCCCAATGACACTCATCTGGATAAGCAGGTTAGAAAACCATAATAATTGATAATGATTAATTAATTTCATGTATATAGTAATTTTTTAACTATTCAGAGTGATTTACATTGAAGGTGGGGAACAATTTTAACCACCACCAAAGTGTAAAATCCATCTGGATGATGGGGCACCATAGTCTTGAGCCAGTACGTTCACCACACATTAGCTGTTAGGTGGTGAAGTACTGAGAGAAATACCCAGTTAGATACAGGTGGTGGTTATAGGAGTAGAATTGATAAGGCCGTGTTGATGATGAGCAATTTAGGCAGGACATTGGAGAACACACTACTGTTTTTGAAAGATGCCCAGCGATTTTTTTTATGACCACAGAGAGTCAGCACCTTGGTTTTACGTCTCACCTGAAGGATGGTTCCAGTTTTTACAGAACACACAGGCCACAGGAAAAGTGCCGCCTAGGCCTCAACAACACCTCTTTCAGCAACAACCCACGTTTTCCTGATTGGTGTCCCATCCACGTACTGGCTGGCTTCAGATGGATTACTTCTTCTGAAGTACAGGTTGGTATGGTAAGTGCTTCTGTGTAACAGCTTCAGACTCCTGGGTTTGAATTTCATCCTGGTCAGTTTCTTTAGTGAGTATTTTTATTTTTCCTATATCTGCACAGGTTGATGGGAGCACAGATGAGAATGCCTTGAAACAGACTGGTATCCTGTCCATGGCTGGTTCTAGTCTTGCAGGCAGGTAAATGGACACTACCTCCCAGGGACACTCAACTCAGTAAGCACATTAGAAAATGAATGGATGGAAAATAAGTGGACACGTTTTATCAGATGCATGCTCATCTGATGATCACCTAAGGAACCATAAAAACGGCTTCTAAATTCACTACAGATCATAAGTAAACATTATGAGAAGGACTTACAAGTTATAGTGTGAACTAATCAAAGGAACAAATGCCAATAATAATAACAGGACTAATTGAGGGTACTTACTGCCGCACTCTGTATCAAGTAAATATCAAGGGGAGTTATTGTTAAGCTGCATAATGCACTTGTGAAGCCTCATCTGAAATATTTTGTGCATTTTTAGCTTCCATATTTCAAAAAAGATATAAGAGAATACAAAGGTAAGTAGCCCTATTTCAGGACAGTGGGGTGTGGTTTAAGCTAGCAGAGGTTAACAGCAGGCATGACAGAAGTATTTAAAATTATGAAGGAAATTAGTGTGGCAGCTGCCAGCTTAAAGTTAGTTTTTCATCTAAACTACAGGCACAGATGGATGCTGATTAGGGACTGATTTCTGACAATTTTTCAGACATTTTTGTAATATGTTGAATAATTTATCAGGTAGTGTGGGATGTACTTTAAAGATATTCACATGTTGACATGATGACAATTTATAAAAAGTAGGTGAATAGGGATGGACTAACTTGGGCTTAAATGGCCTGTTCTTTTCAAAATTATTCTTAAGTTCTTGTATTCTAAATCTAGTTATTCCTACTGCAGTACAGAGAAGGATTCTCTCTTTTCTCTCTTGGTAGTTAAAGCACTGTATAGTATAAACATGAAAAAAATGTGAATTGTATCTAAGCCAAAACCTTGCTGAACAGATTAGGCAATGAACAGCCCTCCATTCTATCTACCTTCAAGCCAAGTAATAGCCTGTAAGGGCAATAAAGGGTTTTACTGAAGAGATTATAAACAATCTTTTTTTTTTCATAGGCCCTCTCCATAGTCAACATCACCCCAAGGGGCTAACCAAATACAAATACAGAGAAAGGGAAAGACATGGAAAAATATTCTTGATGTGAAAGCAACACAATTTACTTTTTTTGGCCCCGATTCTAAGCACTTCTTTTGATACAAGTATAACACTGTGGCATACCGTCAGAATAGCATTTGTTGGTAGCTTATGTGTTTAGTGCCCTCGTGTACCATGCAACCATAAAAAAATAACATATTGAGATTACTTTAAATATTACATTAAAGTAGATTATAAAATTGTATTTTCTTTTAATTTTACCACTTGCAGCTGAAGCATACTTAGTGCTGTCTGAGATCTGGGCATGGGTGTGATGTCTGCAGAAACTGGAAAAAAACGAAATGATGGCACACGTGCTATGAGTGCCTGTTTTGAATAAATTGCCCTGAACCATATTATCAATTCCATTTGGGGTGTGAAAATGTTGGGGACAGAAAATGGTTATCTTTGCAATTGCCTTGACGAGATGTTCTCATTGCATATTTTTGATATGTAGGAAGGAGGTGGGGATTTGTAATTTGCACGTCTCTAAAAGGAATAAAGTATAAACACATGGGTATATTTTCTTAAATAAAAATGTGTGATGGAAGCTAAGAAGGGCTGAAGGTAAAAGGTAATAGATAAGCCTCACTGCTTTATGTTACTTCATTTCAAATGAGAAAGAGTTTGCTGCAAGTACTAGGCAGACAATATGCCCTACCAGATAAACTGTTTTACTATAAAGCAGAAGGCTGCAAACTCACCCACCTCTACAATTTAGAAATGGCAGTTGATCAGGAGCTGGGTGGGAGATGCTCCATGATGTAGTTTCCTAACTCTTTTCATTGTGCTCCAATCTCCTCTCCTTGCTGGCCAACTGTTGTACTGCTAGCCAGTATTTATTTATATATTTTATTATGTTTCCATAAATAACGTTCACCACTTATCAAGGCTAGGATGTTGGCCACCTCTAGGATGGGTGACTGAGATAGGTGACTTTAAGGGGGGTATTTCTGGTGTTCTTTTTTCTGTCTCTTTGATGTTACAAAGAATTAAAAACATTTTCATGTTTTGTTATGTATCAATTGAATATGTTTAATATAAATTTGACTGCAATTAACTTACCCTGTCAGTACCCATATTGTAAAAAAAATACAGTAAGTGTATGTCTGCAAATTTCATCTATTTCTGGACTAATAAAGCACCATAGTATACTCCCCAGAACAGAAAAGTTCTCAGTGGTGTAAGGGCATGGACTGGATTAAAATGGACTAGTAAATCTTTATATTGGTAAAGTTCTTTAGATCTCCTCTAGCAAAGAAGGCATATCTCTATCGTATAGCATCATTAGTGAAAGCTCTGAGTCTTATTAAGTCAAACGGATGGAAAAAAGTGCAGGGTTTGCAAGGAATTTACAATTTCACAGGAGATAACAATGACGCACCTTGACATTACTGAGTGCTTCATGTTGAAAAAAGTTAAAATGATCAAATTCAGCATATTCAGATTATATATTATAGAACAATACAATGTGATAATGCCCAAGAGGGGGAGTAATTTGATATCCATAATGAATGCACTTACTGAACATAAAAACGCTTGACCCTCCTCTATGTATGTATGTATGTGTGCACACATTTAGTGTGCCGTCTGCATGTACATTTACATGTGTATGCGTATGCATGTGTTTATGGACAATGCACATAACATCACTTTTCAAATCTGATTTTACCTCATCCAGCTTAAAATCCTTCAGTTTCATGTTGATAAAACTGTAAGTGATTTATTTGATTTATATTGCTGTTAAGCATGCTATTCTTTGTTATTTTCGTCTATAACATCAAAGAGGAATTATGAAAAATTATGTGGCGTGACATCAAAGGTACAATTTTTCAAGTTTCTATTTAAAAGACAAAACTGATCTTGCAATATTTTACATGCACATTGCTGATGCCGTGGGGTGCAAGTTGAAGTGGTGTCGGATGACTTTAGCCTTGTAGGTTTTCTAACATATTAGTTAATAAATGGACAACTGAGAGTGGAGGATGGTAGAAGGCATATCAAATTCCACATAACATAACATTCTCAAACCTGCTTAATCCAATTCTGGGTCATAGAGGGTTCGAAGCCTTTTAAAGCAGCATTTGGAAAAAGGCAGGAACCAGCCCTGGCCAAATTGCCAGTCCATCAGAGAACCCATCCCCACACATACATAAACCCACACGTTCACAGGGTCTAGTTTGATTTACCAATTAATCTAACCATCACATCTTGGATGATATACTATTTGAGAAAAACTAGAGTACATGGACAAAAGCCAATGAATATACAGGGAGATGTCCAAACTACATTTTAATTCAGTAACACTACCCTTTGTGCCACAGTGCTGTCCCATATCTGATCCAATTTTGGTATCACGTTTTTAGGTAATTTGGTTGAAAATAAATGTATCGAAAAGGACAATTTATATGCAGTCATAGAGTAATTATTGTCACATGTACAGAATACAGTAAAATTATTATTTCTTTGAGCTAATCAACATGCATCACGTCACAACACTCTCCAGCACTATGATTAATGCATATACAGTAGCTACATTACCTCAAAGCTTCTGTTGTCCTTACTGGGACAATCTTTGAATATATTTATATACTGACAAGAACTATCAAAATAATCTCTGATTTTTGTTCCATCAGCAAGCAATGCATTAATGCCCAGGGCATTTTTTATGTTCGGATGTATTTTAAAAATAGACAGAAAATCAGTTTAAATATGTAATATCAAATTTTCAAACCCCAACTGAAAATACTTTTGATACTTAAACATCAAACATTTTTTCACAAATGTCTTGTTTCCGAATACTGGAGCTCCATGGAATCAATCTGATTGTTACCATGTGCACCATTGTTCTTTAAAAATGGAGCTGTATTTGGTGTAATATTTATTGAACAATGGACTAATACTAAATTTCTCATGGCAGATAAACAATTAAAACTGTACATTTGCATGAAATTAAGAAATGTATTTCCGTGTATTTGGTGCCTTCAAAGATGCCATCCATGATTAAAGGTTTGAGGCAATGACAATGCTAATGAAAAAGTGAAGAAGAGGCTACAGTTGTAGAATTCACACTGACTCAAGAAGGGTATATATTCTCTAGTTTCTGAGGCATAAAACTATGACAGATATTCTTCTACATCTCAATAATGTGCACTTTGATAAATAGCAATCACCCCTGGGCTGATACAGTATTTTAATATGCAATGATATATCGCAGTGCAAACAAGCCCAGCAATTTGCACATGAAAGTGTGATGCATTTTAGTATTGCTGCACTAACCTTTGTCATTCTCAAAATACAAAGTATATAAAATCAATGTACAATAATCCATATTAATGGTGCTGGGCAGATTTGGTGTCTAAACACATTATTTAAAGACTTCATACTGTTGCAGTGGTTACTGTTGCAACCTCAGAAGTCCAGGACCCCAGGTTTAAATGCTAGTCTGGTCACTACCTTTGTGGAATTTACATTTTCTCCCTGTGTCTACATGGGTTTTCCAGCTTTCTTCATATATCACAAATGCATGTAGGTTAGTCTAAATGACAGCTCTAAATTAGCCCTGTTTGAGTGAATATGCCCTGCAGTGAACTGTCACGCTGTCTAGGGTTGACTCTTGTATTGCACCTAATGGTGTTACCCATACTCCTAACCTACTGTATATAAACTGGTTAAGGTAAAATAACTGGACAGTAATAATAATAATTCTTTTTATTTATATATTGCTTTTCTCACCACTCAAAGTGCTTCAGTGAGTGGGGAGCCACCTCAACCACCACTAATGTGTAGCATTCACCTGGATGATGTAACCACAGCCATTTTTGCATCAGTACACACACCACACATTAGCTATTAAGTGGTGAAGTGGTGAGAGAGATGGACATTTAGGGTTAATGGATGATTAGGGGGACCAGAATGACTTAGCCATGGTGGGCAATTAAGCCTGGACATCGACATTCACCCGTAGAAAGTCAAGACCTCAGTTCTATGTGTCATTCGAAGAACAGCTCCATTTTTGCAGCACAGAGTCCCTAATCACTGCACTAGGGCATTGATCCTCACCAACACCTTTTCCAGCAGCAATTCAAGCTTTACCTAGATGATCTTCCATCCAACTACTGGCCAGGCTTCAGGTGGATGATCTCTTCTGAAGTGCATGTGGTATGGCTGCTGGCCATACAGTAGCAATATATTATTTCAGTCTTTTTTAATCTTGGGACATGAGTAGTAAAATCATGAACTTAATTTACTAATTTGTAAAGAACCAATCAAAAGGAATTAGCAGTGCTTGCTAGGAGAAGACTGTTGCGATTTTTGTCGTAAACTTGTTTTCTACAGATTTGAAAGATTTCTTCTTTCTAGAGTGCCTATTAAAGACTGGGTCAGATGTGATGGTTCATTTACTTTCATTCTGTCTGTTACATAATACTACATAATACAGTACTTTGCATTATTGACGTCCAAAGGAATAACAGGCTCAAACAAAAATAATCTTTGGGGCACCAACCCAGCTGACCCCGTTAACTTAACAGTCTGAACAAAAGGAAAAATAAATGGTGGCCATTAGAATAATATGTCCTGTACAATTATGGCATATTATTACATATGTCATCTAAAGGTTATAGCACTCCTTTGCTCTGATCGCTCTGGACAAAAATGACGGTTGCTTGTAGGTTGTCATTTTTTTTATGGCGCAGGGACTGCAAGTGACAGAGTCAGTTGCCCTCATTGGGCGGTTTCTCTGTACTGTGCGGCAGTGCCCCCTCTTGACCTGGGGTGGTATCACATACCAGGGAAGAACTTGCATGCATAATAGCATATATGGAAAAGAAAATGACAGATATATAGTACAGAGATGATGACAATTATTGCCTGATCTACACAAACTATTATGAGTATATAATTTAATGGGCCCTGCTCATTCTAGGACTTTGCAACAACAATTTTATTTCTTGTCCAAAATCACACAAGGAATGCCTCAATGGGCTTTAACAGGTCATTTCTGACAACTGCTCTGAACTTTGACTCTCTAAGAAGACAAGATAAAATCCTTGTAGGAAAAAAAAAAATGGAAAAAATCTTAAATAAGGTAATTCAGAGAGAGGCCCCCTTCCAGGTAGGATGGGTGAACAATGGGTGTCAAAAAATGGGGTAAATCCAACACACAAAAGAGAATCCAAGTAATCTGATTCACTTTTTCTTTTTTATGTATTTCTTAGTCTCTGTTTGACAGAAGCTTTGGAAGTCAGTGTTTGCTGTATTGTCTAGGGAGATGCAGCAAAACCTATGTATTTCTGACACAAACACATTCAGATTGATTCCCTCAAACATAGTAGGTGATGTTCAGAACAGCTTTGCCTCCATCAGGCGTGCTTTTGGCTGAGCAAAGGTTCATTGCAGTCCCACTCTATACAGACTAAAGAGGCAGGTTGAAAAGGCTGGCCATCCAATTTGATTATCTTATTTGGTAGTTGCCAAGGAGAATGTTCTGTACTTGGGGATATGCAGTGTGAGGAATGCACATGAGCGGTGGTGAGAGCTACTAACAGATAAAGAGACTGTACTGAATGTATAGGAACAGAAGATGGCAAACGTGATGTTTTTCTACCGATAAGATTATATAATGTGTGTGTGTGTGTGTATGTGTTGATTATTTAATAAATAAATGTGTACAACATTCTAAGGGTAAGACAAAGCAAGAAATCTGCTCCATCTTTTTAAGTATGTTAAACAGTGGGTGGCTAGCCCACTTGCGCACAACATAAAAACCTCATCTCCTCTCTTTCTCTCTGTCACAGCCTTGGACTACACTTCTCTAGTGAGAGTGTGTCCTGCCATCTAATGACCTGGAGGGTTAAAACTGGCTTTACTCTGTAGTCTTCACCATTAAGATCTTGAACAATATGTTACCCTTTGTCTTTTGCATAGTCCTTTGGCCTCTTTTCAACCATCCATTATCACCTAATTCTGGCTACTGTAATTGTGGAATCTGCTCAAACATCCTTTCAGTTGGCACCCTCTTTCTCTTGTACCAGTACTCCTGCTTCCATCCTACTGCTTTCCTGTAATGGCATGTGAAGTTGCCAGTGTATTTCTGCCTGGGTGTGTCTCTCTGGTTCTTTCTCATAAATCTTATTTACCCTTTTCTGGGACAGCACCTTGATATTTAGAAAGCACTTCATTGTACATATCATTTGTTCAAGAGATAAGCTTGTAAAGATACTGTATGTTCAACTTGTACATCCCATCTATCATATTATTTCTGCTTTAAGTCATAAAACTTCTATCTAAACATCTATTTTGACTATACTAACTGTGCTCGTAATAACCATCTTTAAAAAAGTATTATCTACTGAATCTAATTGGGCAGCGAAGTGGAATATAAAATTAGAAAAGTATTGATGTTGTGAGCACTTTTCATTTTTGCACATTCTTATGAGCCCTTTTGGCAATAAAAGGACATTTTTGATAGCTGTTTTGTAGAAAAAGGCTCTAAAAGTAAAGCCTCATGGACTGGTAGCAAGAATAAGGAGCCAAGGACTCAAACACCAGGTCTTTCTTTCATTCCTCTGGTGTATATAGTTTCATTTGAAACAAGAAAAACATGATCTTGAAACCTGCCCTGCTTGAGTAGTGGAATGCTATATTTATTTAATTTTAATATATGTAATCCTATTAAAATACTCTTTAGTAATCTTAAACACGGTTTCTTGGGACACCAGTATTATTCAAAGAATGTCTGGGAAATACTTTAAAGGTACAGTACAAAAATATTATACATTTCTCCTTTTCTGTCTATCTGAGAAACAAACATGTTTTTATTATAAATGTATGTTAATACAGTGTACAAAAATTCCTCCTGGACATTTCTTTTATACTTACATTTCACTCTACTGCCAGTTTCGCAATGAAAGACCCCACAACGTTTTCCAAATTGCCAGCAAAGGCTCCTTAATCAAGATTTTGTATTACAGTGTGCTTCAATGCAAGACATTCTGTTCCCCTCTAGTCGTGTCAACATTTAGTCTCCAAAGGCAATGATCCAGGTCTCTAAAAGAATATATGAAGTAATAAAAGTGTGATAGAATTGACTAGGCGTGAGTGGCTATGCACAGAGTATGGCCCACATACTGTGACTGTACCTAAGGGTACATCCTGAGAATATCTCTTATCTTTGCTCATTTAAACAGTTTCCCCATCATGTGCACTGCTTATTCGCTTGAGTGACTATTTCTCCTCCTACATGTACTACAACTACTTATTACCTTTTAAAGTTCCTAAGAAAATTTTAACTTGGTTCCAAGTTACAGGTAAAAAAAAAGTATGAAACAACCTTGTGTTCATTTCTGATGCCTCTTGGTTTTTCCTTTAAAATTAAAGGTTGACATTGCAATTTTATCAGCAGATAATTTTTAAGGTTGAAGTACATTTGTAATGTGCTGTAGAAAGCAATCTGCCATATTATGGAAATAATAGGGTTGTGCATTGCTGCACAATTATCTACCTAATAATTACAGCAGGTAAAAGGTAATGTTTCATTTCTAGTATATAGTGTACATAAATGCATTTCTACCAACTGTTTAAATACTGAACACAGTTGATTTATTAATAAAAACATTCATTATTTTGCATTTTACACATAATAAGATGATATGTCCTCAGTAAATACACAGTTAACTGCATAATATGTATAAAAGGCTTCTATATGGCCCCAATGAAAACTGAAGTCAGTCATGTTTCAGTAGTTAGAGGCTGTGGCAGGGTGCAGGAATGAGAGGTCTGGATGCACTGAGGAAATTTTGGGGTGCCAACCAAGTCATCCCTATTATTGTCCGGAGACAGCAAAATCAAAAGGAAACAAACAAAAAATAATGCTTGTAAGTATGCGTCCTGTAAGCACGAATTCACAAAAGAACAGAGGTTGCAGTTGCTGTAGCGGAGCTCTCCCTAGAGGGTTGTTCTGGCCAGTAATGACTCCATCTTCCCAGGATGCCTGGGTTTTTATGGCGGCTAGGCCGGAAGGCGCTGGTTTAAAAGCCTTCACTGGGTGGCTTCTTAGCACTGTTGGAAAAGAAAGAGATGACAGCATTAGCCACAGCGCCACCTCTTGTCTCGGAGGGTAATTACATACCTTGAATATGTCAGCGAGGAGGTCCTCCAACACACGTGTGACAAGGATTAGCACTTAAAGTAGAAAACAATCCATTTGGCTTAGACAACGTCCTCTGCACTTTTCAGAGAAAATCAATAGATAAAGAATTTGTATTTTTTCTTTAACAAAACACAATATTTTTGCGCTTCAGTCAAAAAATTCAGGTAACACTTTTTAACATTTGCTAAATGATCATTTTTATCTTAATTGGTCACAACAAAGTTACTTATTGATAAGTGGAAATTCCTTTTACCATCATACAGTTGGTAAGTCGATCAAATAAAAGTCAAACACCTTATTCAGGATTACTTGATATGGCTGAATATTTTTGCAGTGGAGGTTTCAGAACCACTTACCTTTTTATGCTATGTGTCACTGACATCTTTTACCTGCTGGCACTGTAAAGCCGGTAATGCATTATTGTTTTGTAACTTGGTAGGCCCTTTGAAGCAAACTAATTGTACCTGTGACCTTTGCAAATATCCAGAGGGAAGATGCATGTTTTCTCCAGATAAATTACCTACAGATCTGATGCCGTGATTCTCCCCAAAAAGGCTTCAGTTGAAAAGTGTAATCAGCAACAACTAAATGTTAGATAAAATTGGCTACCATAAGAAAACTGATTTCCTGTTTTTGCTGAAAAATGGTTAAACCTGAAACATTCCACTAAATGGTATGTAGAGAAAAACCAAGCAAAATGACACCTTTTATTGGCTAACTAAAAAGATTACAATATGGCAAGATGTCTCGAAAGCTTGCATATTGTATTCTTTTTAGTTAGCCAATAAAAGGTGTCATTTTGCTTGGCTTTTCTCTACATCCATAATGGCTAACACAGTACAACACCCTAGTACTATACACTAAATGGTATGAAAGAAATGTTCATCTGTTTTACTTTATTTTTATATAGTCAGTTTATACACATCCTAGATTTCTGTTTAAGGTAAGGTCATATTTCCCATTCTTTTATACATTTTATTGATAATTTGTTAGACATCACAATAGACAATACAGTACCAAAGATCACACTCCGTGTAAATACAGAACAGTTACCATTTTCTATTATGACATGTTTCATAGGAGAGGCTCATGAGACTTTATAGCCAGTTTTTAGTCACACAAATTAACAAGTTTTAGTACAGCAAAAACAAAAAGATGAACAAAAGTCTATGGATGAATATGGTATTTCACTTAGATTGAGGCAAAAGTCCATATTTGTAGAAGAAATCCTTCTAACTCTATTAGGCCTTTTAGTACTGGAATGTATGACAATACATTATTTATCAGAAGTCTTAGAGATGTGTGAAGGGTCAGTGTTCAGTGTCAGCTGAAGATGAGTCTAACTTGGTCCTGCATGCCAGCAGCCATACCACCTGCACCTCAGAACAGGTAATCCACCTCAAGCTAAGTGTGTTTAGGCCTCAACAGTACTTGGATGGGAGACCAACCAGGAAAGCTTGGGTTGCTGCAGTAAGAAGTGTTAGTGAGGCCATCGGGGTTGGGTGCTTACCCTGTAGTCTGTGTGTGGATCACAATACTTCAGTCAGTGATGAGGACATTGTACTGAAAACAGTGGTGCTGACCTTTGTGGTCATAAAGATTCCTGGGCATCTTTCAAAAAGAGTAGGGTGTATCCCAATGTCCTGGCTAAACTGTCTCACATGGCCTGTTCATTTTGGACTCCTAATCATCCACTAGCTCTAATTGACTAACTACCTCTCTCACCCCTTCACCATCTAATAGCTAATGTGTCATGAGCGTACTGGCACCAGAATGGCTGCCACTGCAACATCCAGGTGCTACACATTGGTGGTGGTTAAAGAGATTTCCCACTATCTTGGTAGAGTGCTAGCCATCCATCCATTTTCCAACCCGCTGAATCCAAACACAGGGGTCTGCTGGAGCCAATCCCAGCCAACACAGGGCACAATGCAGGAACCCATCCCAGGCAGGGTGCAAACCCACCATAGGACACACACAAACTAGGGCCAATTTAGAATCGCCAATCCACCTAACCTGCAGGTCTTTGGACTGTGGGAGGAAACCCACACAGACACAGGGAGAACATGCAAACTCCACGCAGGGAGGACCTGGGAAGTGAACCCAGGTCTCCTAACTGCAAGGCAGCAGCGCTACCACTGCGCCACCGTGCCGTCTGGTAGAGTGCTATTTAAGTATAATTAATTATAAGTGTGGAGGTGTGTGTAAGTGTGGCTTTTAATTAATTGGCAATTTGTTCATGGCTGCTTCCTGCCTTGCAACCCAGTAATATTGGGATAAGCCCATTATTCATTTTTTTAACATCCCATAAAATCTACTTGGAATTATTTCCACACTGATAGGTGGTCTCACTTTCTAAAGTATTTTTTTTGGGGAACTAATACGCACAATAAATCAATATTTACATTGCCCTATAAAAATTCCAAAATTGTGGTTCTTTGCAAGTTCCGTTTCAGAGATAGTGGATTGTACTGAGCTTCACGCAATGAATTAAATGTACCAAAAGAACCTGTAGAAACCTGCAGAAAAAATAGCAGCAATAGTCACCTTCAAAGTAATCTTCTGCAGAAAAGCATTTAGTTAGACGATGTCGCTATTGCTGAAAAAATACCAGGAATTCAATTCCTGGAATACCCTTGAGTTCCTTTCTCACGTTACACTGGATATCAGAAATGTCTGAACATCTTCATCCTTTCATGGCAGTTTTTACTTTTAGAAAGAGCCAGAAATTACAATGGCAAATAGGGTGGATGATCTAATTTGGTAATTGATTTCCTAGCCAGAAAGTCACAAATACTGACTATAAAATTAGAAAAGTATTGATGTTGTGAGCACTTTTCATTTTTGCACATACTTATGAGCCCTTTTGGCAATAAAAGGACATTTTTGATAGCCGTTTTGGATGATCAGTTTCTAGTATCATCGTTCATGTCTTCTCGTCCCCTTTGAACATTTTATGTCACTCAAAGACACTTGACTTTTCATAGCATCCTCACCATACTCCACTTTCAACAGCTCGAACGTTTCAGTAGCACTTTGTGGCATGAGTGATACTAAAAGGCCATTCTTGTAATTAAGTTGTCACACCTCGTACATTGGATAATCTAGCATTGCCATTATTTTTATTGCTAAAGGTCTACAGTGTGCATTTCATGATTAGTAATTTTATTATGATACACAATTCCAACATTGGACTAATCAGTCACTCGGGACTAATCACTGTCTTTGACAAGAGCACCTACATATATATTAAAATCACTGTTAGCTTTATTTCAATACTGCTAGCTTCCATGGTTTACTGAAACAAAGTATGGTATCACATACACATATCGTCATGTCATGTAATGGATATCACACCCTTGGTCATTGACCCCATATTTGAAAAGATATTTTTCTGAACTGTGTTGTCTAACCTCTTCAACATTTGAATAGGTTTGATGAGGATTATGGGAGATGTGTCTCCAAACTCTTTCTAAATTTTTAGCGTTTCTTCCACACAGTTTTAAAAAGTAAATGGTGCTGGGGTTATTCAAGGGGCCTCATAGATTTAGTAGCCTGGATTTGAACATTAGAATACTAGAACAATTGTGATGAGAACATACAGCCCAACAAGCTCATCCTTTCTACTCACCTAGATTGTCCAAAATAACATCAAGTTGAGATTTGAATGTCCCTATAGTCCTACTCTCCAATATACTACTTGGTAATTTATTCCATGTATTTGAGGCCTGTGGCCAGTCGCTGTTATTGTCTGTGAGGAGTGTGTATGATCTCCCTGAACCTGCATGGACTTTTCCTCAGATCAGATAATTTGGTTTTCATTGCAAATATGTGTCTGTTAGGCAATTTTAAATTGGTTCCACAGAAACGTGGCGTCTCATCCGTAGTTGGCTAATACCTTGGTCCTGTTAAAATAAGCTATGACCACCTGTGGTGGGGTGGTTCCTGCCTCATGCCTGTTGCTGTAGAAATGGGCTAACCCCCAAATGACCCACTCTTTTAATAACCCAGTGTTGAATAATGTGGTTACAACAAATAGATGGATTTGTAGATAAAGCAGTACATGCTACTTTGTAATATAATTAGATACAGTTAGCATTTTTTATTACTTCAAAACTGCTAGATTCTCATAAAAATACTTTTATGCTTCTTTTCTTTCCAAATCAATGTAAAAAGCAGTGGAATAACCATCAATGATATGAAGTCATCACTTCCTAGATCATTCATTCCAAAGCTTTCTCATTATATTTTTGGTGCACAAATTGATTAATAAAATACAACAAATCTTAGTAAATAAACATGCAAGTCCCATCTAGTTCACATTCAGCTTCATCCATAATGCCTAAGCCCTCAAAATCAAAAATTCCAGAAAACAATTGCTGTTCTTGTTAAAGAAGTTGGCACTTGAATATCTTTAAAAGCTTGGCTGTGAATTTAAAACAGAGTCAGTTCTTCAATATTTCCCTTGGAGAGTTCAGTGAACTCAAAAGGAAGATAGATATTTCATTAAAGGCTTAACCCTTTGATATTCAGTTGCTTCTGTTATTCCTGCTATTACCTAATTGCATCAATTCACTGGTTTAATTCTAGTTCAATAAAAATGGAAAGAATTCGATTTTAGAAACTATATTCTGTTTAGCTTAAAATAACAAAAAAACCAAAAAAAAAACAATTAAATATTCGAATCTGGGTGGTACAGCGGAGCACCAGTTAGTGCTACAGCCTTAGAGTTCCAGGAGACCGTGTTCAAATCCCGTCTGTGTGTCTTTCTTCCATTGACAATCTGTGCTTTTCTCTACACTTTTCTCAAAGATGTGTCAGTTAGGTTGATGGAAAACTCTGAATTTACCTTGTATTAGTGACTGCATGTTAAAGTGCTTGGCAGAGGATTAGCATCCTGCTCCAGCTTGTTTCCTGCCTTGTTCTGGAAGCTGTAAGGATATGCCCAGGCTATCCACATTCATAAACTGCATTTATTCTGTTTACAAGTAAATAGATGATTTTTATATTTGTATTAGAATGCTAATACTGTAATGGCCAGTAAGTCAGGTTTTAGGAAGAAGACAAAGTTGCTTAAGGAGGCAACTGAACCCAGTCAAGTAAGCCAGATGTATTATTCACAATGCCTTTAATAAAGGTTTGATATTACATATGCACCCTAGTAGATCATAAAAGTGCAATCCGCCTTAACAAAAGGACAAGAGTCTATGTGCCTGTCTGGTTGTTATTTCTGTCATTCCATGAGATGGCACATCACGAACATTAACACTGCTTTTATGAATTCCATACCAAATGATATATAACAGACATATACATTGCATTTGTCATTCCAACAGGTGATCTATCACAAATAACACTGCTTTTACAAATTTCATGCCAAATGGCATATAACAGACATATGCATTGCATTTAACATTCCCACAGATGGAGTATCACAAACATTAATCCATCTATTAACACTGCTTTTACAAATCCCATACCAAATGGCATATAACAGAGACATATGGATTGCATTTGTCATTCTAACAGATGGCGCAGCACAAACATTAACACTCCTTTAATACATGCCATACTAAATGGTGTATAACAGAGACGTTTGCATTGCATTCGTCATTCCAACAGATGGTGCATTACAAACACTGCTTTTAAGAATTCCAAGCCAAACAACCTATAACAGAGACATATGCATTATATGGTTCATTGCAAACATTAACGATGAGATCTACATTAATTACTTAGACTTCAATCTGTCTTAGATGGGTAGCACAACTAGTACCTGAAAATATTATAAAATCTAGCAAAGGTTCAACCCACATACACAGAATACATAAGGGATAGGCTCCTGTCTCTTTTATACCCGTATGAGGTAAAGCAGAAATAGTTACCTTTTGTTTAAGGTTCAAATATCTAGAATAATACAAATACCATATACATATCCATCCATCAATTTTCTTATCTACCTATCCAGTGTAGGGTCACACGGTAATACAGATGCCTCTATAATAAATGCAGTAAAATAGTTAAGTAGTATGCACAAACAACATACTATTCATTGTGGCTGTATTTAAAACAACCAAAGCACTATTATTCATAACAAGGCCCAAAGACGGTGTTTCAGATTTTGTCTGTCTGTTGGTTTTTTTTTATGACCCTCATTTATCCATTTTAGAGTTTTGCAAGCATTTGGACAAGGTGGTACATGAGTGGTCTTCATGCCCTTTGTGGAGCACATTCATGCCTTACATGCATACTTATTCACAACCTTCTAGTTAACTTAACATGTATGCATTTGGGATTTGAAAGGAGATCTTCCTTTCATGAGGACATCAACATGAACACAGGGAGGATATGCACCTCCACCCTAGAGTCAGCCCAAGATCTCTAGAGCTGTGAAGCAACAGAGTTAACCATACTTTCACTATGCTTCCTTCTTTTTCTGTTTTATTTAGCATGACCACCTCAAAATGTAACAAGTGACGACTAGAGATTCAGAGAAAATCAAATAAAACTTCCTCTATAATGCTTTGGTGGTTAAACTTTGTGTGAGCACATACGTATTCCATTCTTCATTAACGGATTTAGAATTTATGTAATCCGTCATAATAACAACATCAAATTAACTATTTTTATAACTTGGAAAATTACAGTTTGTGGTAATTCATTAAGCTATGAACATTAGTAAGCTATATATTATTCTGTTTCTGTTCTCGGTACTCAAATGTGGCAATTGGTGCCACAGCCCACCTGCCAAGTTGTTTGCCTGCCTATGGTAAAGTCATCCCTGATGGAGGATCACAGGAATCATGGGAAAGAGGGATCCTTTCATCGGATTGGCTGGCCCAGCACTGTTTCAGCCGTGGAATGGCCAAATGGGGGAGCCAGCTTGATGGATGAGGTCTCCAGGACTTTAAAAATATCCAAATCTTATTATGTGTTATCATCTACTGTTAAATTCTGCTTCGTACTTCTAAAACTTTTTTATATTTATGCTGTATTAAAGATTTGTTCTGTTCTGTGTATTGTATTGACCCCCTTCTTTTGACACCCACTGCACGCCCAACCTACCTGGAAAGGGGACTCTCTTTGAACTGCCTTTCCCAAGGTTTCTTCCATTTTCCTTACAAGGTTTTTTGGGAGTTTTTCCTCGTCTTCTCAGAGAGTCAAGGCTGGGGGGCTGTCAAGAGGCAGGGCCTGTTAAAGCCCATTGCGGCACTCCCTGTGTGATTTTGGGCTATACAAAAATAAACTGTATTGTATTGTATTGTATTGTATTATGCAGATAGTAGAACACATATATTAGAAGGCATGTACTGCTTATGTAGATACTAAACAAATATATTAAAAGGCATATGCTGTGCATATAGCAGTACACTTGTAATATCATTTTCATAGAACCAGTGTCTGAAATAAAATTAAAAAAATGTATTCTCTGTAACACCAGTACAGTACCATGATTACATACCAAACCAATGAAGAATTATCAGCATTGGCTTCTGTACTGATCATTATAACTTCAACACATCCATCCATTTTTATAGGTACATATCCCATTTAAGTTAGATTAGAGTCAGATCTTGTCCCAACAAAAATAACTCTTGTCAGGATGCCCAATCATTAGACAGCAAATGCAAATACAGAAAGACTGGGGCATTATTGATTCTCAGTAGATATGAGGCATATATGAGGAACTGGGAAACTCAAAAGGAAATCACACAAAGATTTGTAAAGAATCCCCCCCAAAAAAATCAAAGTTAGGAATTAAATACAGTGAGCAAGCAAAATTTTCAACTTGGTCATTATATTCCAGACATAAACTTAATAAATCAAGGTGGACTCTGGATCTTCTAGAAATGACTTAACAGATGACACATATATGTATATGTTGTAGTACGGAGAAGAACAGAGCCACTCTTTTTCAGAGAATCACTTCAAAGTATTTCCTTTCCGATAAATAAACAACCATTACTGCTTCAAACACACGTAAGTGTGTTCAACCATTTTCATAGCGTATCCATTATTCACAAACTGCTTCACAAAATCTGGGTTCACATAGAGTTAAGTCCTGTCACAACAGCATCAGGCACAACCTTAATGCTTTAGTTAATGAAGACCAAAACTGTTCACTCTGCTGTTGAATTCCATAGTCAAACACTGCCACCTTATGTTCAACTATGTTAAGGCAACTTAAAGTAGGCCACTTCACATTGCCTTCAGTTTTGTTCAATTTTATTTTAAAGTCTTTTATTGCAGATAGATAGACACCTGTCTATCTATCTGGTGACATTTTATTTTAGGTAATGCAAAAATGCATCTATTAATCGTTTTCTCTTAGCCAACAAGATCTTAACAAAGGCTTCATCTGGTTGTAATAACAGTTACAAAGCATTGGTAAAGTTATTTGTCTATGTAATATGGCCCACAAAAATAATTTCACTTTGTAACAGTCCAAAATGATATAAGTGAGACTTCTGTTTCTTCATGTTGCCTACTTAATTATAAAACCTGCAAATCCTTCACATTAACAAGTAATATAACCAGCATAGCAAAGGGTCTTATTATGAAACACTGCACAGAGATGAATTACCTATTTACTGATGTTTTTATAGGTGGTATGCAGGCCAAAAGAAGCCTTTGTTAAGGTCTTGTTATGTAAGGCAAATGATAATAGATGCATTTTTTGCAGTACCTAAAGTGTTACAAAAAAAAAACCACAAACATTTCAAGCCACAAAAATATGCCAAAAAGAAAACTATCACATTTAAATGATGATAATGCCATGTACTTAAAGCATTAACATTAAACAAAAATGTTAGCACCATATTGAAAAATCTCTACATATAAAATCCAACGTCTGTCTGTCTCTCTGTCTGTTTGTCCGCTTCTCACGAGAGAACTACTTAACTGATTTAGATCGGGTTTTTTTCTATAATTTGCTTGAACATTCCAACTGATTTTGCAACCCCTCTTATCGCGCAAAGTATCAAAGTTCACTTGTGTTACCGATTTATTTGCACGAATCCGAGAGAGATGCAGCAGGCCGGGGGAAAGGGGGACGGGGCCTTCCTCACTCACATGCCAGCCTCAGGGCGTTTCTTACCCCTGCTTAGCTAGAGAACGAGAGAACTACTTAATGGATTTAGATCGGGCTTTTTTCTAGAATTTGCTTGAACATTCCAGTTGATTTTGCGACCCCTCACATCGCACTAATTATCATAGTTTCGTTGTGGTGCCGATTTATTTGCGCAAATCCAAGAGAGACACAGCAGGCCAAGGGGAAGGGGGCTGGGCCCTCCTCACTCACGCGCCACTTTGGGGCATACCTTACATCTGCTTAGCTAGTGAAGAAGGGAACTACTTAACAGATTTTTTTCTAGAATTTGCTTGAATATTCCAGTTGATTTTGCGACTTCTGTCATCACGCTAAGAATCATAGTTCGCTTGCAGGAGCAATATACTCGCACTAATCCGAGACAGAAGCTGCATACTGAGGGGAGTGGGAAGCGTGATGTCAGAAGTAGGGAGCCGGGCAGGACCGTCCTCACTGTCCTGCTTCACTTCTACGCAGGCGGAGCCGTGGGGCACAGCTAGTTACTAATAAAAACAATCCATCTTTCATTTTCCTAACAAGTGAAATATTACAGTTTAGAACATGTTTCCCAAAATTCTCATCAATGATGGCTTATATTTTGCAAAATTGTGTCATAATAATCAGGTTCAAAAGATGGACAACCAGATTGAAGTTACTTGCAGTGTGTGTTGTATGACTGGAAAGCAACACTGAGCCACTACAGAGAGATCAGCACTATGGCTTCACTCCACATGGTGGTAACCTACAGCCAACTGAACTTCTCAGATGTAGGCAAATCTGTAAAAGTAACACAAACTGGCAAGTAGTTGAAAACTGGTCCATTTCAAGCCTAAGTGTGTGAGATGTATTGAACAAAAAAACTAAAAACATGCTGGAGAATGAGTTTTTTGTAAGCAATAAAAAGATCACCATAGTATGACAGTCTTCCCCAAAGGCTTTAGATTTCTCACATGAACATTAGACAACGCTGGAAATGATGACAGTAGAAGAGAGGAGTGTTTAAATTACAGTCAGGAATTCATGAGCAGTCCTGGGAACAATAAGTACAGAAGCAGATAAAATACTGTATGATCTCTCAAGCTGATGACATTCTAAAACAGGCTAAATCTTAAGGTCAGAGAGACCATTATCTAAGATTGGAATCAGTGTTAAAGAAGGTGTCAAAGGACCATAATTTAGAAATTTAAGGTAACATGAAAGCTGAGGAACCCACTAAAACAAAGGCAAAACAGCCAGACTCTGGCCAAAGCAAGTCACTGGAACAGCATGTTTCTCCTGAGTGCTGGTTGACACCACAGGTTCTTGAAGTTATTAGCTTTGTCTCATACAGTAGAAATATGAGATTCCACAGATGTAATATATAATAGTGGACGTGTTTAAAAAGTTAAACAAATCTACTGCAGTTATTCTGAAAAAAAATGGGAGTGAGTAATATTTCAGATCTTGATTTAGCCATTCTATAATTCCAGTTGATTCATAATATTAGCTTGCATAAACCTATAAATGTCTTAACAAACTAAATAATCATTGTCCAAAATCAGGAGAGAAACTACTGTCCTAACTAGTGAGAAAACCAACTAAAGATTCTAATGTATCCTTAGGCTAAACAAGGAGAGAGCAGACAAATTGTGCTGCACTATGTCAACTGACATGAAAAAACTCCAAAATATCATGTAACTAGCAAAATACCCGCGCTTCGCAGCGGCGAAGTACTGCATTAAAATTTTTATTAAGAAGAAAATTTAACCTTTTTAAACTGAGGGAAA
>JANRMT010062814.1:40803691-40834901 GCA_026402145.1 Polypterus bichir lapradei
ACAATTCAGCAGCAGCCATCAACTCACATGCAGAACCATAGGTGAAGGGCTTAAGCATTTCACTCTTCTAGTGCTCCTGTGTAGTATAATTATCTCCTGTACCGTCATCAGTCCACACCTTGAACCTGTCCCAGTCATTCAATACATAAGACACAATGTTCCTCCGGATATCAAGAGTGAGCCTGATATGGCCGTGCAATATGTAACAAAGAGAATGGAAAAGGTAGGTGCCATCTCCGGGCATGGAAACCACTCGGTAAGTGACAGTTCTTTGATCGATGGTGATTACCTCGATAGACATGGTAATGGGGGTTGGAATGATGAAGGAAATGGGTACCTGAGTAATGTAAAGTAAGTGTAAAATAACTATACAATAACTATAATTGTCATAAACAAACAATAAAACAGCGGAGAAGCCGTGGATTAAACAAAAAGGCTGTAGTTATCAGCAGGGAGACGTGAATCCCGTGACGAAGCAAGGAAGGGAATGTAGAGACTGGAGCGACGGACGGCCTTATATAGGCAGGCAGCCAACAACGTGGGAGGCGTTGGGATGGGGGACCCAATGCCGCCTCACACGGTGACCAAGCTGCAGGCTATGGACGTATATATGTAAGTAAGTATGATTCAGTTAGCGTTGGGAACCCGTGTACCAAATTTCTTGAAGATGGGCCCATAAGTAACAAAGACTGTTGAAAAGTTCAATATGGCGGCTGACAGTGGCATCATACCACCGAAATAAGTACGTACTTTGGTTTCGGTTAATGCAGGGAAGCCGCCTACCAAATTTCGAGAAGATGGGGCCATAAATAAGAAAGTTCAACATGGCGGACGTTGTTGACCGTTATGACCGTTACGCGTAGAATTTCGAAATGAAACCTGCTTAACTTTTGTAAGTAAGCTGTAAGGAATGAGCCTGCCAAATTTCAGCCTTCTACTTACACGGGAAGTTGGAGAATTAGTGACGTTGGAAAGTTTAATATGGCGGCCGACAGTGGTATCATACTACCGAAATAAGTACGTACATCAGTTTCGGTTAGCGCAGGGAAGCCGCCTACCAAATTTAGTGAAGATGGGGCCATAAATAAGAAAGTTCAACATGGCGGATGTTGTCAACCGTTATGACCGTTACGCGTATAATTTCGAAATGAAACCTGCTTAACTTTTGTAAGTAAGCTGTAAGGAATGAGCCTGCTAAATTTCAGCCTTCTACCTATACGGGAAGTTGGAGAATTAGTGATGTTGGAAAATTCAATATGGCGGCTGAAAGTGGCGTCATACCACCGAAATAAGTACATACATTGGTTTTGGTTAGCTCAGGGAAGCCACCTACCAAATTTCGTGAAGATGGGGCCGTAAATAAGAAAGTTCAACATGGCGGACGTTGTTGACCGTTATGACCGTTATGCGTAGAATTTCGAAATGAGACCTGCTTAACTTTTGTAAGTAAGCTGTAAGGAATGGGCCTGCCAAATTTCAGCCTTCTACCTACACGGGAAGTTTGAGAATTAGTGATGTTGGAAAGTTCAATATGGCGGCTAACAGTGGCGTCATACCACCGAAATAAGTATGTACATTGGTTTCGGTTAGCGCAGGGAAGCTGGTTACCAAATTTCGTGAAGATGGGGCCATGAATAAGAAAGTTCAATATGGCGGACGTTGTTGATCGTTATGACCGTTACGCGTAGAATTTCGAAATGAAACCTGCTTAACTTTTGTAAGTAAGCTGTAAGGAATGGGCCTACCAAATTTCAGCCTTCTACCTACACGGGAAGTTGGAGAATTAGTGACGTTTGGAAAATTCAATATGGCGGCCGACAGTGGCGTCATGCCATCGAAATAAGTACGAACATCGGTTTCGGTTAGCGCAGGGAAGTCACCTACCAAATTTCGTGAAGATGGGGTCAGCCTTCTACCTACACGGGAAGTTTGAAAATTGGTGACGTTGGAAAGTTCAATATGGCGGCCGACAGTGGCATCATACCATCGAAATAAGTACATACATCGGTTTCGGTTAGCGCAGGGAAGCCGCCTACCAAATTTCGTGAAGATGGGGCCATAAATAAGAAAGTTCAACATGGCGGACATCAGCTTTCTACCTACATGGGAAGTTGGAGAATTAGTGATGAGTCAGTCAGTCAGTCAGTCAGTCAGTCAGTCAGTAAGTGAGGGCTTTGCCTTTTATTATTATAGATTAAAGCTCAGGGGTGTATATGATACCAGTATTGTCTAAAATATTAGAATTCTGTCACGTAGAGTGTAGTGCAGCATGTGAAGTTTCCAGATCATAAAGAAAATCTACACACTGTTCCTTTAGAATTGTAATATGCACATCCAGTAAGTACCATCATCTCGCATCAGATCATTAGAACAATCTGAATGAGAATGGGTCATTCAGGCCTACTAAGCTCGCCAGTCCTGTCCACTTAATTCTTCCAAAATAACCATCAAGTCAAATTTTGAAAGTCCTACTGTGTACCACACTACTTGGTAATTTATTCTACCTGTCCGGTTCTCTTTGTGTAAAGAAACGTTTCCTAATGTTTGTGCGAAATTTACCATTAACAATCTTCCAATTGTGTTCCCTTGTTCTGATGAACTCATTTTAAAATAACAATCTCTATGCACTGTACTAATCCCCTTGATTATTTTAAACACTTAAATCATGTCACCTTTTAATCTTCTTTCTTTAAACTGAAAAGGCTCAGCTCCTTTAGCTTTCTTCATAATTCATCCCCTGTAGCCCTGGAATCAGCCTAGTTGCTCTTCTCTGGACCTTTTCTAGTGCTGCTATGCCCGTTTTGTAGCTTGGAGACCAAAACTGCACACAGTACTCCAGATGAGGTCTTACAAGAGTGTTATAAAGTTTTAGTGTAACATTCTAGGACTTGCACTCTACACATCAGGGCTCTATATAACCGAATATTCTGTTAGCCACCTTAATGACTTCTGAACACTGTCTGGCAGTTGATAGTGCTGAATCCACTATGACTTCTAAATACTTCTCATAAGGTGTACCTTCAGACCACCCATTGTGTATTCAAATCTAACATTTTTAATTCCTACGTCTAATACTTTACATGTACTTACATTAAATTTCATCTGCCACAAATCTGCCCAAGCCTGTATGCTGTCCAAGTCCTGATGGATTCAATTGATTCTTGATTATCTGCCAACACCTATCTTGGTATCATCTGCAAACTTAACCAGCTTCTTATTTACATTCCTATCCAAATCATTAATATATATTAAAAATAAGAGCAGCACTGGCTGTGACCCCTGTGGGAAACCACTCTTAACATCAGCGAATTGTGATAGGGTTCTTCGCGCATAACCCTCTGCTTGTTGTGTCAGTTTTTTATCCATCCATCTACAAACAACACCATGAATGTCCACTTCTTTTAGTTTAATGCCCAACCTCTCATGTGGCACCTTTTCAAATACTTTCTGAAAGTCAAGATAAATAATATCATTTGCTCCACTTTAATCATATCCTTGTGTTGCTTCCTTTTAAAATTCCAGCATGTTGATAATACATGGCCTCCCTCTTCTGAGCCCATGCTGACAGTTCAGTAAAGCTCCTGCTCTTGCAATGTGCTGCTCAATCTTTTCCTTAATAATTCCTTCAATTAATTTGCCTATGATGCACTTTAAGCTTATTGGAGTATAGTTGCTAGGGGTCAGCTTTCACATCAACTTTAACCAAGCACTTATGGCTTGGTTAAAGTCAAGCCATAAGTTTTGAATAGCACAGCGATACCACTTCACACTTGACCAGTGAAGATGCAGATCTCAATAAACAAGCCTTACTGAGAGGAACTGCAATAACACCAGGTTATTGTCTGCAGTCCAACAATCCAAAAAGTCAGAAATCCACATAAGCAAAGCTCAGGGTGAAGTATTCAAAATCATAATCATAATGTAAAAGTCAGAATCCAAAGGACAAGCAAGGGTAAAAACACCTATGTACCAAAGAAAGGGGGTTTTGACAAGAAAGCCCTGAATGAAGCCAGTAACCCATTTTTATAACTCCTTGTCCTTCCTTCACATGACTAACAAATAACCAGTAGTGTATAACAACAGAGCTACATGGGTCAGGTCAAAGAAAAAATTATGATAAAGGAAGGGCGTGGGGTGACACTCAGGTCCAAATCTAAGAGCAAACTGACTTTAAAAAGCAAATTCACAAGAAGAGGCCAAATACTCTGGAATGTTATTCAGTTTGGGATCATGAAACTGGATAGACCATGTGTCTGCTTTAACAGCTTTTGAGCCAAGTTAGAATAAAGTTACAATAAATTAAATCAGAAGTCAACTAAAGCCAATTAACCCTTTCTTGGATTTAATCATTTTACTAGTTCATGGTATGCTTCACTTTTTTGTAGCAATGCCATTCCATCCATCCATCCATCCATTATCCATTCCTCCACTATAAAATAAAGAGGCAGCATTTATTAACTCCCACAATCATAATTCTGTTCAGAAGAACAGTGCTTGCTATGGTTTTATTTCTGCACTTGTTCCCAGCCTCTTTTCATTTTTACGCTCTCACATATTCTGGTTCCTTTTTTGCTACTAAAAGATGTCGGTCAATAGAATGCATTTTTAGAGTTTGCGTTTGTAGGTCATGGAATAAGATGACACTCCACTCTTGTTGAGCCACTCACATGTCTATAGAACAATGTGGATGCTCTGGAAATTCACAAAGTAATCTCTGAACAAAAAAAAAGACTTCTGTGGAAATTATTTAATTTCTAGAATTCAGGTGTCTTAAAGTACATGCTTTCTGTAAGATTTCAGGGTTCAGAATGAATCTGAGCAGCCTTCACTCATCTAGTTCTATCTGAGAAGTGTCTCTTCGTGTGAATGTACATACCTGGGTGTCACAATTGGCTAAACCATTAAAAACTTACCAAACATTCAATTATCTTTACATATTTCCAGTTGGTCCATTGTATGCTGCCTTCAGAAAGTATTCAGACCCTTTCGCTTTTTTATACTTTATTGTGTTGCAGCCTTATCATCATCAAGTTCTTCTATGTGAACCCTGAATACAATGAGGACTGATTGAGGTCATTTATGTTAGGTAGAATGCCTAGAGGGGGGCTGGGTGGTCTCATGGCCTTGGAACCCCTGCAGATTTTGATTTTTTTCTCCAGCCGTCTGGAGCTTTTTTTTTTTTGTTTTTTCTGTCCTCCCTAGCCATTGGACCTTACTTTTATTCTATGTTAATGTTCCCTAATTTTATTTTCTTATTTCTTATTTTATCTTTGTTCTCTTTCTTCATCATGTAAAGCACTTTGAGCTACATCATTTGTATGAAAATGTGCTATATAAATAAATGTTGTTGTTATGCAATAATCATTTAATTTCATGTTTTCTCTCATCAAACAGCATTCAATACCCCAGAATTGCAAACCAAAAACACTTTAGAAATGCTTGCAAAATATTTTGAAATAAAAAAAGCTGAAATATCACATTGACACAAGTGTTCAGACCCTTTGCTGTGGCACTTGAAATCTGGCTCATTTGTATCGCATTCTACTGATCATCATACAGATGTTTCCACACCTTGTTTGGAATCCACTGTGGCAAATTCATCTGATTGGACCTGACTAGTAAACGCACACATTTCTCTATTTAAGGACCCGTGCTTGACAGTTGTCACTTTCCACTGCAGGAACTTTTTTAAGGAACCTGGGACTTTTTAGAAACTCTGGAACTTTTGTGGCATTCCCACCACAGGAACTCAGGTCATTTGCAGTTCCTGGTACTTTTTTTAGCTCCTACTTCAGGGTATGTATTTTCGTCCAACCAGCTAGGAGCTAGGGTGATGAATTTTGCTGATTCGTTGGCCACAAGCATTAGTGCCATCTTACAGACCTCTTAGTAGTTGAGTTACTGGAGAAGATGGAGTGCCACACCTCGCACTGCTTCACTATTCATAGCCACCTGCTTGGTGCGGTAGAGTTGCTCCCCATAAACTCCTGAACACACCACTCTTTGCACTGCATCACTCTTCTTTGCATATGACATATTTTGAATAAGGGTTACAACTTCTGTTATGTGGTTAAAATGCAACAAGGAAAAGTGGCCAGGGACCACGTGTAGCACAGGGCCTACATTGTACAGGAACTTATTGGTTCCTGAAAACAATGCTTTTGTGGTGGGAAAGTGCCTAATGTGTATCACAGGAAAAAACAAGCTACGAGGTTGAAAGAACTGCCTACTGAACTGACGGATTGTGTTGGCACAGATTTGAGGAAGGCTACAAAATATTTCCTGTGCAGCTGAATCTTTCCAAAAGCTCAGTGGCCTTCCAAATTAAATGGAAGAAGCTTTGAACAACCATGCTTTTCGGTGGAGAACACCCACCGAAAAAAAAAAAAAGGGTGACCCAAACCTTATGGTCATTCTGGCTGAGCTCCAGAGATAAAAGAAAAAATTTCCAGATGGACAACCATCACTGCAACACTTCTTCGATCGAGGTTTTTTGCCTGTCTTCAATTCACTTGGGTTTGCAAAAAGGCACCTGAAGTACTCTGAGACTGTGATGTCATTCCAGTGATGATGCATGGAGGTGTTGTTTTTAATGGAAGAGACTTGGATACTGCCAATAGCAGGGACTTGGAGACTGTGTTGAATGAAGGCAGAACAGATCAAAGTAAAGATATATCCTTAATGAAAACCTGTCCCAGAGTACTCTGGATCTCATACTGAGTTGAAGACTCACCTTCCAACTGGGTGATGACTGTAAGCAAAAAGCAGGAGTGGGTTAGGTACAACTCTGTGAATTTCCTTGAGTTGCCTAGCCAAAGCCTGGACTAGCACTCAATCAAACCACTCTGGAGAAACCTGAAAACAGTTGCCCACTGACGGTTACTATCCAACCTCACAGAGCTTCAGACGATCTGCAGAGACGAACGGCAGAAAATCCTCAAATCCAGATGTGTGAAGCTTGTGGTATCATTCCCCAAAAGACTCCAGGATATAATTGTTACCAAAGGTGGCTCCATGAAGTACTGACAAAAGGGTCTGAATACTTGTGACAACAGGATATTTCAGTTTTATGTTTTTAATATATTTGCAAATACAAGGTGATTCTAATGGGTGGTGCCCTGAGTTAAGATGTATTACTGTCTTAATAATGAAGCAATTGAAACAAGATAAAGATCAGAGTATTCCTGAATAAATGTATGAATGAGTGAGACATGGTGCTATTTTTTTTTTTTAATTTTATTAATTTTAGTGTAATCATTTCATTCAAATAGATCAATTTTTACAAAAAATAAGACTGAAAACAAATCGAACCCCACCCCTGAGAAAGAGAGTATGGCCAACAGAGTAATACTTAAAGCTTGTAAGCATACCTACAAACCCAAATCAGAAAAAGTTGGGACAGTGTGGAAAATGTGAATAAAAAAAGAAAAAAGCAAGTTATAAATTCTCCTCAAATTTTATTTCATTGCAGACAGTATGAACACAAAATAATTCATGTTTTTTTTTTGTCAACATCATTTGATTTGTAAATAAATATCCATTCTTGCCATTTAGGCTTGTAACACATTTCAAAAAAAGTTGGGACAGTACAGCATTTACCACTTTGTACAGTTCCCCTGTCTTTTAACAACACTTAAAAGACGTTTAGGCATTGAAGAAATCAAGTGACTAAGTGTTGCAGGTGTTAGTTTGTCCCATTCTTCCTGCAAACAACGTTTTAGATGCGCAACAGTACGGGGTCTTCGTTGACGCATTTTTCGTTTCAAAATGCGCCAAACATTCTCTATAGGAGACAAATCAGGGCTGCAGGCAGGCCAGTCAAGCATCCGCACCCTTTTCTTACGCAGCCATGCCTTTGTTATGCGCACAGTATGTGGTTTGGCATTGTCTTGCTGAAATAAGCATGGGCGTCCCTGGAAAAGACGTCGTCTTGAAGGCAGCATTTGTTCCTCCAAAACTGAGATATAATGCTCAGCATTGATTGTGCCATCGCAGAAGTGCAAGTTACCTTTGCACAACCCCATACCATGACAGACCCTGGCATTTGGACTTGTATCTGGTAACAGTCTGGATGGTCCTTTTCCTCTTTGGTCCGCAGCACACGGCGTTCATTTCTTCCAAAAAAGATGTGAAAAACCGATTCGTCTGACCACAATACACGTTTCCACTGCACAATGGACCATCCCAGATGCCTCCGAGCCCAGAGAAGTCGACGGCGCTTCTGGACACTATTTATGTAGGGCTTCCTTTTGGCATAGTACAGTTTTAGCTAGCATTTCCTAATGTAACTACGTACTGTAGTGCTTGAGAGTGACTTCCTGAAGTAGTCCTGAGCCCACGCAGTTATATCATTTATTGATGAATGACGGTTTTTAATGCAGTGCCGTCTAAGGGCTCGGAGATCACGGCCATTCAGTTTAGGCTTGCACCCTTGGCCTTTGCGCACGGTAATTTCTCCAGATTCCCTGATTCTTTTCACTATGTTATGCACTGTAGAGGGAGAAATGCCCAAATCTCTTCCTATCTGTCTTTGAGAAACGTTTTTTTTCATCATTTCAAAGATTTTTGCCCGCACTTGGTGGCAAACTGGCGATCCTCTGCCCATCTTTGCTCCTAAAGGAGTAGGCCTTTCCTCGATGCTGCTTTTGTACTGAATCATGATTGCAATCACCTGTTAACATCACCAGTTTCAAATCACGTCATTATTTAGTTATTATACCTCATTACTACCCTTGAATTGCCCCCATCCCAACTTTTTTTGGAATGTGTTGCAAGCCTGAATGGCAAGAATGAATGTTTATTTACAAATCAAATGATGTTGACCAAAAAAAACATGAATTATCTTGTGTTCATACTGTCTGCAATGAAATAAAAGTTAAGGGAAATTTGTAAATTACTGCTTTATTTTTTTATTCACATTTTCCACACTGTCCCAACTTTTTCTGATTTGGGGTTGTATATTGATGTGTTTAATAGGGCAATAGAGATGAATGGAGAAGAAAAAGAAATGCGGAGAGAAGAATTACTCCTTCTTATTCTAAAATATAATTGATTAGATCCTGCCAGGTTTTGAAAAAGTTCTGTACAGATCCTCTAACTGAGAAGTTGATTTTTTCCAATTTCAAATAGTATAAAACATCAGTAACCCACTGACTTAAAAGAGGAGAGTTAGGATTCTTCCAATTTAGCAAAATAAGTCTGTGTGCCAAAAGTGTAGCGAATGCAATCACAGTTTTTTTGTCCTTCTCCACTTTAAACCCATCTGGGAGTCCACCAAACACAGCTGTTAATGGGTTAGGAGGGATTGTGACACTGAGGCTTACTGAAAGGCACTTAAAAATTTTGATGATGTTAATTTGGTGCAGGCCCAGTGTGACCCAGTGAGGCTGGAACTTGATTGCAGCGTTCGCAGTTTGGATCTTGCCCTGGAAACATTTTGGGTAGTTTTAAGCGAGACAGATGTGCTCGATATATAATTTTGAGTTGAATAATTGTATGCTTTGCGCATATGGAGCTCGAGTGAAGTCTCTGCAATGCTACCTTCCACTCCTTTTCTGATATATTGATTAAGAGATCTTTTTCCCATTGTCCTCTTGGATCTTTGAAAGGGAGGGACTGTAATATAACTTTATATATTGCAGAAATGCTGTCTAAGTCCTCGAAATTGAGCAATATTTTTTCCAGCATGGAGGAGGGTGTGAGATGTGGAAAATCGACCAGGTTCTGTTAAAGAAAGTTCCTAATTTGAAGATAGTGAAAGAAATGTGTACCTGGAAAGTTACATATGGAATGTAATTGTTCATAAGATGCAAAGATGTTGTCTATATAAAGATCTCTAAGCAATTTAATCCCAAATCTTTCCCAGATATTAAAAACTGCATATGTTTGCGAGGGTTGAAAAAGGTGGTTCTCTTGCAGAGGTGCCACAGATAAAAGATTCTCCCTCTTAAAATTCTTTCTGCATTGGTTCCATGTTCTGAGTGAGTGAAGCACAATTGGGTTATTGGTATATTGGCAATAACTTGCATTTATTGGGGCGTAAAGCAGGGAATATAAAGAAGTACTGCAGGATTTTACTTCTATTGCGGACCAGGCCTGTGTATGTTCATCTATTTGTGTCCAAGTTTTTATAGCTTGTATGTCTGCTGCCCAGTAATAAAACTGAAAGTTAGGTAGAGCCTTGCCACCTTCTGCCTTAGGTCTTTGTAGGGTCACTCTTTGGATATGTGGATGTTTTGAGTTCCAAATAAATGAGGTTATGGTTGAACCTAATTGCTTAAAAAATATTTATTGATGTATATTGGAATGTTATGAAATAAAAAAGAAGCTTAGGAAGGATATTCATCTTTACAATGTTAATTCTTCCAGCTAGAGTGAGATGAAGGGTTGACCATCTATGCAAGTCTTGCTTAATTTTTTCCATACAGATGGCGAAATTTTGTTGATAAAGAGCTTTATGTTTACTTGTGATATTAACCCCTAGGTATTTAAACTGATCTGCAATGATAAAAGGTAGGGTATGCAATCTAATATTACATGCTTTGGAATTCACTGGAAAGAGTACACTTTTATTCAAATTAATTCTGAGACCAGAGATCTTTTGAAATTCTGTAAGTGCTGTTAAGACTGCAGGCACAGTATTTTGTGGGTCTGATACAGTATATACAGTACCATATCATCTGCATATAGAGAAATTTTCTGTTCCAGTCCTTCTCTGATAATCCCCTTTATCTGATATGCATTTTGACAGTGAACTGCCAGTGGTTCAGTGGCGATTGCAAAGAGCAGTGGTGACAAGGAGAATCCTTGTCTGGTACCATGTTCTAGTTTAAAGTAGTCTGAACAAATGTTGTTAATACAAACTGAAGCTTCTGGATTAGTATACAGTAGTTTGATCCATGCACAGATGTTCGGGCCAAACCAAAATTTCTCTAATGTAGTGAAGAGGTAGTTCCATTCAGTCATGTCAAATGCTTTTTCTGCATCCAATGATAATAATATCTCTGGGGTGTTTGACATTGCTGGTGAATATATTACATTAAACAGGCGTCGAAGATTAAAAGATAAGTGTCGACCTTTAATAAATCCAGTTTGATCTTGTGATATTACTGAAGGCAGCACTTTCTCCATCCTTCTAGCTATGATTTTTGAGAGTATCATAACATCATTATTCAGAAGTGAAATTGGTCTGTATGATGCACATTATAACAAGACCTGGCTCTCTTTTTGAGTTATTTGTGAATTAACTAGATGACCATGAGATCAGTGTAGATTATTTCCAGCAAGATGGGGCAACCTGTCACACGTCAGCTAACAGCATGGCACAAATTGAATCGTTTTTTGGCAATCAGGTCATTTCAAAGGGACTATGGCCATCTTGTTCCCTGAATCTGTCACCTCCGGATTTCTTCCTTTGGGAAGCGCTGAAAGGAAAAGTGTACAAGAACAAGCATAGTACACTTGAACAATTACAGTGAAACACTGAGCAGGAAATTGCTGCCATTACTCCTACAATGCTCACGGATACCTTTGCCAATATTGATTGTCGTGTTGATCTGTATTTGCATGAAGAAAGTGACCATTTCCAACACCAAATGTTTTTTGATTGTTTACACATCTGTCAAGGTATGTTCTGTATTTATTTTGTTTCTGTCACTTCATTATTACGTGAGTACCATATCATAAACTCAGGGCCCCATCCATTAGAATCTCCAATTATTTCTAAAATCCAGTTTTTGCTTTGTCATTTTGGGGTATTGTGTGTGTTTTAAAATTGTTGGAAGAAAATTAATTATTAATGATTTTACCACAAGGCTCCAATGTGAAAATGTGAAGTGTTCTGATTACTCTCTTAATGCACTAAATGAATATCATTTGTTAGTAGAACTAATGACCTTAAAATTATATTCTTTTCAAAATTTTCTGTATTTATTTTAATGCATTTTAAATTTCAGACTTTAGAATGAGTCAGTTTCTAAATGATTTGGCATATGAAATGCCCCTCCTAGAAAAAAATCATTAAAACAAAGATAACAAGTCAAAGGGAGGTACGATGCCACCAGTCTTTAAGCTGTCCTAATGGGACATTTGTGTCTGCGCTCCAAGATTTTGGAGTGAAACATACCGTATAATATAATCCTCAATCTATGCCAGTATGCATTACATCAGAAAGAAACTCCTGTGTGCCTCTTCCTTTCTTTATGACCTCCTGTATGTTCCTTCATATATAGACTGTTTTAGCTATAGCAAAAATACAGAATTCATTGAGAGTCTGACACCAGTATGGACAGAACTCATTAGATCTCATTATTTTCAGCCACATCCTTTGAACCGAGTAATGTGTCTCCTCCTTCACTGAAATGCTCAAATTTATTCTTTAACACATTCATTGCATTATGACCTTTACTGTAGTTTAAATCAAACAGCTATCAAAGTTATATAATTTTTCTGAAAAACAAAAAAAAGCTTACAAACTGAAGATTTAACTTATCGTTATATAATCCAATTGCATATTTTTCCTCATCTGTCTGCTACAGAAGCACTGACAATAACCAACAATTCTAAAATGATTTCAGTTCTTATAAGACAATTCCCCTTCATATTTCTTAAAGTAGCACTGGAACATTTTCTCCCCTGGCTAAATATTTTAACTTAATGCCTGAACCCTCTACTGTCTGATGGCTTTTGTGTCTCAGTGGATTTTTGCCCACAGCTGATTTATGCCAGATGGGACCTCTTTGCTCCATAGTTGAATTTACTGTATTGCTAGTTTGCCAAACACCATACCACCCTCTGTTGTCTGCCCTTAAAAACAATTAATCAATACAGTTTAACAATGCTGCTTTTCAGTCCCAAAGGATAGTCTTGTACCTTTCTTTTTTGTTTTCTATTTTAAGACTTTGTGTCATCTTTTGTAGGCTGGAGAGACTTAGAGGGTAAGTGAGCCATATTAAAGAACACTGTAAAAATGTGGCTTATGCAATATAATTATAAAATATTTCATTTCATTATATTAGTCCCTATGAAACTCAAGGAAGATTATAAAATGCTGAAGATTTTTTGGGGCGGTTCAAAAACTGATTAAAATTTATAGACATGTCTGCCAGGCTAATAAATAATTACTATTGCACAAATAAGGCAATGCTGTAGTTGGTAAAAGGGTGTTTCATACACCAACCTTGATGTTTCTGAATGATAAAAGTATAATTTTACTTTGAAAATTAATGAACATTAAGACAGAAAATTCTAATGACCACCTGGCCACATTGGTAGTACCGTAGAGATGGAATTTTCTTTAATAACTAATTTGCAGAATTGAATTATTGCTTAGAAACCCTTTGTCAGTAAATTTGTTTGTATGTTTATGAGAAGAGAAGCATGCATTTCTTGAATAGTAAAACATATTTTCAGCAATGGATTCTGCTAACCTATAAATGTAGAAGTGGCCCTCAGTTAGAGATTGTGATATGAAATTTTACTGCAGATACAGTATACGTAGAACTGATTACAGGCAGGTAAGGTCAGTATACAAACTGCTAAATATTGCTAAGATAAACTTATAGTTTAATAGATGAATGCCTCATGTACTTATGTATAGGTTGGGTCTTGAAACCTGAAAAATCGATCATAAAATCAGGCTCTCAGGTGGGTGTTAGCATATCATAATCTCTTGAATCGATAGCGTGAGTTTTCTGCATTCGATTTATACGACCGACATTATAAAACACCGGAAATTATTATCCGACTTATCCGTGAGAGAACTTAAACACAAGTATATACAGTATGTGGCAGTAGGGGTCGCTGTTGCCCCCTGAAACCCGCAGAAAACACGTTCAGACACCAGGTAAAATACTGTGCACAAAGCACTTCAACCGCCACAATACACAAATAATCATCGATAATCACAATAATACTCAATAAATCCTACTCTCCTCCCAGCAGCTCTGTCACACTCCCTCCCAACTCCGGCTCAGTCTGCTGGGTTTCCCATAGTCCTTTTTATAGTCCGCGACCCAGAAGTGCTTCTGTCCTTCAGTCCATGTGATGCCATAGCACTTCTGAGTCAGATAAAAACTTCTCCTTTTTCTTCAGCACAGAAGTACTTCATTTCTTCCGTCCCCATGACTAGGGAGTACTTCCGGGCTATAATAGAAACATTCGTGCCTCCTTGCAGCGTCCCCTGGCGGCCCCCATGGTATGCCCTGCGGGAATTTGGGGCACTTCCATGTTGTAGGGAGGACTCCATCTAGCGGCTTGGGGGTGTTGGCCGGGATAAACTGCCGGCCATCTCTCACAGGTAATAAGCCTTGATAAATAAAAATAATGAAATTACTTAAAAGGCTGTTTTTTCAGGAAAAATAATTTTTTCACAGATAAGTACTCTGAAGTCAGATAAAAGCAATACTGTTTTTATCTTGCCAAGCAGCAGGATGCAGTCAGTGACTGTTAGATGACATCAGAGTCTTCAGGCATTGGAATATTAGAAAAGTTGTGATGAGAACAAGTCTTTCAGAACAGCATGCTTGTCCATTCTTTTCTTGGATTGTCCAAAATAACATCAAATTGTGATTTGAAGGTCCCTAGTTTTACTCTCCACCACACTACTTGGTAACTTATTCCATGTGTTTATAGTTCTCTGTGTAAAGAAAAACTTCCTAATGTTTGTGCGAAATTAATCCTTAATACGTTTCCAACTGTATTCCTGTGTTCTTAATGAACTCATTTTAAAATAACAGTCTTGATACACCATACTAATTACTTTCATGATTTTAAACACTTCAATTATGTCCCCTCCTAATCTCTGTTTGCTTAAATTGAAATTATTCAGCTTCTTCAATCTCGTCTCATAACTCAGGCCCCTTAGTCAGCCTAGTTACTATCCTATGGACTTTCTTTAGTGCTGCTATGCATTTTTTGTAATATGAAGACCAAAACTGAACACTTCAGACATTAGGATATTAAAAAATTAGAAATGCTGCCGACCGTAGATAGTAATGTTCCACTATGACTTTCAGGTCCTTCTCATAAGGTGTATTTTCAATTCTCAATTGCAGATTTTCCATTGTATACTCAAATCTTTTTTGTATACTTTTACTTCTTTTCTGCCTAAGTCCCTCTATAACAATTTATCTGATTCTCCATTATCTGCCTTTCAACCTAGTTTGGTATCATCTGCAAACCTAACCATCTTATCAATTATATTCTTGTCCATATAATTTATTTAAATTAAAAAAGAGCAGCAGCCCAAGCAATGACCCCTGAGGGACAGCACTTTGAACATCACCTAATAATGAAAACGTTCCCCTCACCATTCCCCTTGGCTTCCCATATTTGAGCCAATTTTGTACCCAACTACAGACCCTCGCCTTGAATTCCGTCTCTTTGAGTTAGCTTTGAGGGGCTAACTGTGTTAATATGGGGTGCTGATGGAACTAAAAGATAGATTATATTTTGCTAATATCGAGCATCTATATATATAATTCACTAAGGCAAGACACCCATGGAAAGCACGCCGGAAGGGGCGTGGATTCACTAAGCCGCCGACAAGTAAGACACCTATGGCGCATGTAGGAAGGAGCCAGGCCCACCAACTCCAAGACCATTGGATACGACGACAACTCGCAGAGCCACGCCCACCAACTCGGACGCAACGACACAGAAAAACCGGCGTCATTTATTCGTCTGTCGTAGAGGCCACATGCACTTCCGAGCCACGTTGACTGTTCATAGAGGCATGTTTCTTGCGGAGGTGAGTCGCCATGTGCAGCGTGTAAAACTGTTTGCGAGGGGTATCCCATGGGATCCTTAAAACGATCCTTTACAACAGAGGTTAAAGCACAATGAAGTAAGCAGCCTTTAAAAACCGAGTTTTCGGTTACGACGCACAACCGCGTGCACCATACAGCAATTCGCATTCCACAACAAACATGTGTCTTCTTAGATGCTCCTGCAGGAACACGAAAGATGTTTCCCTGCCCACCAACACTCCTTTTTTCACCGGCCTGCATCTACCCTCGCTCTCTAGGCATTCACACTGCCTGCCCATGTGCCCGGATGCAAAAACTCTCCGACCACCCAGTTAGTCCCTTTCGTTTGTGCTAGGAGTCCACATGCACGTCTGAGCCACGTTGACTTTTCATTATTCTTTTCAGTTTCGACACCCAACCGCGTCCACCATGAAAAACCATGCGAAAGGAACAACGAAGCCCCACCTCGCTACTACCGTGGTCGGGTGTCTTGGTGGATTATATAGAAAAAAGCAGCCACAACCGCACAGAGCAATGAAAAGTCTACATGAGTCACAGGTGCATCTGGACTGTGCAAAGACGACAACGACTCAAGTGCCGAGTTGGAGGTGGGCACATGAGCAGGCAGTGCATACTGAACGAGAAATTCAGTCACGGACGATTGTGTGTTGGTTCGTTCCGTGCATTGTTACAATGTTGCTTTTCTTGCTGATTTATTACATTATCGATTTTTCAAATGCTAATTTTCTTCTTGTGCTTAAAAATCATTAAAAAACCGGCCTGATTATGCAGCGTATGGTACGCCGCGGGTTGGCTAGTATAGAATGTTTGTTGTGGGAGGAAATAAAAATTTAGCTGCATATATTTGTAGCCTAGCCAAACATTATTAAACATATCTTCTGAAAAAAAAATACAAGGTACTACTAATGTTAGCTTTTACTTTTAATATCCTGTCTTATATCCTGTGTTTTATATTATAAACTGCTCAAAAAAATTAAAGGAACACTTTTTAATCAGAGTATAGCATCAAATCAATGAAACTTCTGGACTATTGATCTGGTCAGTTAAGTAGCAGAGGGGGTTGTTAATCAATTTCAGCTGCTTTGGTGTTAATGAAATTAACAACAGGTGCACTAGAGGGGCAACAATGAGATGACCCCCAAATCAGGAATGGTTTAACAGGTGGAGGCCACTGACATTTTTCCCTCCTCATCTTTTCTGACTGTTTTTTCACTAGTTTTGCATTTGGCTACAGTCAGTGTTACTACTGGAAGCATGAGGCGATATCTGGACCCTACAGAGGTTGCACAGGTAGTCCAACTTCTTCAGGATGGCACATCAATACATGCCATTGCCAGAAGGTTTGCTGTGTTTTCCAGCACAGTCTCAAGAGCATGGAGGAGATTCCAGGAGACAGGCAGTTATTCTAGGAGAGCTGGGCATGGCTGTAGAAGGTCCTTAACTCATCAGCAGAACCGGTATCTGCTCCTTTGGGCAAGGAGGAACATGATGAGTACTGCCAGAGCCCTACAAAATGACCTCCAGCAGGCCACTGGTGTGAATGTCTCTGACCAGACAATCACAAACAGACTTCATGAGGGTGGCCTGAGAGCCCAACGTCCTCTAGTGGGCCCTTTGCTCACTGCCCGGCACCATGGAGCTCGATTGGCATTTGCCGTAGAATTCCAGAATTGGCAGGTCCACCACTGGCACCCTGTGCTTTTCACAAATGTGAGCGGGTTCACCCTGAGCACATCTGAGAGATGTGAAAGGGTCTGGAGAAGCTGTGGAGAAGGTTATGCTGTCTGTTACATCGTTCAACATGACCAGTTTGGTGGTGGGTCAGTGGTGGCCTAGGGAGGCATATCCATGGAGGGACGCACAGACCACTACATGGTAGACAACTGCACCTTGACTGCCATTAGGTATCGGGATGAAATCCTTGGACCCATTTTCAGACCCTATGCTGGTGCAGTGGGTCCTGGGTTCCTCTTGGTGGACGACAATGACCGTTCTCATGTGGCAAGAGTATGCAGGCAGTTCCTGGAGGATGAAGGAATTGATACCACTGACTGGCCCCCATGCTCGCCTGACCTAAATCCAATAGAACACCTCTAGGACATTATGTTCCGGTCCATCCGACTCCACCAGGTTGCACCTCACACTGTCCAGGACCTCAGTGATGCCCTGGTCCAGATCTGAGAGGAGATCCCCCAGGACACCATCCGTCATCTCATTAGGAGCATGCCCGGCATTATCAGGCAGGTGTGCAAGCACATGGGGGCCATACAAACTACTGAGTACGATTTGGAGTTGTTGCAATGAAATTTCGGCAAAATGGATTAGCCTGCCGCCTCATTTTTTCACTCTGAATTTTGGGGTGTCTTTGAATTCAGCCCTCTGTAGGTTCTTAATTTTCATTTCCATCAAACAATGTGGCATCCTTTCATTCCTAACATATTACCCATTCCATATCAGCATAGATATCCAGCAGGATTTTTTTCCCATTGAGATCTGATGTGTTTTCAAAGTGTTCCTTTAATTCTCTGAGCAGTATATAATAAAGGTTGAATAGAACAAATTAAAAAAAAAATGAAGTGATTTAAATGGCTGTCTTGCAGAATGTGCCCTTTAATTTTGAGCAACTAACCTCAAACATTTCTGTATGACCTGCTTAAAAGCCCTTTCTATTTATAGAATGCAACTGCTCCATTTTAAATACACTAAATTTAACTAGAGTATCATACTTTGCCTATTGTTGTATATTAGCATTTGCTAAAGAAATTGGAAACAGGGTAGGCTCTATTAGACTCATTTCACTTGAAGAAAACCCATACATCATTAATTTGTCTGTTGTTTCTTTCAAATGGTTATTGTAGATATGAAACGTGCTATATACTCTATGAGAGGCAGATACATTTGAAATGTTCTATGTATGTTATGTTTGAGATAAAACAAAGCTATGTTTAACACACAATTTGAAAATAAGACATGGTTAATTAGTTACATTGTTAATTCCTTTATTGTATACTTGATTTTTTTATATATATATATATATACTTTATTAATCCCTGAGGGGAATTTTTTTTTTCTCGTGACCTTTGGAGATCAAAGTGCAGGGTCGGTCACTGGGGCATTTTCAGCTTAAGGGTCTTGCTCAAGAGTCCAACAGATTAGGACCACTTCTGGCAGTAATGGGATTCGAACCAGCGACCTTTCTAGATACTAGCACAGATCATGTGCCTCAGAGCCACCCTAACCATGATTTCCCTCGCTAAAGTAAGCAACCATATTTCTATATATATAAAATCCAACGTCTGTCTGTCAGTACGTCTGTCCGCTTTTCACGAGAGAACTACTTAATGGATTTAGATTGGGTTTTTTTCTATAACTTGCTTGAACATTCCAGTTGATTTTGCAACTTCTCTCATCACGCTAATAATCATAGTTTGCTTGCTGGAGTGATATATTTGCACTAATCCAAGGCAGAGGCTGCGGGCCAAGGGGAGGGGGAATCGTGACATCAGGAGTAGAGAGCCAGGCAGGGCCCTCCTTACTGTCCTGTTTCACTTCAATGTGGGCGAAGCCACGGGGGACAGCTAGTTATACATATAATCCTTTCTACAACATAAATTAAATAATTAAAGAAGTAAAATGTATGGTATATTATCAAGTTAGGCATCCTTCCTAGGCAACAATAACAGTATTCCTGACCTTGGAATAAGCCCATCCCTCCATTTTCTAAGCCATTTCAGGATCATTGAGATCAGTGTTCATACCAGCAGTGTAAATGAACTCTCATACACTCAATTTTGCAATCTCACCAGTTCAAGGTGCAACTTAAGATAGCCCTCCATGCTTTGGAATGTGGAAGAAAAAAACAGAGTATAGGGAAGAAACCCACATAAGTACACAAGACCATTTATCCCAGTTAAAATTGCCGTCTAGCGGCCACTAAGTACCTTGTTCACGGCCCTTTTCCATGACTTTATTCCACTTCTGCATATGCTTATTAACGCTGGACCACCTTTACTGGGCAGCGGCGATGCATGGCATCCAGCTTCATTACCCATTTTACCAAGCTTGGATTTTTTAGCAATAACCATTACCCAGACAATCATTCACTTTTAAATATTTACTTACTTACTACAGAATATAAGAACTGGCAGTCAATGGCCCCACCCAAGGCTGTTAGCAGAAATACGAAGTGAAACTTTTAACTCAGACCCACACTTTAGTTTAAGTGTCCACTATAATGCAGTTATTAACAGTCTGTGAATATTTTATTAACTATGTCAGGCATGTGTGTCAGAGGGTCACATTCCGGACTTGTAAGCACTATCACCCCGGGAATGAGGGAGGCACGGTTACTGGCTCTTCTATCTCTTTTGTCAACCACAACCCCAAGAAGCCCATTGAGGTCAATTGATCCCAACCCTTCTGGTCCCTGAGCTTTAAAAACAAGGCACTCCTGGAAGAAGGCATCTCATTTAGGAGATGAGCCACCTACACTATGGAGGTCTGACCCTGAAGCCTGACTTCTCTCTAGAGCCTTTAAGCTACAGCCTATGGTTACATTTTGCTTTTCTTTATTTACTGCTCCATCTAGTGCTTGTTAATTTGTGTTCAGTTATCATTCTGAGTAAACAGGGTGGCATGTTGGCACCCTAACATTTCACCTTATCTCCTCTCTTAGATAGATAGATAGATATTAAAGAACACAAGATGCACTTGGTTGCTGTCCTCTGCTCAACTTCAAGGGCTGTTATAAATTTCTTTTGTTGTGTGGTGGCCAGAACTGCACAGAATACTCTGTATGTGAACTCACTAGTGCCTTATATAATCTGAGCATAAAGTCTCTTGATTTATATTTAACATTATATTTAATGATATAACCGAACATTGTATGTATTTTTTAAATTGCTCCTGCACGTTGCTTAGATGACCAAAATGTTGTATCAACATAAACCCCTCAATTTTTTTTAGTGGTTGCTTCCTGTAGGACAGTGTCTCCCATCTTATACAGTATTTATAATTGCCATTCATTAAGCCCACGTGTAGCATTTTGAACTTTTTGAAGCTTGTCCAAGTGTCTTCAGTCTCCCCAATATCTGTCCTTCCTACAATTTTAGCATCATCTGAACATTTCAAAGGTTTACTAACAATACCAAGAATCAATGTCATTAATATAAATCAGGAAAAGTAATGACCCCAGGACAGACACCTGAGGGAATGCACTAATGACCTCATTTTACGTGAATCTGTAATCTTTGTCTCCTGCTGTTTAACCAACTTGTTGTGCGAGGGTTATCACGTTTTATAACGTTCAAACTGTTAATAACTGCTTATAATGGATATCTAAACTAAAGTGTTTCCCACTTTTTATTGTTAATGTCATGATCTGAAACTTTTCATAACCCTTTTCTCATATGGAATTAACTAAATGAAAGAAAGCTTCAACATATGGTGAAAGGTTAACGGATATACAGTATCATTGTGTTTCTAACTTTATTTTCAATTTACATCATTTTCTGTTTCCAATATTTTTGCTTTTGTTTTTCCCTTCCTAATTTGCCAGGGTGGCTGTATTTACAGTATGTTGGTCACTACTGCTTCTTCACTCGTGGTTTAGCAGTCTAAATTTGTAACAGATTTAATTTTTTTAAGCTTTTCTAGCAAATATATAAATAAACAAACTACGTTCTTACTGCCTTTGTTTTGTTTTTACTTTTATCACAGATGTCTGGCCATATCTCAGACTGTACACGTTTCTGGAACAAACAGAACAACTCCAATGATTCTTTTTGCTTTAAACACTGGCAAGATTTAATTTTGCTCAATCATGTTGTTTAATTTCTAAGCAAAAGATAATGATACATTTTTTTTTCAGACAAAAGTGAGTATGACATTTTAAAGAAAGCTGAATGCCTGATTTAAATTAAGAAATTAGCAGAACTGTGTTGAGATCCTAACGGTCTTTATGCCATTTTAGCTGAGGAGCATCCTGGCAGGTTTAGAAGCACTAGAGCTGGCAGGCAAAATATAAATATGACATTTCTTTCTGTTCCCCAATGACAACAACTCACACACACAGTCGTTTCTGAACAAATGACATTTGTGCGTTCAAGAACATGGGTGGACCTTATATGTGTGTGTGTGTGTGATTTTTTTTTTTTTACACTGTTTAAAATTACATTTTTTTAAATAAAATAAAGCCAATAAAAACCTAATGGATTTCCCAGAATTTCTGTTCCTCATCTTGAAGGGTCAAGCCAGAGACCCTTTTCAATTGCATCTTTTATGTGTGCAAAAACAAAAGAAGGAATAATGAATTGCATATGAATAAAAAGAGCTTTCCATTATCCGCCCACACGCTATTGCATCATTTTCGGGACTGGAGCAAAGTGACACAGGCTACTGATCTGTTGCTCAAGGTTCTCTCTAAAGGCTGTCACACAATGTGAGGGGACATTCATTGCTCAAACTGGATGCAGCTCGGTTTTTGCGATTTGCTTCAAAATAAGGAAACGTGCAAAGCCAAAAATACCTAAACCATTCTATCATTATGATTCCATGCATGTTGAAACATTTAAAAACCACATCTTATTAGCAACCATAACATCCAAGAATGATTCCTCACCTCACATTAAACTCTTCATTGTTCTCTTAGTATAGTGTAATTCGGACCAAAGCTGAATTACTGCTAAGACCGTCTGTCCCCAGAGATGCAGTGTGCCATTTTTCATCCTAAAGAACAAATTAAAACCTGCAGAGCTGCTGCATCTTACTTTAGCAATATGCATCCAATTCATAATTTGCATATTTAAGCAGGGTGAAAACAGAAAAGACAAAGGCAACATAAATGAATTGGGGGTTTTCTCGGAGCACCCCGTTTAATGGCATCCATGTTAATAAATTCTGAAAAATGAAAAGAAAATCAAAGCGTTAAGTTCCTTCAACAAAATAATGGCTTCCAGTGAATGACTTATGTGGGCTAGAGTGACTTTTACAGTGGCAAGTCCAAAGTGAACGCCAACTTCTGGCAGGGTCTGTTTCTAATCTGATTCAGACCAGAAGAAAGGGGATTTCTGAAGCATGGCAGAAGTGAAGTCATCATCTTTCTGTGCTGCCCCAGTGCCCGGAGCCATGGAAATCTTCCTTTATCCAGGACATTCATAGTTATGGCCAAGATGAGACTTCAAAATCAGAAGAATAATAGCCTTCATTTAAAACAGAGAATAAAAAGTGGCCACATGTATGTAAGCATTGCATATTCAAAAGTCAATAAATAAATAATTCAAATTAATAAATCCATACAAATCACTGCACTGGGTTAATAATTAAATAGACAAAAAGAAGAAAATAGTTTTCTTCTTTCTGTCCCTCTCTGTCCGTCTTCTTTGGGACACAAGGAGTCTGCATGACACAGCCCACTGCATCCTGGTCTACCATGCAAACCCAACTGCACTTCTACCAGTTGCTGCTGCCCCCAGGGTGCCTTACCCTTCCATGGATTTCACCACGTCATCGAACCTCCTTCCTCCAACAAGCTCTATCTGTCTCTTGCCTGCTCCACAGCTAAGCTGGTGAGAATGCAGCCAGGCCGATCCTGCCCTTTCCTTTCATGACATTTCCCTCCTCTCTGCACTAACCTGCTCCTTTTTAGTTCTGCTCGAACTCCAGCCAGTGTATCCTGATTACCACGCTGCTGCTAAATCATTAGTTAACCAAGCACATGTTTTCATGTGCATACCTTGTACTTGCACGAGCTAAAACCATGAAATAAATAAAACAATTAGGAACTCACTTCACCACACCTCCTCTTTGGGGTGGAAGAAGGAAGAGAGGTTACTGACTGTGTCTCGTCTAAACCTGTTCCCATATTTTACCTCTTGTACAGTGCCTCCAGCACACTCCTGTAATGTTGCGTGCATGATAGCAGTATTGGCAGCAAGGTAGGAACCAACTATGAACACAACTCCAGATCTTTGCAGAATACACATATCCCAAGTACGTCCGCACATGTATGCTGAGTTGATTTGTAGTCGCCAATTAACCTTAGATGTAACTAAGCCAATGAGAGAAATATAATAAAAAATATCAAATTAAACAAAGTCAATAAAAAAAAAAACTATGTAGACTTATGTGGACTTGCAGTGAATATGGAGATTCAACAGAGGCGGTGGTCAGGTTCAGTTCAATTCAACTCAATTCAGTTTTATTGTTGCATTCAGCTCTTTACTGAGTGCAGGCTCAGAGCACCATGACTAGTTCTCAGATAAAATGCAATTACAGACTTTACAAATGAATAATTACATAATACACTGTGGACGATTCAGCCTTGGATCACAGACACAGACAGGACACCCAAGTCCAAAACACACTCATTTATTATTTTTCTGCCTTCTACAGCACCACACAGTACACAAACTCACAATGTTTGGTCCTTTCTTTCATTCTCTCTTTCGTCAATGCCACCTCCACTTCTCTCACAAGCTCTGTCCTCTGCATTCCAACTCCGGCTCCCCGAATGGAGTGAGGCAGCCTCTTTCATAATGCACCCGGATGTTCTCCAGGTGCTCCTTGACGTTCTTCCTGCAGCACTTCCACAACACCAGGAGCTTCCAAGCTCCAGTCCCGTGGCCCTGATGTAAACTATGGGGGGCTACCTTCTCGTGTCCCAGGAAAGGTATTGCCTCTCTCCCAGTCCTTCCACTCTCCATTCATTCTGGTGAGGCAAGGTCCCTGGTCATCTGCCACAGCACACACACACATATAAACATGTAGATTTGTTTAAATGCAAGGTATAACAAAATAGTTCCAAATTGACTAACATAAATGGAACCTAAAAATATCTGTCCAGTAACATCATTGCTGAACTGTAGCCAGCCGACAACAGAGGAGAGGAAAACAGTCAGCAGCATCCCTGGAGAAAATAAACCTGTGAGGGGTCCTTGATTACTTGTAACAGACAAATTCAAAAGACAAAGTCAGACACAGTTACAGTCCTGGAGATCTCTGCCAACTGGCCACACACACCTTCTGGGCATTCCGTAGTCTGCACTGTGTCACCTAATCTGATGACTGAATCTTTCCATGAATCGATTCCAAGGACCCCGGCATCTTGGATGTCTTTCCATGAGCAGAAAAACTGCTTGGATGTAGAGCGGTGGCATCAAGTGCCACAGCAGGACATCAAGAAGCCAAATGGAATAGAAGAAGGTTAGTAACTTTTTTATACAAATAACTAACAGACAGATGCAATATGCACAATTAATCAGCAGCTTTAGTCAGAGAATGGAAGACTAAACTAGTGAGTCTACAGCCTGGATTTAAAACCTGAGACTGAAGGGGTATCTCTTATATACAAAGGCAGATCATTCCATAGCTTTGGGGTCCTGTAATCCTTGGACTCTTTAGAAGACAAGCATCTTGAGATCTTAATGTGTGCCCTGGTTTGTAAGTAATGTTATGTTGAGATAAGTAACTTGCATAACATATGGACACAACGGACACTGGCTGGGGGCCCCAGGAGTACACGAGCCCCCAATGTTTCTGAGGTCTATGTATGTTTCTGCTTTGCTATCAAAGCAGGGGTCCCAGTACACTACTTTGCCAGGGGCCTATGATGCTGTTAAAATGGACCTGAGCAGGGCCTTCACCATTTAAAACTTTATATGTAAGATGGGGGATTTTGAAATCAACACTAATCTTACCTGGAAGCCAGTGTAAGGACTTGTGAACGTGAGTTATGTGGTTGTATTTTCTAATTCTTGTAATGATTCTTGAATGGTGTAAAAAGCATACTGTATTAAATAACAAATTGAATTAGTTATTTCTACTAGAACTGAATGCATGAATTCATTTCTCAGTATCAGTATTGTTATGATCTGAATTGGTTTTTATTTTTTTCCTTACCTTCTACAGCATCTTTTTTTGAGAGCTTGGATTGAACTTTGAGAGTTAACTAGTGCATTTCTTTAGTTAGATTTTAGTGGATTGATCTTTGGCAGTGATATTTCGGCTACGGTTTCTGCTTATTATTTTGGTTTAGTTAAAAAAATAGAACTGATATTTTGGTAACAAACTTTCATTTAGTGAAAGATTATGGCTCATCTTCAGGTCTTTCCTTTAAAAAGCCTGCATCCATCCTTCTACTGAGAGCATAATAAATATAAGATTAATATATGATCTGGGTTTAGTGCAATAGGGCAGCTTCAGTAATCATGGTGCCACTATCCTGTACTTTGAGTTGTCTTATTTTCATCTTTGCTTTTTTCAGTGTATTGTTACAAGAAGGCACAGCATATAATAACCACATCAAGCGTATGCAGTAACCAAACCTGGAATGAGAAGGGCACCTTCACTCACACAGAGCCAATCAACGTTCACCAATCAAAATTAGGCATGTGGAAAGAAACTGGAGTACAAGGAGGATAGACAATCTCACAAAGACAGTACCTGGACTGAGATATGAACCCAGAATTTATGAACTTAGACAAAAATACACCCATATAATTCTGAATTTCGTAAATGTTTGCTTGTATACAGACAAATGATTTACCAATAAATTAATCAATATAATTAATTACTTTTATCACGTCCATATACATTTTCTTCATTTTCCAAGGCTTCCTTTAGTTTTATTTTCAATCACTTAATATGAACCAGGGTCTAGTGTAATTGAGGTGGGGAGTCTTCTACAAGTGTAGCCAGAGGGCTAGGTAGTAACAGCAAGCTGGGACAAATGCTGGCTGGGTATCATCAATAGTTAATCAGATTCTTTCAAGTCCCAACACCCAACACAAGAAATGTTAAGTTTGCCCTCATTGTTTAAAATTCCAAATGCATTCTCTGATAAAGCAGTGTCACTTGTGGTGGTGTCCTCATGCCTCATGCTGACAGGTGTAACAGATTGAAAAAAAGATTATAGTCTGTCATGGGATTTGCCAAATTTTGTATTTTTGTTTTAATTTTCCCTTATCTTTCCATTAGTAAATTTCCAATTCAGGTTTTCTACAGAGCAAGGGTTAGCCTTTCCCATCCTTTTGATAAAGACATCCAATATTGCTCTTATTTCTGTCATTAAACTCATTTCATGAGTATGCTAGCTTATTATTTCTCTGAAAGATAATTGCAAGCCATGCATTTATCTCCTAGATTGATTAGAGTGTTGTACTTGATGGGTACATTTCCATTTCCAAGTTATGAGGTTTTTCTCACTGCCTCATCTGATGTCATTGCAAAACCTCCACAGCTGTGTCTTCCGACTGGGGTCAGTGCTTTCCGCAATCTTCTGTTACTTCACCTCTAATCTCCGCCATAAATTATGTCCCCGAGGAGAGCTGTACTATTTGATTAAATCTTAGTGCGCACACTTAACATATTTCCACACATCAGTCATTGGTAAAATTTGCTGAGTTCCGTATGTAGATTATTTCTGTTGATATTCTCTTATCATAAATTGGGCTAAGAAGTTTCTTTTACTCTGAGGTAATAATTTTGTTGGGGAATTTTCACCGAAATGTATGCTTGACAGAAAAGTTAATGAACCTTGGAGATGTGATTTCAAGCTCATTTGTGTGTCAGACAACCTTAGCAGTCATTCATAACACTAACATTTTAGCCACTTGAGAGGACTTAATGCCCTCTGCACACACATTTAACTTGTTTATTTATTCTTCATATGAGCTGCAAAAACAAACTTGAGCCCTGATTAACTAAGTGATGGCAAAACATCCAATTTATCAATTTAATACCATGTTATACAGTACTGCAAGACAACTGTGAAAATGATAGAACCCACACTAACATGTGTGGTGCCCTATTGTACTCTAGTGAAGATACAGTATGTAGGGGCTACCCAGAGATAATGAGGAACAGTCCATCTCACCTTATGGTTCTTTTTGTGTCTCTGTCTTTTACTCGGGCTCCTGATTATCTTTACACTGATCTATACCACCTTCTCTTACCCAGGAAACCCCTTAAATATTGTACCACACATGCAAGCAAAATGCAAGATGTTTTAAAAGATGAGTGCAAACTTTAAACTGGCAGCCATCTCTCTGTGAAATAGTCGAAACACATATCGTAGCATTCTCTTGAGCTTGCAGTTGATCAGTGTTCATGTATGACATTATGTCTACCTAAATCAGCTCTCTCCAGTGAAACATTTATGCCAGAAGGTTTTCAGCTTTCAGGGTACAAACGTGGAAGAGGGCAGGAGAAATATTGAAGAAAAGGTGAACAATAACCCAAAGAGATTTGTTCAATATTATAGTAGTAAAAGAATAGACAAGCAGGAGGTGAAGTGTATTAAAAACACTAAGGGAGAGCTAAACTATACAGACATTGAAATGGCAAATACTCTAAATTTTACACTTGAGGAAGTGGTTAACTACCCAGCAGTAACAGGGACTACTATGGAGGCATGATTGGGAAATTGTTGAGGGAGAAGTGCTGCTTAGATTAAATATGCTGAAATTTAACAAATCACCTGTACCAGGTGATATTTATTAAAGGGAAGTTAGTGAGTGCATATGTAAGCCCTAAACACATATTTTTCATAGATCACTGAACATTGTATAAATTCCTAAGGACTGGAAAATGGTAAATATTATCCAGTTATTTAAAATGGGTGATCAGGCAGATCCAAGTAGCTGTTGACCAGTAAGCTTAACTCGCATAGCAGGTAAATTAATGGAAGACGTTATTAAGGAATAGAATGAGCCTCATGTGGCAAAAATTGGAGTTTTAGGGAACAGTCATCCTGGATTGAGACAGGGTAGTTCCTGTTTTACTAATATGCTGAAATTCTATGAGCAATCAACAAAACGATATGAAAGGAGAGGTGCATATGAAATTATTCATCTTGACTTTCAAAAACCATTGGATAAGGCCTGACATGTAAGGCTAGCAGTAAAAGGGAAAGAAGTGAGAGTTCACGGTGTATTGGCTAAATGGGGGCAAATTTTGCTAAAACAGAGTAAGCAAAGTATTAGGGTGCAAGGAACCTTATCAGTACTAGATGATGTTAAAAGTAGCTATCCTCATGGTGCCAGTGCCATGAGCACTTCTATTTATATCATGCTGTATATAAATGATTTAGATAAGAATGTAAGGAACAAGTTGGTTAAGTGTGCAGATATACCAAGCTTGGTGGGATGACAGGTAATACGGAATCAACAAAATCATTACAGAGGGCCTGGGAGAGCATACCAGCTTGGCTGATTAAATTTAATGAAAATAAATGTAAGGCATTGCATGTAGGAAGTAGTAATATTATATTTGAATATGCAATGTGAGGTCTGAAACCTGAAAGTATCCCTTATCAAAAGGACAAAGGAGCCATAGTGGATTCATCAAAATCAACAACCAGACAGAGTACAGAAGCAATGAAGAGTGTTAACAGAATGTCCAAGGAGGTTATGTTGAAGCTTTATAACACACTAGTGAAGCCTCACCTTGAATACTGTGTTCAGTTTTCGTCTCCAGGATACAAAAAGACATAGCAGAGCTAGGGAAAGTCAGGTATACTCCACCAAATGATTGTATCCTTTTTCTGCTTCCTCATAGAATTCCTGCATTTTAGTAAAATAATGCTCAGTCTTTTTCATAGTAATCTGCTCCATTAATTTACCTGTGATGGATGTTAAGCTTACTGGTCTATCGATATTTTTATAGATACCATTATTTGGATATTATTTGCTATTTTCAATCTTTACGAATTTCCCTAGTGTGCAGTTATTTCCTAAAAATATGTGCCAAAGGTTTATATATGCACTCACTAACCTCCTTAAGCACTCAGGGATAAATATTATCTGGTCCTTGTGGTTTGTTAGATTTCAGCCTGTTTAATCTGAGCAGTACTTCTCTCTCTACAATTTCTAAATCACCCAGTGTCTCCTTAGTAGTCCCTGTTACTACTGGCAAGTCATCCACTTCTTCGTTTATGAAAACTTCAGAAAATGCAAGATTAAAAAATGTACTGTTTCACTGCCTGTATATTTTTATTCCCTTTAATTATTCCACCACCTGTTTGACTGTTCTTTTACTACTAAAATATTATAAGAATATTGTTGAGTCATCTTTTGTCTTTTGTGTAATATTCTTCTTCTAAGTTATTAGTCTTATACATCTTATATAACTGTTGTTTCTTTGGCAGCTTCTTTTTCATCTCCTTATTAACCCAGTATATATTTTTAGATTTTTTTCTGCTTCTGTCTGCTTTCTGTTTGCTAATAATTCCAAGTTTTAGGATGTACCTATCCTGTATTACATGTTAAAAGTTTTTAAACCTGCTCCGCTGCTCCTTGACTGCCTGCACTTCTAAAAGCTTATCCCAGGTTTTCCATTTTTAAACTTTGACACATTTGTTCAAAATTTACACTCCTAATTTAAACTAAACAGTTTTAGTTTCTGCATCTGTTCTCGCCAAAACTCTGAGAACTGTATTATGTTATAGTCACTTCCTCAATTCTATCTTGTTTATGACAAAATGCTAAATCTAGACAGACCTCCACCCGCATTGGTACATTTATTCATTTATCATGAAAACCTTAATCATTGACATCTGTGCCATTTATATCCTTATGTGTTTTACTTCTATGAGATATCTGTTATGTGTCTGGCGATACAGACTCTGTATCTACTACTATGTTAAAAACATGTCTTTGACTTACATGATTTATACCTGAAGTGTTAAAATTGATAGTTTTGCTTTTAGGTCCTCTTTAAGAAGAATTATATTTAGCTTATAGTTCATCTTTGGAATTCCATTTCTGTGTGCAGAAAGAATTGTCTACAACTCAGTATCACCAAAATCAAGGGCATGTACGCCCAACTACTGTTTATAGTATGAGTGGATGTGGAGTTGGTGCACTTTAAAGTACTTTGGGGTCCTCATCAATAACAGGCTGGACTGGTCTCATAACACAGAGGAGCTACAGTATATAAAAAAGGACAGATCAGGATTTTTTTCTTAGGAGGCTGCATTTCTTTAACATGGGTTGTGACATCGTTCATTTTCTACAACTCTGTGATGGCCTGTATGGTTTTTCTACACTATGGTGTATTGGGCTGATAACATCACATCAAGAGAGGTCCACCGAATCAGCAGGCTAATTAAAAGGGCTGGCACAGTTAATGACACACTCTGAACTCCCTGGAGGTTGTTGCAAAGGAGGTCATTTAAACAAAACTGAGTGCCATTATGAACATGCTACACATTTCTCTCTGACACATTAACACTGAGGACTTTCCGTAAATGAATTTTTCGGCAGAAATGTGTCAGGAAACGCTACTGGAACTCCTTTATACCAACAGCAATATGTGTGCATAATGCCTCACTGTCATAGTCATTCTGGTGTGTGTTTTCACACCATAGTATATGTGTGAATATCTATCTATCTATCTATCTATCTATCTATCTATCTATCTATCTATCTATCTATCTATCTATCTAT
>JANRMT010062814.1:40834911-40845508 GCA_026402145.1 Polypterus bichir lapradei
TATCTATCTATCTATCTATCTATCTATCTATCTATCTATCTATCTATGTACAATTTCATTTTTTTTAAAGTAGCACTAGATACCACAATTGAGCTAGACAGACAATATACCCCTGTGGGCTAAGTGTTGCTAAGAAGTAGAAATCCCTGAAATTTAGCTGTCAGCTTGTCTCGTTTTATTCTGCTTGCTACCACTCATGCGAAGGCTAAATTGTTTCTTATCTCCAGCACTAGAAATATCAGCCCCCCTCAGTTACTCATTATAAAATAAGCAATATTCTGGCCAGAAACAGTTATTTTCTGTCTTTTCTTGTGCATTGTGGTTATGGATGTCTGAAATATACTTAATTGTAATTCTTTCAGAGTAAAATGACCAGGCTTTCTAGCCCATAGTACATGAAGGCTCTTGTGTTTTCTTGCTTGGAGATTTGCCGCCCACACATTTTAACTGCTGGCAGGTTTCTCGACAGTAACTGTTGTTGAAACATGCTAAGTTATTATGGTATGACTGTTTAAATCTGACTATTGTGTGCCACAGTGCAGCTGTTCAATTAAGCATAATAAGTAACCCACAGAAGGCTGGTTTTGCTGATTAAATCCATAGCTTTATTTTTTTTTATGATATTCCCTCATAGTAAATGAAGATAAACTAAGAAACACAGTAAGCATTACATACTTCATAAGTTAGCCTTTTGCTTTGCTTCTATTAATAGTTATTATTATGACTATGAAATATTTATGGTATGCATTGATAAGAAGAAACATTTACACTAAATGAAGATATCTTGTGTCTCAGATAACCATGAACGATTATGAATTAAGAGCTTAAATAGTGCAAAGGTGTACAGAACATAGTCACTGAGCTTTATGTTTGCTCCCTTAAGCTCCCATCCTGGGATTACATGCCATCAGTGTTGCTAGGTCAGTGGTTTTCCTGGCCATTTTTGATTGTCATCTGTGGGTTGTGGTTTTTTGGGGCTACTTTTTTTTTAAAAAAAATCAACAAAATATTTGTCTGTCGGTCTGTTCATCTGTCTTTCCTTATGGAACAACTCAATTCCCAGTGGACTCCTGCACCTGAATGTATGGGTAGGTCTAATTATATGCCAACAGTCTGTCTTCTGTCTCTGCCCCATCCTGTGCTCTTCTCTGTGGCTGTGTACCATTCTTGCAAGAACTTTAGTCACAGTAGCTCACTTCTCCTGCTCCTTGAAGTTGAAGGTGGTAAGGTTGGTATAACAGCTAAAATCATGACAAATCATATGATACCATCTTGCACCTTTAATATAATCAAACATCTCATTGACGTATTTACACAATGTTTTAAACAGTTGAGGTGACACCTTAAATTCACTTCTTCTTTCCAGAGCTATTCTACCAGCATGGTGTCAATTCTGCAATGGACACTGCCATGTTCTGTTACAGCTTGTCTAAGTGTATCTGATTCCTTGACTATGTTACCAAAGCAAAACATTCTTAATATTTGCTATGATATTGATCCTATATAAGCTGATCTTAGTGTGTTTCAATACTGTATTCATTTGCCTGTACTACTACTTTAGCTTCTTATTGTACTCATAAGCTTTTCAATTCCATACTAGACTGTGATTACGTTTGCTCTGCAAATGGCAAAGATCCATTTATTGATTGGCTGATAACCATTATTGTCACACTGTACACATTAGCACTGAATTCTTAAGGAGTGGTGCCACAGTTCTGTGCTGAACTGCAAAAAAACAACATTTCTGTCAAATAGTTTCTCATACAGAAAAAAATTTGCCTGTTTTTATGAAATGTTACAACTGCTTCTTTTTGCTTTTTTCTAAATCTTCCATCTGTTTTCATTTTGTGGGTTCAAAATGTAATACATTCCTCCATGACGTTATTTGCATCTGCTGTTGAGACAATTTAAGCGTCACAGTTTGACTGAGGTCACTCTTCTCTGATTGAACCCTGCTTTTTTTAAGGAGCGTCACACATTGCTGCAGCAATTTCATTTCTCAGATATAGATGATTTCTACACTCTTTCCAAAATATCTATCTTATATTCATTACTAGAGTCTTTCCCTTTTTAAAAATTATATAATTTGTAAAAATTCATTAATTTTCTGAGCAGCTTATTTTTATTCAGGTTCTCAGGGACACAAGACCTATCTCAGTAGCATCAGTTCTTAGAATCAGAGAGCATGCCAGTACATTGCAGTCCATTGCAGCCAAACGTTTGCTCACACTAAGCCTTTTTAGAGTTATCAACCAAAAACACATGTCTTTGAAATATGGAAAGAACACTGCAGAAAAACCACACAGATTTGAGAAGAATGTGCAAACTCCATACAGACTGCACCCAGGCTGACATTTGAACTCAGGAAGACAGCACCACTCCACGTTCGCTATGCAAGCCTGAAATATAAAATACTGATTGTTTTCATCAGCATATCAAAAAAATATTTAAAAAAACACCTCAAAAACTCTAACACATTAACTAATTACTAATTACATGTGGTAACGTGAAGAAAATACAGGGTATATAGAAAATCAATTAATACTCAGGTAAAGATTGCTCTATTAAAGAAAGGAACAATGATGCCTGATTAGCATTCTGCGTCTTTGATGGGTAAGTTCATATAAGACGTTAGAGCAATTTTGGAATGACTAGGCCTTTCAGACCAAAAAAGCCCACTTATCCTTTTTTACCTAATTTCTCCAGAATAACATTGTGCCAAGTTTTGAAGGTCCCCAAAGTCAAATTGTCCACCATACTACTTGATAGCTCATACAATGTGCCTGCAACTCTCTGTGAAGAAACTTTCTTACGTTTGTTCAAAATCTGCCCTTAACAAGTTTGCATCTGCATTCCCATTTCTTATTGAAGAATTTACTTTAAAGTAACAGCTGGTACACTGCACTAATTCTCTTCATAATTTTAATCATTTCAATCCAGGCCCAATTTAAGACCCGCACAGGTTCTTGGGTGATCTAATAATAAAATAATAATAATAATACATTTTATTTATACATAAACTTTCCCATTACTGAACACAGCTCCTTAACAAAGAGTTGATAATACTTTTACCAATGCAATGTGCGGACATTGCATTTTTTATTCCAGCACAGTAATTTCCACTCTTGCGTTCATCACATGAACACTCGATCTTGTTATTGGGGATCCCCCTTGGAGATTTCATTGTGTGGTTTGGTAAAAATGCTCCTAGCCTGTCACTTTACCTGGGGCGCGCACCCAGAATGTTTAATGGCAGATCTTCCCCTGGTTCAATCAAGCCATCTTTTAAACTCCATTTTCTTAAGATGAAATGGTTCATTCTACTTCAACATCTTCTCGTAGCTCAGACCGTGCAGTGTGGAGTTAGCCTAGTTGCTTTTGTCTAGACTTTCTCTAGTAGTGCTCTATTTTTTGTAACATGGAAAGCAAAACTGCACGCAGTACTCCAGCTGAGGCCTGACCAGTGTGTTAAACTACTTAAGCATAACCTTCCTTGACTTGTACTCTACACATTGGGCTTTATAACTTAATATTCTTTTAGCCTTCTTATTTGCTTCGGTACACTATGTAGTGTAGAGAGAGCATCTCCAGAAATTATTATGAGGAACAAGGAGAACGGGAGATGTAACATCAGGCAGATTTGTATTAAGGGACAAGCAAAAGTCAGAAATAAAAAGATCATAAATTATCAGCAAACGATATGAGGGAAAATCGAAAGTGAAGTCAGGAACAGAAGAAGTCAAAATGAAACCTAGTGATAGAACTACTTGATAAATAAATCAACTATTCTAGAAAGATCTTTTGTAGAAATGATTCACTGAGGGATGAAGCTACATTGCAGAACCTCTATACAGTGCTGCTCGCAGTCTCACAGTAATAGCAAAATACAATTTAAACTTTGTCCACATAAATAAAAAGTTGCTCCAAACCTCACAAAATGGATCCTCCATGATAAAAACAATCATCCAACACATCACACAAAACAAATGTCGTTTAATTATGACATGCTAATGTAGACACTGAAGGAAGATGTACTTCTCGAAAGGCGTACTTTCAAACTTCAAATCTCCCATTCTGTATTCAAACCTGACATTTTTCATTCGTCAAGGCCAGGGGTCCCCAACTCCAGTCCTGGAGGGCCGCAGTGGCTGCAGGTTTTCATTCTAACCCTTTTCTTAATCAGTGACCTGTTTCTGCACCTAATTAAATCTTTTGAATTCATTTTAATTGACTTCCTCTTGAAGACTCAAACCCCTTGATTGCTTCTTTTTCCTTAATTAGCTGCCAAACAATAATGAGATACAAAATGAGCCAAAACATGAGCAGCAAACTGTGTCCATCATACAATATCTGAAAATAAAGAAAGGTGAAGATCTCAAGAATGTTGATCTGCTCAGGTCCCCAACACATTTTACCAGAGCTCTTATAAAAGAGAAAATCAATTTTCAAAATGTCTGCTATTGCGCAATGAGAAAAGCAACAAGCCATGAAAATAAAGAACTGGTTTAATTAACAAGAAGAATCAGAGCCTAATTAAGCAACTGGTTGGAGTGAAACTGGTTGGAGTTTGAGGCCCTGACTTAGTTGGTCTTCTGTTGACTCACTTACTTCACATTTCATTTATGTTTAAGAAAAGAAATGAAGCAATTCAGAGGAACGATGAAAAAATGTAGGGGAACAAGTCAATTAAAATGAATTCAAAAGAAGTTAATTAGAAGCAAAAAAGGTGCACTAATTAAGAAAAGGGTTAGAATGAAAACCTGCAACCACTGGGGCCCTCCAGGACTGCAGGGCATGAGTTATGAGGAAAGATTAAAGGATATAAACCTTTTCAGTTTAAGCAAATGGAGTTTAAGAAGTGACAAGTTTGAAGCTTTTTAATTTATGAGAGGAATTTAATACAGTGGATCCAGATTCATACTTTCAAATTAGTTGAAGTAGAACACAATTCGAAATTTGTCAGCCAGTCAGTCAGTCACTCATTATCCAACCCACTATATCCTAACACAGAGTCACGGGGGTTTGCTGGAGTCAATCCCAGCCAGCACAGGGCGCAAGGCAGGAACAAACCTCGGGCAGGGTACCAGCCCACCGCAGGGCACACACACACACACGCACCCACACACCAAGCACACACTAGGGACAATTTAGGATCGCCAATGCACCTAACCTGCATGTCTTTGGACTGTGAGAGGAAACCAGAGCACCCTGAGGAAATCCACACAGACACGGGGAGAACATGCAAACTCCTCAAAATTTGTTGAGGGTAAATTTCACGCAAATATTATAAAGTTTTTCTTCACATATAGACCCATGGGCATGTGGAATGAATTACCAAGCAGTGGGTTGAGAGTCAGACTTTAAGGATCTGCAAAACTTGACTGATGTTAAAAATTCAGTGGACAGGTCTGATGAGCTTTGTTGGTCTAAATAACTCGTTCTCATCTAATATATTTTAATATAATACTTTACGTTCAATAATATTCAATATCCCTTTGACAAGCCTGTATTTTGTCTAGAACCCTTTGTAATTATTCAGGTGATTCTATATTATCGGCCATTCTACTTAGTTTAGTATCATCTGCAATCTTAACCAGCTTCTTATTTCAATTCTTATCAATACCCTTCTTGCATACTGAAAAGGCAGCTGCTCCAGGACTGACTCATGAGGGATACTAATTGTAACATTACCTAGTTTTAAAGAAGATTTTCATAACATAACTCTGGTTCTGGCTACTCATTGCTGTATGATATAAAATCCCAATTTTGTGCCAACCTACAAACTACATTCTGAATTCATACTTCTTTTAATTTGGTCCCTAGCCTCTCATGTGAGAAATTATCAAACCCCTTCTGAAAATCAAGAAGAATAATATCAAATGTATGCGACAGGTGTCTGATCACACTTACAGGTAATCTAACCTAGACACCATTGAAATATCCGACTACGCCTCGCAGTTTTATTAAGAGAGAGGGAACTCTTGAAATTTACCGATAATAGCACACAGGTTTGTTTAAATTGGGTGGTGAGTAAACACACAATGAAAGACACAACAGTAATTTCAGGAAAAATAACAGTAAATTCTATTACAAAAGACAATATAAAATACATTAAAAAGATAAATAAACATAAAAAAAAAATCTAACAATATCAGGAATGAAATTCCTCTTTTTAAAAAGGAAAGCACACAGTCCATACTCTAAAAGTCCTTTAAAAAAATGAAGTGGAGGATACAACCTCTAGTGGTGCAGAGTCCAGTTTGCGCACTGTGTTACCCCAACAATTACTCGTCCAACTGTCCATGGATGCAGTCTGTTCACCGGACACTCGTTTCCCAACAGAAGTTTTGTCAAAATCGTAGAATCCCTATCAGTGTCTCTTCGTCGTTCCTTTTTTTCCACTCTGGACTCCTTGTGGTGCTGTGACCTAGGCACACCTCATTTCTTGTCCCCAGCTTTGCTTGGTCCTTTCATGTGGCTTCCCTATCTCGCTGGACCTACAACTGGTGTGTCCTTGTGGAGCTGTCTCTTCCTCCCTGGAAGTAAGTGTTGCCGTCCTTGTGCCTCACGTCGTGCCAGCCACGTACCCTCGTCTGCCTGCGAGCCCCTGTGCTCTATCCGAGTATAGTGGCAGTGTTCTCAGTGGACCGTCCCTCTCTGCTTTCTCCTGCCCAGAAGTTTTAAATCTCCTTCAGTCCCTGCCGTTGTCAGTCCTGGACAATCGGTTTAAACAATGGCACATCTAAATTTCCTGGGTTTAACAATTAATGAAAGCACAAGCTAACAAAATGTATTGTTACCAACCATGAATGAGTACAGATATGCTGATTAGAAACCAATATTGTCAGACATGTAATCTCCAAGTCAGGTAAATACAAATATCCTCCAAGGAAGGAGCAGGTCTGTTATCACAACTTTGTATTGTTTGTATACTCAACCAGCCAAAACTTCAAAACGGTGGCTCCTTTGCAAGACAGCAAATACCTACATCCTGCAGACAGTCATGGCAAAAATCAGTAACAGGATTACCCAGGAAATCAAAAAAATCTCCCCCTCTGACATGTATCTCCCTGATCATATGCTTTTTTGCTTTCTCAAAGAATTCCAGTATAATATTGAAACATGATCTTCCTTGTCTAAATCCATGCTGACTATTCACTAACTGCACCTGTTCTTGACATGTGTCACTTAATAACTGCCTGCATTGGTCTGATGCATGTTAAGCTTGCTGGCCTACACTTACTTAGATCAGCCTGAACACATGCACAGTGTACATTATAAGAGATGGCCGGCAGCTCAACCCAGCCAGGACGCCCCTAAGCTGGAAGGATAGGGGAAAGCAGCTTTTCTAAGACACTGCCTCCCCCAAGACTCTAGATGGCAGCTCCCCCGGACTAGAGCAGTGTCCCAGGTACTATGGGACATAGAGTTCAGCAACATAGCCCTGCTGGGTACCGTGGGTGCCACTAGGGGACGTTGTGGGAAGATGCTCCAAAGCTGACATAAAAAAGCCAAACTGCAGTTTGTAGTGGCACACAAGGACAAAGATCTTACCTTCTGGAGAATGTCCCCTGATCTGATGAATCCAAGGTAAAACTGTTTGGCCATAATGACCATCATCATGTTTGGAGGTAAAAGGGTGAGGCTTCCAAGCCAAAGAACACCATCCCAACCGCCTAACATGGGGGTGGGAGCATCATGTTGTGGGGGTGCTTTGCTGCAGGAAGTACTGGTGCACTTCACTAAATAGATAGCATCATGAGGAGGAAAGATTGTGTAGATATACTGCAGCAACATCCCAAGAACTCAGCGAGGAAGTTGAAGCTCAGTCGCAAGTGTGTCTTTCAAAAGGACAATGACTCCAAGCATACCTCCAACGTTGTGGCAAAATGGCTTAAGGACAACAAGGTCAAGGTATTGGAGTTGTCATCACAAAGCCCTGACCTCAATCTGATTGAAAATTTGTGTGCAAAACTGAAAAGCTTTGTGGTAGAGCAAGGAAGCCTATGAACCTGTTCCGGTTACACCAGTTACAGTTTGTCTGGAGGGATGGGCCAAAATTTGCACCAAGTCATTGTAAGAAGCTTGTGGAAGGTGTCCCAAAATGTTTAGTTCAAGTTAAACATTTTAAAGGCAATGCTATAAAACGTTAACACAATGTATGTAAACTTGTGACCCACCGGAATTGTGATATAGTCAATAAAAAGAGAAATACTCGTGAATATTGTTGGAAACTGTACAAAGTAGATGTCTTAAGCTATATGGCAAATTTATAGTTTGATACTATATAATCTGTAGAAGGGTTAAAAAGTGAGTTTTAAAGCATTCATCCAAATGTAGGTAAACTAAACTGTACACTGTGACAACATAAGATCTGCCCTTAAGAATGATACATACATCATGGGCCTTCCATAAGCTATGCTATGGATGTTTATGCTATGGATACTTATTTGAAACAGTAAAAGTAGAGAATCCTGTTTTTTGTACAGCTTAAAAACAGTAACACTAGAAATGCTATTTCTAGATATTTCAAAATAATTTTTTCTGGGTGTTTTCTTGACACTTTTACTGATGCTGATAGTGTTTGGAAGCTTATTCCAACGCCTATGGAAATAAGAATAATAATCAAAGTGCATGTTTTGGTATACACCTTACTAAATTTTGTAGCTTATTTTGCTGTAGCATATGTGTACAATATAATTTAATTCTCCAGGTGTAAAATGATCTGAAAGAAAAGTGGCTGACCTTTATTTTGTGGGGTAGAACATGGATATTGAGTTGAGGTTGATAAAGTTATAGCCAGTTAAAACAATGTAACAGAAAACAAGCATAATGAGGCTGAGTTTCAAGGGTAAAGTGAAAACATTTTCTAGCTTCCATTCCTTAGGAAATTCCCCAGTGTGCAGTGATCTCTGGAAAATATGCAGCATTGGATTATTTAAGCAAATATGGTTGTTGTTGTCACATGTCCCCTGACTAGAGCTGCTGATCAGATGTGCATACTGCATTGCTTTTTGTTAGTCATTTGCACAGGAATATGCATAATACAATATTTTTAAACTGTCAATAGCGTTCCTCTATTCTGTTTCTCTTCTTGGTGTCTGGATGTGGCACTTGGTGCCCTTGCTCTATTGCCCATTGCAGATAAAGAAGCACTGGAATCCTCATAGGGTATCTCTCATTAGATTGGACAGCGAGCACTATAGAAAACACAAGATGGAGCCAGTAGGCAGAGGTCTCCGCGTCTGTGACTTTGTTTTTGACTTCCTCTTTTACAATTTTAATCTCAACCATTGTCTACTGGCTGAAGTTCATCAACCAGTTAATGGACAGATATGGTTGGTTTACATTTTGCTTATTCAATTGCTATATTGTTCTCTATGTGTTTTAACAAATCCGTATTTATATGTGCACCACTTCTATATTTAGCAATTAGTATAATCTACAGTATATTTGTATTTTGACTGAGAATTGTTCATAGTGCTCTGCATCTGCTCTTAGTGTAGCGCCCTATACAAATTGTAAGTTGTATTGTATTGTATGTGGAGAGTACAGTGAAATTCTTATTTGCATTGTATCAATCAACATGTACACACTGCCCAGATTAGTGACTATAACTACTTTACCTTGAAACCTCCATCTTCCTTACCTTAAAAACACATGTATCACAACCTAGCAGCAACAAATCATTTACCAAATGTTTTGGAAGTTTCTTTGACTATCCACCTATATACTCACTTACCTGTATTATGCCACTTAAAGTGAAGCTGACAAACCACTGGAGTGTGAGAAAGGAACATAAAGCATAGTGCCAAATGCATAACTGATCATTTCAGTAATAATTTCTTTCAAAAGCAGAACCTCAACCTATAAACAATTGTTTAACAATCAAAAACAAAAGTCAAAAAAGTGAGAGTCAATCTTAGATGCTATAAGACACTTCTGGGAACTGCACCCCCAGCAAAGAAGCATTGCGTCCTAGCAGCATAATCCCAAAATAGCAGAGCCCAATCAAAAAAGAAAAAGGCAATGCAGTAAATTGAAAACATAACTCTAATAAAATTCTACCTCTAGATTATCAATAACCATAAAATAATTTTACCCCAATGTTCTCTGGTAAAAATGACTTTCAAAATTCTCACTCTGATGAACAGGATAATACGGAGTCCTTAAAAATTCTTGTGCGCACATGAAACTTTCTGTTGCATAAGTACGAGAACGTCTTGCTCCATATATTTTCAGTAGAGCTATTCTGCTAAGATCTAAGCTTTCTCGTGCTCATGAGAATTAAGAAGTTTTTTTTTTGCTCTGTAGATAGATAGATAGATAGATAGATAGATAGATAGATAGATAGATAGATAGATAGATACTTTATTAATCCCCAAGGGGAAATTCACATACTCCAGCAGCAGCATACTGATAAAAACAATATTACATTAAAGAGTGAAAACAATGCAGTGCAAGTTAAAAAATGCAAGGTGGAGAGTGTGAGGCAGGTATAACAGGTAATAACTTTGTATAATGTTAACGTTTACCCCCCGGGTGGAACAGAAGAGTCGCATAGTGTGGGGGAGGAACGATCTCCTCAGTCTGTCAA
>JANRMT010062814.1:40845908-40866010 GCA_026402145.1 Polypterus bichir lapradei
CAGGTATATATATGTGTATATATATGTATGTGTCTATATGTGTGTGTATAGCTTTGGTCACTGAGTGCAAGGGAAAAATAATAAAATATAGTCTATTAGTTATTAAACAGTAAAACATTAACGTTTTAAGAAGTACATGTACATTGAGCACTACTCGAGTGGTTGCGGGTAAACTACATTTTAAAAGACGGTATAACAGAACAGGTAAGTAGTACTAACAGCAGCTAAAATGTATATGGATCATCTCTCGGTAGTTGATCCCTTTTGAAAGGCGCTACACGACGGCTGTGGTATAGAAATTACATTTTCTATGTGCCTCACCGGTATTACCAGCAATTAAAGAAAAATTGTTTTGTGTCCTCTGCAGTGTTAAGAGAGAAAGGCTTTGGTTTGGGATAAAATGAAAAAAGGTGTAAAGAAAGGAAAGTTGCCTTTTTCTTTTAAATAGTATAGAGAGATGTGTTCGGTGACATGATCGCCTTTTGGGGACAGTCGCGGTGGGTCTTGTGTAGACTGGTGAGACGTCTCTGCCATTAATCAGCTGTGATGGCACTGTCAGTCCTCCACTCGTGTGCGTGTCTTCATAATCCGAGCTGAGGACCTCATAATCGTATACGTGCAAAAGAAAGTGTGAATCGCCTTAATATTATTTTGCCGTGGTGTAGAAAAGGGGTCCCATGTTTGCACTTGTCTGGGCTATAGCTCAGGGGGAGGATGAAAAAAATTAAAAGTGCTCACTTTGACTTAAGGCAGAAGCGCAGTCAGCGTCTCAAATCCCGGCACAGCTATGCGCGCACGCCGGCTGCTCGACTTTTGCTGGGCAGGAGACCCCAGTTTTTGTACACACGTTCCACAAATGAGACACACGGGTTTACCGGCAATGTCAGTAAACATATACTCAGCCTCCCATCGGTTTTTAAAGGCTCTATGTTCAGAATCACCTTTTCTCTTTGGCATCGTGTGGGCTAGCTTGGCAATAACTTGTAGCATCATAAGCTAGACTTGATTAACGTGGTAAGTGTTCGGCAAGGCAGCTGAAGCGCTGGATTATGGGATCTGTAGTTTATTGTGTTACCAGCGCTTCATATCCCCGGGCCATTAATAACAATAATACAGTATATAAAATGATCTCGCGGGCCGGATATAATTACACGCCGGGCTGGATGTGGCCCGTGGGCCTTGAGTTTGACTCATATGGACTAAATAGAACTTGAAAAGAAATATTTTTTGGAATGTGATCGCGCAAGTCAGATCTAGCTGACGCGCACTACAGTACATCGAGCCCGCGTGCTATTGTGGTTTTGCTTGTGTGCTTCAGTAAGTTACCGTCCCCTCGCTCTTACTTTTTTACCGTTCATCTAATAAATACACTGAGTATGGCTTTACCAAAACAATCATTGATCGCGAATAAAGTATCCATTATTCATGAAGCTAGGTGATCTGTCTTTCTGCGTTAAACGTTTTCATACGTCTCAAACTAAGGGGATGCGAGGTTAAAATAAATCGAGAAGCGCGCGTACATACTTAGTGCATCCCCTCTCGGGAATCGAACCTCGGACATGGGCGCTACAGGCGAATGCTCTACTATAGCGCCACGGCATGTGGTTTGTCTATTTGAGCATAGTGTAATTCGGTTTTTGTTCAGCACTCTTTGGAACTGTTGCTTTTTGTCTGCGCACTGCGTCAGTTCACGTGAGCCGCTGAATATGGTTTTATATGTCACTCGCTCGCTTCTAATTGTTTCGCTGCCTTCTTAATTATATAATGCATGTTTTCTTCAGCGCGTTTTGTAGCTCTTCCTGGTTTTCTATGTAATGCGTGATTACGTGAGAGGCGTGATGATGTCACACGAAACTCCGCCCCTCTAGCTGAACTCCATTACAGTAAATGGAGAAAAATAGCTTCTAGTTATGACCATTATGCATAGAATTTCGAAATGAAACCTGCCCAACTTTTGTAAGTAAGCTGTAAGGAATGAGCCTGTCAAATTTCAGCCTTCTACCCACACGGGAAGTTGGAGAATTAGTGATGAGTCAGTGAGTGAGTCAGTGAGTGAGTGAGTGAGTGAATGGGTGAGTGAGTGAGTGTTCCATTCCATCTGAACTTGTGTGGAGCTGAGGTGTCACCCATTGCAAGGCTGCACTCGGGTCCTAATCTTGGATCCTGAGATGGTTTGTCATGTGGTGGGTGTGGCAATGCGCTGCATCAGCATGTGATCCTAACCCCTTTCCCTTAGACTAACAAACTGTTCTAACTGGCTGAAAATCTCAGAGTGATGCAAATTTGGTGCTACTCCTAATTTAGGAATCTTCTCCTAACTTCACCAGGATTTAGGAGAGTTCATTAGAGCTCACTCGCTAGGAGCTGCCACAAGATGCCATTTAGACAGAAATCAACATGCACATGTCTGGAAAGACGGAATGATTTGGAAATGCTGGAAGCTCATGAAAATATCTAAATATGACAGAGATGGAATATTATTGGTAACAAATCTTGTTTGCCACTTGATCACTTCACTATGTGAAGAAGCCAGGTGCTGTCAGCCAAAATGAGAGTGTTGGCAACTTTATATTTTTCCTCCACAGGGACAATGAAGCTTTTTAATAGCAATGGTTTGAGTATGTCACAACTAACCATTTTACAAGTTTTGCACCAAACATTGAACACCCTCGCAACACTTTCAAACTCCTTAAAACGAAGACTTATATAATTCCCTACCACTTTATGTGAGGTAATGTTTTATTTATACAAATCACCAGTTTTCCTGGACTTTTGGATTGATGGAAAGCACATAAAAGTCATTGCCCTAAGTATGGATAAGCATGCATAAATAAAATTGCAAGCAATTTCACAGTTATCAACACAAAGGTGGTCATGGAGGCAAACTGTATTGTAGCAGCCAGCATATTATTGAAGATAGGCAGGGCTGAATGGATGACTGACAGCGAGATGTCACACAGGTACACTGAGCTCTGCATTCCATGAATCCCTGGAACATTCACGTTATACTTTACAAGCCCAGGAAGGTGCAATAAGGCAGACAGTGACTACCAAACTAATTGAGCTTCGCAAAAGATAGGAGAGGATCACGGCACATGACTCCAGAAGATGATTAGGAACATTGGAAGAGTGAAAACGACTTCAGAAACAGTTAAGGAATAGCCATGGCCGGTTTCAGTAACTTACTATATGAGGTATTTCCCATAGCTGTAAGAGTGGGAAGATGATTCTTCTGAAAGTTGGGCTGTGAATCATTCATTGTTAAATATGCACACCTGTTATCAGGTTTTGCTCTCATTTACATTTACGTATTTGTCTGACGCCTGTATCCAAGGTGAAGTTGGAGCACGGGCAGGTCAACTGACTTGCTCATGGTCACACAGTGTTAGTAGCGGAATTTACACCCACAACGTCAGGGTCTGAAGTCCAAAGTCTTAACCTCTATGCCAGACTGCCTGCCTCATTCATGATGTTGTTGCGAAGTGGCAATAATTTTGTGCAGCCTTAGCACAATACTCCACTTTTTTAGGTTTTCCAGTTTCTTTTTCTGTCTCTCTTACTATTTTCCATCCATCCATCCATCATCCAACTCGCTATATCCTAACTACAGGGTCACGGGGGTCTGCTGGTGCCAATCCCAGCCAACACAGGGTGCAATGCAGGAAACAAACCCTGGGCAGGGTGCCAGCCCACCGCAGTCTCTTACTATTTTAAATTTTATTATTATTATGATTATCGTTTTTGTGGTGAATCCATAGTGTTAGTATTAGCAAACTACAACACATCATCATGATTTCCAATTCTGAGACGCTTAATAGATACAGATACAGACCATTAAATTCCATGACCTCTAAAACTTGCTACTTCCATTATTTTAAGAGTTCAACGAAAAGGATGTAAAAAATAAAACAACAACAATATAATACAAAGTTGATATTATCATGGTACTAGCTAATAATAATTGCATGGTGGGTCATTTTTTTCAATAAAGTTGTTTTTTCGTCTAGCGGCTGCATGGGTCTTATTTGTTTAAACCCACTTCCTCACATGTTGTAACGCTTTCACCCGACCAGCTTAAACCATCCACAGTACCAGTGCTACGTCTCACGCCAAGAAGTATTAAGGGAGACCCATGGAATTTCAGCCAGGGTAGGTGTGTCTAAATGTTGATCAAGTGCTGCACAAATTCAGTGAAATACTACAATTATTTTTGTTATATACAGTTTTTTTTCATGTCATTTATTGTAAATGTCAGATTAGTTTGTTCTTTTATACAAGTGTACAAGTGACATAGATTACTTACAGCTTAATGCAAGCTAAATCTTAAATACATCACAATAAGGGGCAGTCGGTGTCTTCACTTAATAATGCCCAATGACAATTGCTGCCATATGGCGGAGTTAAAAACCTCATGTTGAGAACCTTTTTAACATTATGGCCACTCTACTTGCTACAGTGCCATTGGCTAAAGCACACTACTCCCTAATCCACGTATGACTTTCAGCATATCCTGTTGTCTTCATCCTTATTGACCAAAGTGATTGCAGAGTCTACACAAAATAGTTAGCTGAGGTTCAGAAACAGCGTTTTAAGATATTTGCATTAGTAAGAAAAAATATGTGAATTACTTTAATCCAAATTTGCATTCCTCAGGCCTCCTGTATTTCAAACAATGAAGTGAAGTACTATGAGTAGCCAGATCTCTACTTCAGTCCATGCGCGTAACACCAGAGCTGGATGAAAGAAAGTCTAGCAAAACACAAAGAGCAAATACGTCATCCATAACCATGCTGGCTAATTAGCCGGCAACAAGACAAAGTGAAGGTCAAGTACTTTATCAGACAACTGGGAGGCAGACTAAGACTGATATATGCCATAAAAAGCACTATATGGCACCTTAGTGGCAACCAAGAACAAACTGGCAACTGCTATAAATTAATTAATCTCACACCAGATATCACACATACATAACGTACTGTTCTGATCTCAACACTTGCAGAAGGTGAGGTCAGCAGCCTCATCAGCATGTCTCTCGTCAGTGAAGTGTGTCTCTTGGCATCCGTTATCGCTAAAAAAAAGAAATGAATTGTAGCAAGTGAATCCACGACTCCCTTTCACGAAGATAACAGAGAAATGTTCATAAATTAGACTAAGACCTTCCTTTACCTGTCAGCGTCTCATTAGGAAATGGTCAGCACTAGGTTGAATATGAAGTGGACATGTAATAAACCTGTTAAATTATTCACAGTGAGCCAAAATGCACAGATTTATTAAAAATTCTCAACTTCATCACTTTCTGCATTGATTACTGACTGTGTAGTAGTTCTTTTTATTAAACTAAAGCAGAAATAGATTTTGCTTTTATCAGCACCTATTATTACAATGTATTTAAAGAAAATTAAATTAAGACACATATTTTAAAGATGAGCAATATGTAAAAATGTAAAAACTAAATGTTTCAAAGGTTATGTCTGTATCAGGATACCTAATTCAACCTTTCCATAAATTTCACATACTTTAGGAACCTTTAAAGAGATAAATATATTCAATTCAGTGCCTTCAAATCTACAACAGAAGGGTGAAGTGGAGAGATCATTTAAAAGCTTTTTGTAGCATTGTTAAAATCCCTCATGAGTACACAAGCTAACATAAAATCACACAGTGACCTCTGGTGGTACTCCGAATTACTGCAAATGATTCTCAAGGAACTGTTCGAAATCTCTCACTCACTAAATCTGCCATTCAGAACAAGCTGGTAAATTAAGAATGTGCAAAGTCCAAATTATTAATAAGGAATTGTAGAAGTCTATATGAATATTTGTTACTAGAAAGTTACTAATTGTGTCACTGTCACAGAGTCTATAAAGGTATTCATATTCTTGGAAGTTTCACACTTTATTGTTATGAAACATTCAATTAAAGTTGATTAATTGGTCTTTTTTTACAGTGATCAACAGAATAATACTCTTTAATGTCAGAGTGAAAAGAAATAAATTCTTATTTCTAAATTAATTACAAATGCAAAATACAAAATAAGGGGACAAATAAAGTTCTATCTATCTATCTATCTATTTATCAGCACTCACCTAAAGGATTATTAGGAACACCATACTAATACGGTGTTTGACCCCCTTTCGCCTTCAGAACTGCCTTAATTCTACGTGGCATTGATTCAACAAGGTGCTGAAAGCATTCTTTAGAAATGTTGGCCCATATTGATAGGATAGCATCTTGCAGTTGATGGAGATTTGTGGGATGCACATCCAGGGCACGAAGCTCCCGTTCCACCACATCCCAAAGATGCTCTATTGGGTTGAGATCTGGTGACTGTGGGGGCCATTTTAGTACAGTGAACTCATTGTCATGTTCAAGAAACCAATTTGAAATGATTCGAGCTTTGTGACATGGTGCATTATCCTGCTGGAAGTAGCCATCAGAGAGGATGGGTACATGGTGGTCATGAAGGGATGGACATGGTCAGAAACAATGCTCAGGTAGCCCGTGGCATTTAAACGATGCCCAATTGGCACTAAGGGGCCTAAAGCGTGCCAAGAAAACATCCCCCACACCATTACACTACCACCACCAGCCTGCACAGTGGTAACAAGGCATGATGGATCCATGTTCTCATTCTGTTTACGCCAAATTCTGACTCTACCATTTGAATGTCTCAACAGAAATTGAGACTCATCAGACCAGGTAACATTTTTCCAGTCTTCAACTGTCCAATTGTGGTGAGCTCGTGCAAATTGTAGCCTCTTTTTCCTATTTATAGTGGAGATGAGTGGTACCCAGTGGGGTCGTCTGCTGTTGTAGCCCATCCGCCTCAAGGTTGTGCGTGTTGTGGCTTCACAAATACTTTGCTGTATACCTCGGTTGTAACGAGTGGTTATTTCAGTCAAAGTTGCTCTTCTATCAGCTTGAATCAGTCGGCCCATTCTCCTCTGACCTCTAGCATCAACAAGGCATTTTCGCCCACAGGACTGCCGCATACTGGATGCTTTTCCCTTTTCACACCATTCTTTGTAAATCCTAGAAATGGTTGTGCGTGAAAATCCCAGTAACTGAGCAGATTGTGAAATACTCAGCCCGTCTGGCACCATCAACCATGCCACGCTCAAAATTGCTTAAATCACCTTTCTTTCCCATTCTGACATTCAGTTTGGAGTTCAGGAGATTGTCTTGACCAGGACCACACCCCTAAATGCATTGAAGCAACTGCCATGTGATTGGTTGATTAGATAATTGCATTAATGAGAAATTAAACAGGTGTTCCTAATAATCCTTTAGGTGAGTGTATCTATTATGCAAAGCTGTTCTAATCTATTTATCTAAATTATTAATTAAATACCTTTCGTGTTTATTCAAACAGAAGATATAAAATGACAAAACAGAATAACATAACATTTTTAAACACACTTAATCCAAGTACAATCCATGTCAAGGTCTTTGGGTCCCGAGCCTACATCAGTAAAGCAGGAAACAGCCCTGGAGAGGATACAAGTCCTTAATAGGGTTCACACACGCATTCAGCAGCACAGGGCCAGTTTGGAAATACTAACCAAATTGTTAACAAAAACTGTATCTTATGAAGGATGAAGGAGAATATAAGGGGAAAATTAGAGTACCAAGGAGGAAATTCATTTAGACACAAGGAGAATGTGCAGACTCTGCACGTGCAACAACTAAGAATGGGATACAAACCCTGAAGGCTGAAAATCAAACCCAGAGTACCAGATCAATTAAACAGCAGCACTAACCAATGCTGAATGAATTACATGATTAGATACTGAATATAAATTGATTAAAATTACAATACCCCCTGCATACATTTACAGTTGATCAGGATACCAAAAATGAGTTGCATTTATTCAGGTAACCTAAAAAACTGCCACTTTACTGAAACTTACACACAGCTATTATACTGAACGTCCCTGTCTGAACTAAATGTGAGCACAGCTGCTTTCCTATCAGAAGACCCGTACTCAACTCTGGTTTCAGAAAATTGTCCAGTAGCAGTCCTAAGAACACTGAAATAAGAAACTCTGTCAGAGCTAGCTAAAATAGTGTTAGTGCCGCTTAATCCATTACTCTGTTCTAGAGAGCACGGGACCACTGTGCGTTTTCATGCTGTTTTCTTTAATAATCAGCATACATGTTTATTTATACATATTGAAACAGCGCTGACAATTCCTACAGTAGAGGATGAGATCAGTGCCAAGTCTGCAGCAGTACAAGCTGACAATCCATATTCAAATATGTATAATATGTAGTAGAGGAGCCTCTGAAAATGGTCAGCCTGTCACAGTTGCACAGTCTCTATGTTTGTGTAACTAAACTCACACTTTATATCAGTCAACACAAAGAGGATGGTATTGCCGACATACATCCTATGTTTTGTGTTGATAGAAGGTTCCAAAAAATCTAGATTGATTAAAGGTCTGGCAGTGTGGTGGAGTGATTAAGTCGTTGGACATCAAATGCTGAGGTTGTGGGTTCACATCCTGCCACTGACACTGCATGGCCATGAACACGTTACTTGACCTGCCTGTTCTCCAATTGGAAAACCAAAAGAAATATGACCAATTGTATCATAAATGTTGGATAAAGGTGTCAGTCAAATAAGTAAATGTAAAAGGTGTCCGGCAAATACCTTATCATTAAGTGAAACTATATAAATACTATAGTTAGTAAAAAAAAGTTAAATGTCATGTGAATTCATCATCTTCATGGTAAGCATTCCGAAAATGATGGACACACAGAGTCTTGGTTACACCAAAAAAAAAAAAAAAGCACAGAAAACTTCCCTTTCATTTGCTCATATGAATGTTTGTGTCTAGAATTAATATTCTATAATTAGGAATACAATTCAAATAGTTTGATATAAGAAAGTTGACCAGTATTAAATTCTCCAATAATGTGTAGAGATCATGTTATGCTTTGTTGCTGTTTAGCTGCAAATGAATTTACAGTTTTCTATTTTTTTATCCCTTTGCTTACATAGAAAGTTAACTCTAACCATATGTGGTGCACTCAGTCCCACCATTGGCCCTAAAAGCAGGGAATGGGCAGGAAAACCCCTCTGACAAATGGAACAAGTGCAAGCATTATTCAGATAGTGGGATATAACCCCTGGTAACCCTGGTCTAGAATTTTGACTACTGCATCTCTGGGCACCACGACTGCTGTGAAATTAAATAGAGTATTATTATTTTTACCATACAGGTGGATGTAGTTTTTACTATGTGATATCTTGCAAGCTTGATAAAGAGAAATACAAACAGTCATTTCCAGCTAGGAAAACAGTTATTGCTAATTATATTGTGTGTCACCCAAAGCCTTCATTTACTCTTACCTTAAATCATGTTCAAAGGCAATAATCAGTAGCGTGTGTAGAAACTGACGTCCTACATGCCATATATAGTCAGAGAAAGAGTTAACGTCCTCTCTGCTTATTACACAAGCTCAGCCAGATTTCTCAGTTAGATGCCTCCTGTATTCTTAGAGTGAACAAGCTTATTGAACACTTACAAGATACTTCGCCCATTTTATAATGTGTTAGAGGCATGATGAAAGGCTACCAGTGGATCCCTGTAACAGAAGTTGAAAAGGAGAATCATCCCTTAGCACATCCTCTGGATGTCGGTAATGTCACGTCCTTGCTTTGCACAAACTAATATTCAAACTTTGGTGAATAGACTATTTTGCCCACAGAAAGTCGATGTTATAAGAAACTGTGGTCTTTGCACACATGGAAAGTACTTGTGCACCCTCTAGTGGACATTTTAAATATAGTAACAGAAACTACAGTAGTCTGCACATCAACCCAACCAGTGTTATTTTGATATCACTAAAACAAATTGGGGAATGTATATATCAAGAGACCATTGTTCAAAGCCAATGCCACCTTTGGATTCCTGTGTACTCTGGTTGCTGTAAAGTGTGCAAGCATTTTTGGACTTAAAGCCTGCTGTAAGGTTTCCAGGATTGGGATTAGAAGGAGAACTGCTGCAGAACCCCAGTGCTACAAAGAATTGCCAATGTAACCGCATTATGAAGTAGCTGAGTATGAGATGTTAAAACTGTTCTCATTAATTGAACAATCAGCGAGTTACACTACTACGTGGTAAGTGGGAATTTCTCACTGTTCACCAATCATAGTTGCTAAAGCTGACGTATCTTACTATGGGCACAGTTCACAAGAGAAGTTGTGCTCCATGTGGTGAAGGCTGCACACAAGTCGGGTTTAATAATGGCTAGCTGTCCCAGCTCCTAATTTGAACCAGGTAGGCTCACAAAGTTAACAGATTTTTTTTGGATTCAGTTCTCCAGAATGTTGAAGGTAAAGTGCATGTTTGATTTTTAATACTTGGCAGCAGACAATGGTGATGTGTTAAATTTTGGTCAGACACTGAAGTATGAATTTTACTAAGCCCTGGACACATGACAATACATCTGAACATGAATTTGCACTTGGAGAGGTCAGTTTGTTCCAGTTTCAGAAAATTAAAGCGGCTCTGTTTCGCAGTGATGTAGCTGCACTTTGTCAAGCTTGTGTTCTCACAGTAAAATCTGAAATAAATGACTGGTAGGAGCAAAGGCAGCAGTGAGCATTGTCACTCCTGGAGGGCCACAGTGGCTGCAGATTTTTGTTCCATCCGAGTTGCTTAATTAGAAATCAATCCTTGGCCAATAATATCTTATTTAATTGTACATCATGTTCTGTCATGTCTGGTCTTTCTTATATTGTAGATATTTTTCACTACATGAATATCATCCAAATGATCTGAAGCCTTAAATGAATGAGTAATTCTCAGTCCTTTACTTTTTTTCTCTTCTGTTTCCTGCCAAAGATTGTATTTAGCCAGACAGTTCATGATAAATACACACACGGGAGACAAGTTCGATGGTGAACTATTGGTACCTTTTGTGATTTGCATCCTATTGCTAATAAGGAGCAACTTAAAACAGCAAACGCAGCTATTTAAGACTAAAATAAGTGATTAAGCGTGGGAAATTTAAACAAATGAAACAACTAAAATGAACCATAATAATGTTACTTCAGCAGTAAGTCCGTCATCAGCAATTATTGACTTCTCATTAAGAAATTTGGTTGGAACAAAAACCTGCAGCCACTGCGTTCCTCCAGGACAGGCATTGCTCACTTCTGGGCTAAACGAAGAGGACATGAGAATACAAATAAGAGTAGAGCCTTTAACATGCCAAAATAGTCTTTTTTCCTCCCCTGGTACTAAAAGACGATGAGAAAAGGGAAAAGAATGAAAGAAAAAAGACAAAGTTATGATACAGAAGGGCCTGGACTTACTTCTTTCTTTCTTTCTTTCTTTCTTTCTTTCTTTCTTTCTTTCTTTCAATAGCACAACAACACAGGGAAAACTGAAAAGTACATATTCACAATGTAAGCTGTGCATGTAGGGAAACTTTTTGGAAATGTCAAAGTGAAACTGAGCAATGTGTTAATTCATATTCTAATTATGTGGAAGGTCTTAGGATTGAGAGTGGTAAGTGTGAGATTTTAGGGACCTTCAAAACTTGACACAATAATATTTTGGAAAAATTAGAAGAGTAGGATTTGTGAGCTTTATTGGGCTGAATGGGTTGTTCTTGTCAAAACTTTAAATGTTCTAATTTGCATTCTGCAGCTGAAGTGGAAGTTTCTCAGACTAGGTGAAATTATTTCATTCTTAAAAAGCCCAGTATTTGTGATCACCTGCCCAGTACATCCTCATCTTCCTGCTCCTAGCTAACCCAACATGAGCTGCAGCTAATCCACTTGAAGGTTCTGTTGAGCGTTCAGAGATGCTCTTCTGCACACCACTGTGTCAGTGAGTAAATGTGGGTTATTCTGAGCAAGCCTTTTGTAACCATATGAATTAACAGGCTATTTTTGCTCTCTGAAAGGATGGTCACCATTTGCTCTGAAGTCGAGAGACGTGAGTAGGAGCAGGAGCAGGAACAGGCTGTTAGCATTAATAAGTTGCGGTACCTCAGAAAGTGGAAATCACGTTTCAATACAAAAATATATATAAATACAGTATACAGGTAATATAGACATGTAGTGATCATTTTTTAGGTACCTCCTATATTTTTGATATTATTTTTTTACCACGACAGTATATCAATAAAAAATCCTTGGTAAGTTTACATATTCTACCTCTCTTTGTGTGGATTTTCCTTTCCTTTCCTTCAGCAAAGTTTACCAGCTTCATGGATGATTTAGGTTCAGTGAAGGTTCAATAACCGCAAAGACAATAATAAAAAAATAAATAAAAAAGAAATCAGTCATGACACAACCATAATGTTATATTTAACTTGAAGGATTTGTTTTTTTACATACAATCCAAAAGTCAGATTTGTAAAATATACATATGTACGTAAAGAGGCCCAACATGTTCATATGCCAGGTTTTATAAACTGGAAATCTCTTTTTACGCATTTCCCTGTTTTTTGGCGTACGCATATTTTATGCTTGAATCCGTGCAAAGTTTAATAAACGAGATCCCTGGTTAGTCACTGTCAGGAGAACTCCATTTGAATAACAGCAGGTTGAAAGTTTATGTAGCGGTCAGGACACTGCCTTTCTCTCTCTCTGCTTTAACTGAGGGAAAGACAGAAGTCCCAGGTGTTCCAATGTGTCCAGGGTCCAGAGGTTCTCAAAAATTCCAGGATATGGTACCACTTTTTTTGTAACCTTAATATAATAATGTTTTAGCACAATAAGCCAAACAGTGTTTTAATTAGCCGATTCATCACATTGTTTCTAAAAGTTTCTGCAAAACAAAGAACATTCTCTGACAGAGCTCAAGAAATGCTTTCTCACAGACTTACATAACAAAGAATGAAAACAAAGGCAGGCAAAATAAATAAATACATTATGGAGATTTTCCCAAATAATAAAAAGTCTCACACAAAACAAAGTGTTGGGGACCGTCCCCATATATTGTCCTGCGGACAAAGTAGCAAAATAATTGATCAAAATATAACCAAAGAGGTAACAGTTGACAAAGTTTATCAGTCAAAATGGTGTTTATATACAGAAATGTATTATGGGAATAGGAAATGTTTGGCAGGAAGTGACGTGGCAACAGGAAGCGGAAACAACGTTGTTTGATGAAAACCGGAAGTGATGTCTTTTTGAAGCGTCGAAAGTGATGTCAGTTCATGTGACCGGAAGTGATGTTGTGGCGGCCATTTTGGAAACTGGAAATGTTGGTGATTAATTTTCCTCTGCTTTTCTGTGGAGAGAAGAGATTCCGGTAAGTACCACATGACACCCCTTCATCTTGCGATGTTTCACTCACCTTTAGGCTTTCTGACTGCCTCCTAATCACACGTGTGTGACAACATATGCTATATAAAAACTAAATGTATATAAAATATATATTGCATATAAAAAAAATTATATTTCCTAAGAATACCTTTTGGGTGCATAAGACCATGGTGACACAGTAAATATTATTAATCTGCACTGCTGCCCACGTCTGCGTTCCCTCTGGTTGCTGATTCCAAATTGGTGTTGTGTGAGTGAGTGAGTGAGTGAGTGAGTAAGTGTGAAGGTCCTGTGATGAACACTGTTTCTTCTCTTGTGCCCTATGCTGTCAGAATATACTCCAGCTCTCCCATGGCTCTGAACTGAATAAAGTGGGTTTGAGAATGGCATATAATGGTATATTTCTAAAAGTGTGCAATTCGCTGAACATATACATCGGAAGTTCATTTGACTTCAAATAAAAAGTTGCTGCTTCAAGTCCCACCTGTGACTTATTTTGTGACTCTAAGGAAGTCATCTAAAGTTCCTGGCCCCTAATCATAAAAAAATCCTGTATACAGCTGTAATATACTCTGATTGTGTATATTGCCATGAAAAAAGGAGTCAACAAAAGTAAATAAATGAAACATTTAAACTTAATAACTGTATTGCAAATGTTGCATTGTTTTAATCATTAGATAGCCCAAAACTGTTATGATCAGGGATACTTGGTATTCTTTGAATATTTGTTTTAGCATATTTTCCACAATGTTTATTTCCCATTATTGTTTTTATCAAGCTCTGAATCTGATTTTTCAATTTATTTTCATCTTAGGAATTGTTTTTATGTATTAGAAATTATTTTCATCATTTTTCTCACCTTCTTTTTCCCGTGGTGGCTCTGTCTTGAGTCATGACTCAACAATGATTGCTATTAATTAAGGTCATTGAAGTTACACAGTTACACAGTCATCAGTGCAATGCTTTATGAATCTGGGCCGTCAAATATGTCACTATCCACTCTCATATGTGTTTTTGCTATCTCTCTATGGATTTCCCGGTTCCTGACTTTTGGTTTTAAACTCCTCACTATTGACTTTTGGTTTTGATGTTGGTTAGACAAACAATAGGACTCACTTTAGGTTTTGATTCTTTGCATTCAATTCCTTAAATTTCCTTTTTTGGGGTTTTGTTTATTAAACTTTGCATGGATTCGAGCCTGAAAATATGCGTACAACAAAAACTAAGAAAACAATGATGCCAAAAAAATTGTAATTGATTAAACCCACCATATGCACATTTCTATGGCAAGCCAAATTAACATTTAGAGATATCACAAAAGAAAGTTTAAGATATCTGGAAATGCATTTTAAATATCTCAAATTGAATTACAGATGTCTAAAAATGCATCTATTTTAAGATATCTGAAAAGCATTGTATGATATCTCAAATAGATTTCAAGATATCTTGAAATGATATGCTGTATATTTTAAGATATCTTAAATGCAATTCAAGATATCTTGAAATAAGTTCCTGTGCATTTTGAGATATCTCAAATACATTTTGAGATATCTTGAAATCACTACCTGAAAAATTTCCTGTTCTTTCAGTGAGACTTCCTGTCTTTTTTAAGATATCTGAAAATGTATTTGACATATCTTGAAATGCACAGGAAGTTATTTTAAGATATCTGAAAATGAATTTGAGATATCTTAAAATGTAAAGGAAGTTATGTTGAGATATCTGAAAATGCATTTCAGATATCTCGAAAAAATGAGTGAGAAGTTATTTTAGGATATCGCGAAATATAATTAAGATATCTTAAAAAGCATTTAAGATAACTTAAAATTCACTGTTGATTGAGATATCTAAAATACATTTTTAGATATGTAAAATTAATTTCATGATATCTTAAAATGGGTCTCTGCTCCATTTCTGATATCTTACAATATATTTCTAGATATCTCAAGTTGTATTCCAGGATATCTAAAATATATTTTAAGATATCTTTAAAAAGACAATTATTTCAAGATATCTCAAAAGCATTTTCAGATATCTTCAATACAATTTAAGATATGTGAAATACATTTCCTGTCCATTTTCAGATATCCCAATTACATTTTCAGATATCTCAAAATCACTTCCTGCTCATTTAAACATATCTCAGATACATTTTTGGATATAATAAACAGGAAGTCTCATTGAAGAAATAGACATTTTTACAGGAAATGATTTTAAGATATCTTGAAATGCATTTGAGATACATTAAAATGCATGATAGGTCAATTTAAGATGTCTGAAAATTCATTTAAAGATATCTTGAAGTGCAGGCACGGTTATTTTGAGATATTTGAAAATCTATTTGAGATGTCTTGAAATCCATTTGAGATATCTCATAATGCATAGCAGATATCTTAAAATGTAAAGAAAATTATTTTAACATATCCCAAAGCGAGTTTCAGATATCTTAAAATGTAAATTACATTTTAAGATATCTGAAATTCATTTTGAGATATCTCTAAATGTTAATTCGGCTTGCCATACATTTCACAATTTACACAATCATCTTGTAAATGTGCAAATGCGCCTCAAACGCCACCTGGCTGCCACCATGAAACAACCACAGATGGACTATGCTAATGAACTTCATAAAAATGCAATCATGATACTGCAGATTGTTTGGCAGAGTAGCCTCCTTCTTGATGCATCAAGACCCCACTATCTGAATTTGAGGAGAGGAATTTTATGCTGTACTCCACACTGTGTTCTTGGGTCAGAGAAAGGTGTAAGGCACCAGTGTCTGAGCCTGTAGACACTATTGCCTGGCACATGTAATGATGTGATTGCTGTTACAATAAATAGTGCATGCGATTGGAAACACTGAGGGTTCAGCCAGCTACCTTACCAAAGAGCTAGGTGTCTCATACAGCACCTTCAGCAAGTCGTCTGATCAGCACTACTACTATGAATCATGGTTTAACTCAGACCACTAGGCCATGACATTTGTCAGTCTCATCTTGGCATCACATATGACTTGTGTGTTAATGGAATGTACAGTAACTGCCTGTGGTTAATAAATGAAGCATCATTTGTGCTAGGTGTGCTTATTGCATTGTAGGTGCTGTCAATTGCTCTGATCACGTTAGGAAAACAGGGCACTGCTGCTGCCAATTTCCTTTTAATGTTGACATGTACAACCAAACCATATGAAATCTGAATGTAGCACCTTCTCCGTTGTTTATGGCTTCCAGCACAGCAGACAAGATGGAGATAAGGCTTGGTTGAAATATTCTTGACCTGTTCCCTCTGGTAGGTGCCTCTTTCCAGAAATGTAACCATTGTTTAAACTTGCATATAAACAGGTATAGCCTGATTTTGGGCACTTTGTCTTTCTAATGCCAGGAACAACTCAGCAAATACTTTCAAAATCTAAATAAGCCAATCATCATCATGGGCAAAAAAATCCAGGAAGTCCCTAAAAGGTCATTCCTTTTACATATGGTCATTTGCATAGTCTTCAAGCAGTACCAAACAGGCCATGTTGAGTCAAACAATTAGGTGATAAATAGGCTACAGGGCATGAGATGTAGAGCTTTCTGTAAGCTGAGATCACATCTGGATTTACACTGGACTTCGGTTTCTGATCCTTAGAAGTGACAACAGGTAGCTGATATAAACTGACAAAAAAACAATTATTTAGAGCAAATACGCAGCACTGGCCCTGTTAAAAGTGAACTAAAATAGAATCTATATATAATATTCATCACTTCTGAGGTTTAATATAATAACAGCTTGATTACATGAATTATTATATGGATGAGTCATCATTTCTCTGGTATGGCTACATTTCCCTCCCTACTTGATCCAGGGTGTCATTATTTCCCCGATTCTTTAAAATGTTGTGTATGGATGAGTCAGAGTTGCTGTAAATATAAGCAAGCTTTCCCATCATGTTTTCTTTTAGAAATCCTGACTTTTGCGTGAAAAGATGCATATGCACATTTCAAGCCTCTTTTTGTGCATATGCAGGTTTGATAAATCAGACCTCCGACCATCTCCTTTAATATTGGTAACCTTTCCTTGTGAGAGGTTTAACAAAAAACAGAAGCGATTAAAAAACTGATTGTTAACAGTTAGCATAATGTTTTATTTAACAAAACTTTTGATATAAGTTTTACCCTAATAAAAATTATCTTAAAAAAGGTGTGGCTTAGAGGAATTTAACACAGCAATGAAGCCAAAAAACAAAGAAAGAAAAACCAGTTACATTCCAATAGGATGCTATGCATGGCTTTACAACATAGTTGTGGGGAAAGAACATTTCAACCCTAAATTGCTTTGCACGGGTGACCTTATAAAAATGGCATTAAAGCCAGCCAGAATGCAAAAAAGGTGAAACCTTTCCATTACGGAAGTAATGCTGTTTCTGCTAGAGACGCAGAGATAAAATGGAGTATTTTGACACGACTTTTTCATAGACAAGTGAGGCGGCAAGTTCACTGACCTTTTGAACTCCCCCTTCTGCCATAAATACCTACAGCTCTTCTCTCACAGGGTATTTTCCTTTGTTTGCATTTTACTCATGAATGATCTCAGTTTTGCATACAGTAAAATACACAATTGAGACAATAAATATAATTTGTCAAGGGGGATTGATAGATGGGAAATGTATACGCTGGAAAAGGTGGCTTCTGACAAGAACAAAGCATAGCAGAGCCTCACGTGAAAAGGAAATTGGCACAACATATGTTGTCCTGCCAAAAACTGGAGAAATGCATTGTCCTTGGGTGTCACATTTATATGTGTCTTAATTTAAAAAAAAAAAGATAAGTGAGGATCAGATTAAACATGGGGAGAAAGCACTTACTGTTCTTTCAGGCTGTCAGAGAGCAGGGAAATCAAGGGCCATATTAGCCTTCTCTCTGGTCTCATGATTAAGAAGTTATTTTTGGCGCTTTCAGGGTGGCATAATCTGCATGGGCTATTTGGAAACCCGTGACGTGAAGAGACACTAAGGAATTGCTTGAAGCATCTCTGTAGCAAAAAATGGATCCCGCCAAACCTAAAAATATTCTAAAACAAGTTGCTTTGAGCCCACAGGCTACTTGAGTCTAAGAATGTAATAGCACTGGACTGGCCACCGGACGTGGAGCCCAACTAAATGTTAGAACAAGAGATATAGGGGATAAAGGGAGAAGTTTGAAAGATGTACACAAGTAGTAGGTAAGTGAATAAGTGAAGTTTGAAGTCATACATGGATTCTCAAAGTGGCTGCAGGGTTGTTGTTTAATGTTTGTTTGCATTATACTGAGAATCTTCTTCTTCTTCTTTCAGCTGCTCCCATTAGGGGTTGCCACAGCAGATCATCTTCTTCCATATCTTTCTGTTCTCTGCATCTTGTTCTGTTACACTCATCACCTGCATGTCCTCTCTCACTACATCCATAAACCTCCTCTTTTACATTATACTGAGAATGTTGTTTTTCATTTATCCTCCCGTGGATAAAGGCTGTTTGGAAAGTCTGACTGCCTTGGCATTTTTTTGGGTTCAGTTGAATGCTATGAGAGATCCTTCCACTGACCACAAAATATTGAATTGTAATCCACTGTTGATCCTCCTGTATTGTAAACAGAGATTTATCATTAGGACGTACATTGCCTCATATGTATGAACATGCTGACCAGGCTGAACTTCCTGGTTTACACTGGTAATATAAAAATCAAACCGTTACGCTAAATGGTATTTTGCTGCAAGCCTGAGAAATTTCTTTTTTATTTTTCTTTGTTTGCGTGAAAACTTGTAAAATCATATTTGATCCAACTTGATACATCATTTTGTTCAAAGCCATTTGATCTATTGAGATCTACAGTATACAGTATCTCCATCTCTTGTTATGCATCTGTTTTCTGTGCTAACTCAAGAGAACTGGAGTGTTTCACATCTGGTACAGCAATGAAAGAAATGTTGTGCTAAATTATTTTTAGAACTGGGATTGTGGTGGAGAAAAATGAAAAACTGTTACAGTACTGAATACTACTTTCATTTCACAAATACAGAAAAACCAAAAGCAAAATGTCTTGGTAGACCATTTACAAGCAAACAGAAATTAATTTCAAGTCAGGTATTAATGCAATTTAAAAAGAGTTTTTGATATTTTTTTTAGTTTGAAGAGCTTAGTAATTGCAAGTACTGTGACAAGGCCAGTCGAAAAAGGAGTATTGGTTCCAAACAGCAATACAGTATTGGACATCCACTGTACATGTACAGCATCAATTTACAAATGCCTAATATTCTGTATTTGAGACTTCTTGTGCAAGGGGGAAAATGTGTTTGCAGGGCTGAGAGGCACAGAATTTATTACTTTTTTCTTACCATTTGTAATCTAGATCAAATACAAATGGATAGCAAATGATTGTAACTGACTCCATAAGCTGAAATCCTCAGTCTAATAAACCAGTAATTTACACATGTGGATCACTCTCTGGGCTCATCTGAGCTGTGTCCTACCACCCCGGGTCGAGAGGGAATGCTGGTTCTAACTTTGTCATCTTCTGGCTCTAACTGCTTTGTCCTCTTCTGTTCCCTCCACTGTACTGAGAAGATGCCCAATAAGTGCATTTGTCTCCACCCCTTTCAGTCCCCCAAATGATTTTGTAGCATTTATGTTCTGTTTTGTGTCCAGGTGTGCCTATTATTGTTTGATTTATGCTCACTTGATTAAATAGGGATGATTGGGTTGGAACCCCAACATTTTTCCTTGGACTTGCTGTTCTTCACTTGACCATGATAGATAGATAGATAGATAGATAGATAGATAGATAGATAGATAGAT
>JANRMT010062814.1:40866020-40917538 GCA_026402145.1 Polypterus bichir lapradei
AGATAGATAGATAGATAGATAGATAGATAGATAGATAGATAGATAGAATTTTATTTTTCCCAGAGGGAAATTTAGCTTTTTTACAAAAGCTTAAATAACTAAACACACACACACCCACACGCGCACACACACACATCCACATGCACACACCCACACTCACACACACACACACACACACACACACACACGCACACACACATTATAGTCTGAATACACACAAGAATGACTACAAAGAAAGAAAATAGCTCTAATGGTTGGACATGCAAGTAAGAATAACTCAAGATATGAAATAAAATTCTGTTTAAAAAGCAGTGGTCTGGACTGGATACCATTTCATGTTTGACACCTAGATATTTTTCTTTAAAGAAGTAAATATTTACTTTTGCCAGTAGCCTAACTTGACCTGCTGACATTACGTCCGCCATACCCTGCTAAGCAATAATGAATCAGGAAAGTCTGCTTTTTAAATAAGGACATTTCATCACAGCTTGGTGTTCTCTCCATTACTGGCTCCTTTCTTGTGTTTAAAGCTGCTGAGATAAGCTTTGGCCACCTGAGACCCTGAATTAGATTAAGCAGCCCTGAGAATATGATGTTATATTTAAATGTTAACTTAGCTAGCTACATGTAGAAATATTTCAGTTTTCTGGCGTTTTTATTGCAGTTCTTTGTAATAAAAATAAGTTTAAGGAGCACCAAAATAAACAAAAATGACACCTTTGTGAAGATATTAATCAAGAAAGAACACAAATTACACTAGACAACAAATATTTTTCATTCTGAACACTTTTAGGTGCATCCTATGGATTTGGACTGCAGAGTTCAGGCGTCACTTTAAAAAGTTCCTGTCACTTTCCTGTTTTATTGCAGTCATCTATTTTTGTGATTTCCTCTGATATTATACGTATACATACACAGTAGAGCCACTATAACTGGAACATCTGTGGTGATCTAAAAGTAGTGGCACTGCTACTAGGAATGCTGTTTGGATGAACTAAACTCTGTTGTTTCATTTGTGAATGGGGCAGCCATGCTAAAGAGTCTCATTACATTTAAAGGAACTGGTCGCTCCATAAACATTTAGTTCCAGGGCAGAAAAGATATTTTTGCCTCCTCTTCATATCAAATTTGGACTTGTGAAAAAGTTTGTGAAAGTGATGAACAAGAAAGGTGAAGGATTTTGATATTTGAGACAGATGTTTTCATGAATAACCAATGTCAAGATTAAAAGAATAAACCTCATTCACTGGTCAAGAGTCTTATCTTCAATTTAAAAGCACAACCCCATGTGAACAGGCTTAATATTTGTGGACTACTTTCATTTTCTGGGGGTATTTATTTAGTAATATTTATAAACAGCCAAATATGCATGTGTTTTGCATGTTGTAAGCATACGACTGGATGATTTGACAAGTGGATTATGCAACATATGCAACATGAGATTTTTTTCAGCTAAAAAAAAAGTGTTTGAACGAGCAAAACAAAATATTCCATTGGCACAAAAAGGCTTCATACACAATTTAACAAGTATATTAGTGTATACAGTCATTGGGTGAGGAGAACTTGTTTGGTGTTTTCTAATTGAATACTTAAAGTAAATGGAATAAATCTCACAATTTTTATCTTTAAAAATGCAGTTAAAGATATTTATAAATCAAATTCTGAATTTTATAGGGTGATAAGGTGATGAAGTAGACACTGCTTCCATCTCAAGGTTGCTAGGTCCGAGGATACATATCCTGCACCTGGTCATTGTGGAATCAGCATGTTCTTCCCGTGTCTGCCATGGTTTTCTACCTGCATTCCCAAACACATGGTTCCATTATTTGGCTACTCCAAATTCACCTTTTGCAAATGTGAGTGTGGACATGTGCAAAAGTGGGCCCTGAGAGAAACAGGTCTTGTCCAAGGTTGTTTCCTGTCCAGAGCCCATTTCAATTACATTTAATTGAAAGAGTGGTAAATTAATTAAAATTAAATTAATGAAAAAGGTCAATGTGAAATTATAGATATTTCTACATCTGATTATGACTAGGGAAAATATAATCTCTCTATTATAAAAAAAAAATCCTGGAGAGAAACAGTAGGGTGACGAGACGTGACCTTATAAGATCACAGAAGACACTTAAAAGACCAGCGAGACTAAATTCTTTGTTAGTTGTGGTAATTACAACTCAAAGACACATGATATCCGATATGGTGTTCCACAAGGCTCTATCCTGGGTCCGCTGCTCTTCTCAATCTATATGCTTCCATTAGGTCAGATTATCTCAGGTTACAACGTGAGCTACCACAGCTATGCTGATGACACACAGCTGTACTTATCAATAGCACCTGATGACTCCGACTCTTTCGATACACTAACACAATGTCTTACTGGTATTTCTGAATGGATGAATAGTAATTTTCTTAAGCTAAATAAAGAGAAAACAAAAATTTTAGTGATTGGCAATAATGGATACAATGAGGTTATCAGAAATAAACTTGATGCATTAGGATTAAAAGTCAAGACGGAAGTAAAAAACTTAGGGGTAATTGTTGACTGTAACCTAAATTTTAAATCGCATATTCATCAGACCACTAGGACAGCATTTTTTCACTTAAGAAACATACCAAAAGTTAGACCTCTTATATCATTGAAAGATGCTGAGAAATTAGTTCACGCTTTTGTTTTCAGTCGACTAGATTACTGTAACGCACTCCTCTCAGGACTACCCAAAAAAGACATAAATTGTTTGCAACGAGTGCAGAATGCAGCTGCTAGAATCCTAACTAGGAAATGAAAATCCAAACACATTTCTCCAGTTTTGATGTCACTACACTGGTTACCTGTGTCATTCAGAACTGACTTTAAAATTCTGCTTATGGTTTATAAAGCCTTAAATAATCTCACTCCATCTTATATATCGGAATGTCTGACACTCTAAATTCCAAATCGTAACCTTAGATCCTCAAATGAGTGTCTCCTTAGAATTCCAAGAGCAAAACTTAAACTTTAATTTAATACTGATACTCTGTATGTTCAATTCATTATAATAACTATTCATGGTGGCTCTAAAATCCATACTAACCCCTACTCTCTCTTCTGTTTCTTTTTCCGGTTTCTTTGTGGTGGCAGCCTGTGCCACCACCATCTACTTAAAGCATCATGATGCTCCAACATTGATGGACTAAAAGCCAGAAGTCTGCATGACCATCATCATCAAGTCCTTCCGTGAGAACTCTAAATCCAAAGAGGACTGTTTCATTTATGTGAGGTAGAATGCCCAGAGGGGACTGGGCAGTCTCATGATCTAGAATCCCAGCAGATTTTATTTTTTTCTCCAGCCGTCTGGAGTTTTTTCTTGTTTTTTCTGTCCTCCCTGGCCATCGGACCTTACTCTTATTCTATGTTAATTAATGTAGACTTATTTTAATTTCTTAATATGTCTTTTATTTTTCTATTCTTCATTATGTAAATCACTTTGAGCTACATTTTTTGTATGAAAATGTGCTATATAAATAAATGTTGTTGTTGTTGTAAAGAGATTGGCCATGGAGCATCTCGCTGGGACCTTAAACATGAGACTTTGTGGCAGGAGATTGACCCAGGACCATCTCGCGATGACGTAGAACATGAGATTCTTGCAAGACATGCCCTACTTACAACCAAATAACAGCATGGGCAGGAACACACTCAGTCACACACTCAGTCGTGTTTTGGCTTTGTGCACACACAGATCCAGGGCTTTCAGCGCATATAAAGCGTATAAGGACAATACGTTATAAATGAAACGTAGACGACTAAGAGAAGAAGAAAGCAGCATGAAGAAAAGAGACTCAAAAGTGTTGGAGAGACAAAAAAGAAAAAGAATAATCTAGGTGCAAATTCATAAAATAAGGAAAGGAATTATCAGCCTGGAACAAGTGGAATTGAAAAAAAAGCACATCCAATCTGGACGTTGGCGCTATACACATGCAGAGCAGGTTAGAGATTGTGAAAGCAGTGGAATTCGAAAGGCTCAAAAAAAAAAAACGGCGCGATAAACATGTGGAGAAAGTTAAAGAATATGAAAGTAGGAAAATTAGAAAGTATACACAAAAGAAAGTAAAGATCGCAGTAGCACAAACAAACAGAAATTATTACTCGAAAAAAGGAAGGTAATTACCACGGACCAGGTGTCATTGAAACAAAAGCAGGATAAAGCGAGGTCAGAAATAAAAGACAGAGTACAAAACAAAGTAAAACATCATAAAGAGGTTAAAAAGCAAGGGGCCAAATTGATGCAGAGCAGGTTCGAGATAATGAAAACTGGAATTCAAAAGACTCGTAGAAACACATGCAGAGCAAGATACAGAATATGAAAGCAGAAAAAAACGACAGTGTCAAAAGAAAGTAAAGATCGCATTAGCGCAAAGAAAGAGAAATTATTACTCGGAGAAATAAGGAAAAGGCGAATAGAGATCGAATATATGGACATAGGTGATACGTCAGAAGTATATAAATATTGTAAGGCTTTGAAGTTTAAGTCAAGAGAATTTCAAAAACGAAGTTTACTGCACATGCATTTACTGGTTACTTTGCAAAAAAAATTATTAACTGCTTATGATGTGGATAGTTTTGTCTGTGCTGAAATTCCAAACAGAGAAACCTATCCTGAATTATGGTGCAAAGTCATTAAACACATGCCTCACTGACCTCATTAAAAAGATTCAGCACATTGGGACTCAAAAGATTCCAAATATTGTTTTTACAGAGGTTCTGAAATAAAAGTAAAACTAATGAAATAGCAACAATTCAAAGAAAAAAAATCTTAAAAGTGTGTATCCAGAAAAACAAAAACGGGGGTTGGCAAGCGAAGCGAGCAGGGGGCAAAGCCCCCTAGTTGTATTAAAAAAATAAAATAGGAATTAGCCATACTCCTGTCTGAGAAGTGCATTTTAAATATTTTAATTTAGATGTTAAAATATTATAGCAAGAAAATAAACTTATTTTAAGATATCTTGAAATGCATTTCAGATATCTACAATAAAACACTATTACAGATACTGTATATCCATAATGAGTCAGTTTCAACATATTTTACCTGCATTTTAAAATACTATATCTCAGTAGCATTTTAACTTCTTGCACATTTCAGGTATTTCAAAAGCAAATTGATAACAAGATATATCAAACACATTTTAAGATATCTCTATTGCATTTATAGATTTATGAAAATATGTTTTTGTCTATTTTCAATTAGACAAAATGCATTTTGAGATAACTTTAAATAACTTGCCCTTTTCAAATAAACAAATTGCCCTAAAGAATAAAAAAATGTATTTTACATTAAGGAATGTGTGATATTTTGAAGTGAACATGCAATTGTGCCCTTCAATTTATTGTCATTATATTTTACAGTACAATTAAAAATGTTACTGGCAGCATGGATGAAAAAAACAGAAATAGTGGTAAAATGGCCCATAACATAAGATACTACACATGTAACCAGTATGGGGCATTGCAGCACCCCAAACCCCAGACACAAGTTTATTAATAATAATTCCCTTTACAAATCCAGTTCTCTCCAATTTTCCTCCACTCCTCCCAGGTGAGTTTTGCCCTTATCCACCCAACTCCATCTCACCTGGATGAGGTTGAGCTGCTTCTTTTATCTTGGACCTGTGAGTACTTCCAGTGCTAGGGCATAGCCCATTGGAAGCAATTCTGAGTCAAATGGAAGCCCCACAAAAGTAGGGATCATAAATCTCTGCAGCACCCCCTGGCAGCACCCTTAGAACCTGACAAGGCTGCCCCATGGAACTCCAGCTCCCGGCATGCCTTCCAGATGTCCGCTTTGGTAATGTTTCCCAAAGTCGTTGCCACCAAGTATGTCGAGGGAGTATGCAGCCCTGCCAGGTTCTCTTGTCCTGTCCTTCCATCCCACTGGCCACCTGGCTGGGTAAGGGTCTTTGATCCATTGCTGCCGGGAAGCCAACATGCCAACCTTCATTTTGACATCCTTTATCAGTCTTCTGGGACAGGCAGGGAACATTTTGCTCTTCTTTGTGCCCACGCATTGTCATGGTCCTCCAGCTAGGTAAGGGAATGGAACCCTTCCTCATAGGGACACCAGCTCATGTGTGCCATCCATCATACACACCATGACATTTTCAAACGTATGTAATCCACATCAGACTTGCAAGGAACCCAAAGGCTGTGCCAAGGCATGAAACAACACCAGTCCATCACAGGGCCCACTTACACACACACCCCCATAGAGGTCCACATACACAAGAAGAACATATGTATGCCACATGGACAGCAGCCAAGACTTTGGATTCTTGAGGCAACAGTGCCAGCTACGTACTATGCTACCATACATGACAGAGCAAACGCATCTTACTAAACAAAGCAATCTCAACAAATAATAAACTTAAATATCAATGACTATGCCACAATATAAAGTTTATTTTTATTGATATAAACATATAATATATATGAAACAGAACAAGTAAAAATCAGACATTACAAGTAAATGCATGCAAGCATGTTCATAAATGCAGTTTGGTTTACTATATCTACGACTATGTGGGCTTTGTCTGGATAATCAAATTTTCTTTTCACTTGATAAAGACACACATAGCATAATAGATCATTAGCAGCCCTTAATGAATTAGTTAGTTAGTTAGTTTATTTTTTTGACCCTTTAACAGACAGTCACAACTGCACAATACTTTGTAATGCAGAAAGCAGGTTTAGAAATGAGTAAATGAACGGAATATTTAAAGACTGAGTAAATTAAATATAATTGTATATCCTTTGACGCAAATAAGGTTATAAAATAATCTTATCAAGAAGGTGAAAAATATAACATAAAGAAAAAAAAGTGCTTCTGTGTGCATTCTGAGGTTTCAAATGCACAATAGAGTTTTAATGATTTACAGTTCAGCAGCAGATGCTTGAGCAAGGCTGAATGACAATTATGAGGCCTACTGCAGGAAATAATTTTAAAGTCCCCTGTGCCTAAAAGATATATTCAGGTTAGAATGTGGGCTGTGGTCCTTGTTTCAGCATTTGTTGGAGGTTTGCCTATTATACCCTAGAGGATACAGTTTCAATGAATGAATTTCATTTTGAACAGCACTGAACATTTGCATTGATGGAAAATCAGTTTGGTGTAGAATACTGGTGCAATTTTATATTAGCTTGGTGGTAAATTTAAAAAGATTGGAAGATGGCTTTGAAAACTTAATTTACTGTGTAACCAAGAGCTTGCTACTTAAGCTACTGTACATACATCTGTAGGGAAATTTATGAAGCGGGTGTAGCTTAGTGGTTTTCTCTTTAGACTGCAACTCCATTGACTCAGTGGTTGAACCTGAACAAATCACGAAGCCTGCCTGTGTTCCAATTGTATAAATAACAATAAATACTGAAAAGATGTGGGAATTCAAGGCACAATGTGTAGGTGGGTTACAAACTGTCTCAAACAAAGGAAGCAAAGGGTTAGGATGAGGGGAACTTTTTCAGAATCAGGTGCTATTTAAAATAAGTTCATCAAGAAAATGGAAACACGGTTAGAAACTTGTTGAAGGTAAATTTCACACAAACATTATTTTAACACAGAGAACCGTAGACACATGGAATAAGTTCCCGAATGGCAGACAGCACAAATTTAGGGACCTTCAAGATAGATTCAAGTGCTAGATTTGATGTTATTCTAAAAGAATTAAGTGGGTAGGACTGGCAATCTTTGTTGTCTGAATGACCAGTTCTCATCTAGGTTGTTCTAGTGGTCAGTGCTGGGTTATTGATCTTTTTAATACACATAAACAATCTGGACAATAAGATAATCAATAAGCTGGTTAAGTTTGAAGATGATACCACAATAGTTGGAAGTACAGGTAATGTAGAATCAGCTAAAACTGCTACAATGGAACTTGGACAACATACAGACCACACAGGAAACAGACATTTTAGAGTTAAATTAATTAATAATAATTAATTAATAAAGTAAAGATTAATAAAGTATCTATCTATCTATCTATCTATCTAAATACAAAATAGGAGGCCTGAAGCTGGAAAATACACCTTATTAGAAGGACCTGGGATTTTTTCTTTACAAAGAGAACCATAGACACATGGAAAAAGTTACCAAGTAGTGTGGTAGACAGTAGGACTGTGGGAACTTTCAAAACTAGACTTGATGTTATTTTAGAAGAATTAATGTGATAGGACTGGTGAGCTTTGTTGGGCTGAATGGCCTGCTCACATCTAGATTCTATATAGTGCACTCATCACTATCTATAGCCACATAGAGTACAGAAGTAATCAAGAAGGTTAAAAGGATGTTGGGTTATGCCTGTATAGCATGATGTGTTGGATACAAATCAAAGGAGGTTATGCTTAAACTTTATAACAGTAATAGTGATGCACCACCCGGAGTGCTGTGTTCAGTTTTGGTCCCCATATTACAAAAAGACATAGCAGTGATAGAGAAAATCCAGAGGAGAGCGACTGGGCTGTTTCCAGGACTAAAAGGTATGAGCTATGAAGAGCGATTGAAGGAGATGAACTGTTTCAGTTTAAGCAGTTTCACAGGGGACATGATTGAAGTGTTTAAAATTCTAAAAATAATTAGCAGAGTAGATGCCAGTTGTTACATTAAAATAAATTCTGCAACAAGATCACAGGGACATGGTAAGAAAATTGTTAAGGCGAGATTATACACAAATGTTAGAAAGTTTTTCTTTACTCAAAGAACCATGGACACATGGAATAAATACCACATAATGTCTTGGAGAGCACTACTTTAGGAACCTTCAGATCTCAACTTGATGTCATTTTAGACAATCTAGGTGAATGATGAGCTTGTTGGGCTGAATGGCTTGTTCTCATAACAATTTTTTTAATGTTCTAATGTACTTGTAATTCAACAATCCATACCATGGTAAAAGAAAATATAAATTAAATTATTGCTTTATAGTAGTACTAGCTGTCCCCTGCAGTTCCATCCATGTAGTAGTGAAACAGGACAAATTTTAAAAATCAATAAAAAAAAATATAATCATTTGTTTTGAGAATTTATATTGATAGCTTTCGTATCTGAGGGCCTCTTGATATACAATATTTTGTTTTTGCTATCGGGGTGATGAATGTAGCTGTGATCTCTTTGCAAAAAATGTAAAAAGTTGGCAAGGTATTACTGGCTAAGCGGAAGGCAAGTACGGTCCAACATCAAACGTTGGCACTGTATCTGATCGTGTTCAGCTCTGACGGGAGAGTGTTCCCTGTGTGGGGAGAAGATCACGTGACTGTGATATATCTGCCAATGAGCAGGTACCCTCTAAAACACACGTATCTCTCAAAAACGTCAAGCATTACTCTTTAACAATCGCTAGATTGTAATGTCTGCTAAACAAACAGGCATTGCTAGCTAAGCAGAGGATAGGCACACTCCAACACATGGCGAGAGGTAGAGTGACTTGAACGGAGGCTGGCGAATGAATGAGGATGGCCCTGCCCAGCTCCCTACTCCTGAGGTCTCACCTGTCTCTCCCCTCAGCCCACAGCCTGTCTCTAGGATTCGCGTGAATAAATATGTGCCACAACTGAACTATGATACTTAGTGCAATAAGAGAAGTCTCAAAATCAACCGGAATGTTCAAGGAAATTATAGAAAAAAGCCCAATCTAAATCCATTAAGTAGTTCTCTCGTGAAAAGTGGGCAGACCTAGAGACAGACAGACGTTTGTTGGATTTTATATATATAGAGAGATGACATACAAATAAAAATATACATTTAAAAAAAAAACACAATTTGATAGTGATGAAAAGCAAGAAATTAAATATGCACAGTCATGAGTTATAGTCTTTCAGTAAGATTAGCAAGAATATATCCAGTGCTGTGTAGTAATGTAAATGTTCTAGTATAGCAAGATTGATTTAGTACTATCTTGATTTCCATTATCCATCCATTCGTTATCCAACTCGCTGTATCCTAACTACAGGGTCACGGGGGTCTGCTGGAGCCAATCCCAGCCAACACAGGACGGAAAGCAAAAAACAAACCCCGGGCAGGGCGCCAGCCCACCACATGGTGAGCCACACAGGGTGTAAAAAAAGTCAAAACCAGCTCTTACCATCCACAGGGGGATGGCCTAGTAGAGCGATTCAACCAGACTCTAATTGAACAGTTGAAACAAACCCTACTGCAACATTCAGGGGAATGGGATGAATGTTTGAACCCTGTGGCATTTGCATACAACACCAGCACACACTCTAGCACAGGCTATATGCCTTTCTTTCTTTTATATGCTAGAGAAGCTTGAACGCCTGCTGACCATCTATTTTCATCGGGTTCAACAACCAATACAATTGCTTCTGGGACCCCTGTGGACTATGTTAACCAACTGAGTAATAAATTCCAAGTGGCTTTCCAGACTTTTGCTAGGAATAACCAGTTAACTCACAAACAACAGAAGCATTTTTATGATCGCCTTGTCAGACATGAGCCATACTCCCCAGGAGATCTTGTTTGGCTGCATGACCCTACTTCTACACGTCAGAAATTGTCCCCTCACTGGAAGGACCATTTGAAAGTGTGGAGCGCATGGGTTCTTCTGGGGATGCCTCATTGTAACTTATCATATAAGGTGCCCTTTTGAACCTACCAAGTTACAATTTGTCCATTATAATCATCTGAGGAGATATACTTCTCCACTCCCCACTATCTCACCCACTAAGCCACTCATTCCAAGACCTCCTCACGGAAGTTTACCTAAACTGACTGCACTATCTGGCTCGCTCCCCTTTGTACCAGCTACTCACAGGCAACAGGAAACTGAGGTTCAGTTGGGTAAAGAGAACTTGACTCAGTTTGGACATGACACAAACACTAATCCTGCTGTTCAGCTGGAATCTGGGACAAATCAGGAAGCACTTTCTCCTGTTAAAAGTGTTCCACAGGAGCCAACTCAGCACCGATTTCGTCACCCTACCATTCTACCAAAATGTTTTAAAGACTTTGTAATAGGTTAAAATATTACATTGTTAAATTGTTGATTTATTTTCTAAGTTGTAGATTTACAAGGCTAGAAACATGGACGTTTCTTTCCTGAGGGAGGGAATAATGTAAAGTTATGTTGTCACTTAAGCATTAAATTAGAGAAGTAAATGTTCATTTTATTAGAATGAGAATAGGAATATACCTACCTTTAGATTTTCAATGTTAATTTCTCTGTTAATGTGTAATGTGATAGAAAGTAGTATTTATAAAGTTAAGCATTAAAGATCTGGGAGGATATGTGAAAGGAATTAAGATTGTTATTGTTTTGTTTTGGCCTGACCACATGCTAGCAGCTGCAGAGAATACAGCTTGTATTTGGAACAGAAATCTGCCTCCATCCAGTTCTTTTTGTTCCCAAAAAGGGTTCCACCCATCTTAGAAGAGAAACCTTGTTACACTACCAGTAGTGACAAGGACACTAACAAAACTCAAAACTAGACAAGAATCAGTCAGGAATGATAAGGAGAGAGCAATTATCTATGGCCAGTACCTGCAAAACCATTACCTGTTTGGGGGTTGTCTTTTTGTTGCCGATCCAGTACACCTGTTGTCATTTTCATTTGCACCAAAGCATGTGAACTTGATTCATAATCCTAACTGGACAAATTGACATCCCTGAAGCTTAATTGACTTGGTGTTAGACAATGATGATAAAGTGTTCCCCACCGCCACCCAACAGCATCTGTGAGGTCCCCCCAAATTCTGCCCATTGCCAATCCCTCAGAAACTGTGAGACCTCTAGGAGCAATTGACCACTCTTTCTCCTCTGCCATGTTCAGCAGGAGTGACCCTACTCCCGGAACGCTGCTCCACATGGGGTTTCTTCCCCCACCATCACGCTTCTTCTCTTCTGTGCCGGCTCTGCCTTGACTACTCGCAGAATGTCAATGGAGAACAGCTGAGCTGATCACGCCTGCATATAATAAGCAATCAGCTCACCCATCGAACACCTCACAGCTGTAATGCTTCATAGCGGATTGCTCTTGCAACATCAAGGTTGAGCCAAGCTGCACTGATTTTATATTAAAAAACACACACCGCCATGGACTTCTAACATACTTCACCATGAGGTCAAGAACCTTAAACACCCTGATGCATCTATGTTACATCAGCACTGCACAACTCTGTAACATGTTAACGTTATAGAATTACAATATAGAGTAGCACCATGCTGTGGCTTTCTTATAGCATTTTTACAGTCTTTCACAAGCACTGAGTCCCTGGTTCAAAAAGAATTCTATGTCCCAATAGCCCAGCACTACACTTTATATACAAGAAATAGGCTATAGGAATCCCAGAAGCCTTAAAAATACAAATACTGGTAGATGAATGATGGAGTTTCTGATCCTTCTTTTAAACTGAAGTCTGAGGTGCAGGGCTCACCTCCAGTTAAGGTCTTTCCAATAAGCTGTGTTCCCATCAGTCTCTTACATCAATTGGTGGGAGAGAGTTAACTGCTTTTGGTGTCTACCTGATTTGACTCTTTCCTCCACAATGCATTACCACTAGTTATGGTCTGAGTCTGGTTCTTCTCCTTCTTTTAGGCTCTAGATGATCCACCAAGGAACCAGTTATACCATGGTAATTAGAATATTAGGAAGCCTCTTATCCTCACAAGGAGAAGAAAATCATGGTGCAGGGTATGTGGTGGGTTTGACTTATTATCGAAAACAAATGTACCTAAATCCACCTTCATAACCACACAAATCCTTGGCACTTGGCACTTAAAATACTGTTAAATCCAGTCTTTATCTTTCTCAAAAATTAGATGAGCGAACATCGTAAAACTCTGTAAAAAATGAGTGGATATTGAAAAAACTCTGCAATATCTTTACAAATAGGGGTGTCCCTTGATTGAAATTAGCTAAACTTACCCTAATAAGGCACCAAAAATAATACATAACTGCTCAAACATTCCAGAAAATATCACCAAAACATAGCACTCTGTCTAATCATCTTTTTCCCAACACTGGAAAATATAATAATAAAAAAATGCTATATCAAAAAGATCCACTTGCTTTCAGTAAATAAACATTAACCTAGTTATTATGACATCCAAACAAATTATGTCAATTAGATTAGAAACAAATATGTGAAGCCTACAAAGATGTCCAATTAAATCAACTTAAAGGAGCTGTGTATTGACACAGTCAGTCAGTCATTGTCCAACCCAATATATCCTAACACAGGGTCATGGGGGTCTACTGGAGCCAATCCCAGCCAGCACAGGGTGCAAGGCAGTAACAAATCATGGGCAGGGTGCCAGCCCACTGCAGGGCACACACACACACACACCAAGGACAATTTAGGATTGTCAATGCACCTAACCTGCATGTCTTTGGACTGTGGGAGGAAACCGGAGTACCCGGAGGAAACCCACGCAGACACGGGGAGAACATACAAACTCCATGCAGGGAGGACCCGGGAAGCAAACCCAGGTGTCCTTACTGCGAAGCAACAGTGCTACCAATGTGCCACCGTGTTGCCCTGTAATGATACATTTTCCCCCAAAAAAATTTTTAAATTGTAAAAATATTCATTTTGAGTAAAGTGAACCTGAAGTAATTGGTTACTTACAATAAAGACCAGAAATTATTTCTGTAAGCAGTCCATTCATATTATTTCTATGTTAATTGTACTTCTTAATTTGATATTCAAGAAATTTAAGTCAGTTGTACTAGAAATCGGTACATAAAACATTAAAACCTATTCATTGTGAGTAAAGTCAAGTTAAGTTAGTTGAGTAATACAGTATGTGTGCTAATTGCGCTCATAAGATTTACTTGCTTACGCTTTGAAAGCACAATTGTTTTTGTCTAGCACCTCCTGACTCATTGGTATAACAAATGCCCACACCCTTCATAAAACTTCGAAAAAATGGGGATCAGTAATTTAGGTGTGGAAAGTGTCATTTTATGCTATTTTGAGGTTGCTGATCAAAAATATATTTTTGATATTTAATTCTTTACTGGTCGTTCTAGCCCTCAAAAAGCCACTCCCAGAAGATAAAAAATTACGAATTTCAAATGTAGTCATTTTAGACTATTTCAAGATAAGTGATAATGAATATGATTTTATCTTTGATTTTTAATCCTTTACTTGGAATCTAGCCCTCCATGGACCTCTAGCAGATTTTTTAAAAAATGACAATTTTCTATTACAATCAAGAATATTTAGACTTTAAACATTTAAATTGAAGCACACATTTTAATATTTCAAATAGCTGACACAAACAACTATTCTTATTATGTATCCTCATGAAATAACTCATCAAATGTCTTATGAACACCCCAAATTAGAGCAGCTTATGCTAATTCATACTTTACTATTTTATAAATACTAATTCTGTACTTAGTAATTTGTAAAATCTGTACTTACATTTTAACTGAGAACTTGTCAAAATGCTCTGTACCTGCACTCAATGAAGAATGCTATACAAAAATAAACTGAATTGAATTGAATTAATGGCCAAATACCCCAAGAATCATTTTTCAAATGTGCAAAAATACTATATCAAGATTGTTTGACTAATTTTATTTCTGCTTAATTTTCTCACATCCTAAAGATATGCAGGAAGATGGGTTAATATGAGACTGTAAAATTAACTATTGCATAGGATTGTGGGTATGTATATGAATCCAATGCAACAGAATACAATTTGTTTTTATATAGAGCCCTTAACTGAGTGTATGCATATATACATTTTCAACTAAATACAGAATTGGTTCATATACAGATACAGATTTGTTAAAACACACAGAAAAATAAGTAGAATTGATTAACAAAAATGGAAACCAACAGTATCTGTCCATTAATTAATAGCTGAACTATGGCCAGTTGACAATAGAAGAGACTAGAACTGTAGGACAGAAGGTCAAAGGCAAAGTCAGACACAGTCACAGTCCTGTAGACATTGGTTAAGTGGCCACTGACACTCTTTGGGGCATTCTTATAGTTGAGTCGTCCCGTAATGAATGTACCTGGTGACTGGCTCCACACAAAGGGTTCATTTGTACTTTCTACAATACAATAGAATACAGTTTATTTTTATATAGCCCAAAATCACACAGGAAGTGCCGCAATGGGCTTTAACAGGCCCTGCCTCTTGACAGTCCCCCAGCCTTGACTCTCTGAGAAGACAAGGAAAAACTTCCAAAAAAAAACTTGTAGGGAAAAATGGAAGAAACCTTGGGAAAGGCAGTTCAAAGAGAGACCCCTTTACAGGTAGGTTGGGTGTGCAGTGGGTGTCAAAAGAAGGGGGTCAAAACAATACAATACACAGAACAGAACAAATCCTTAATACAGCATAAAAATAAAAATTTTAGAAGTACGGAGCAGAATTTAACAGCAGATGATATCACATAATAAGATTTGGATATTTTTAGAGTCCTGGAGACCTCATCCATCAAGCTGCCTCCCCCATTTGGCCATTCCATGGCTAAAACAGTGCTGGGCCAGCCAATCCGATGAAAGGACCTCTCTTTCCCATGATTCCTGCGATCCTCCATCAGGGATGACTTTACCATAGGCAGGCAAACAACTTGGCACTTGGGCCGTGGCACCAATTGCCAGATTTGAGTACCGAGAACAGAAGCAGAATAGGTGAGGGTTAGTATTCAATTATATCTATCATGTTACTTATGTTTTAGTGCTAATGACTAACAACAGAGATGCAGTCTGTACAGTTAATCAGCAGCTCTAGTCAGGATATGCTAAACTGAAGTAGTGAGTCTTCAGCCGGGATTTAAAGGCTGAGACCGAAGGGGCATCTCTTATAGAAGCAGGAATACCATTCCACAGTTTAGGGGCCCTGTAATTAAAAGCTCGACCTCCCACTGTTATTTTATTAATCCTTGGAATCATAAGCAGACCGGCATCTTGAGATCTTAATGTGCGCTCAGGTTTGTAAGTCATGATAAGTTCAGACAAGTAAGTCGGACCTTGGCCATTTAATGCTTTATATGTTAAGAGGAGGATTTTGAAATCTGCCCTAAACTTAACCGGGAGCCAGTGTAAGGATTTAAGAACTGGGGTTATGTGTTCATATTTTCTTGCTCTTGTAATAATTCTTGCAGCCGCATTTTGGATTAACTGGAGGCTGTACAGAGAACAGTTTGAACAGCCAGTGAACACCGCATTGCAGTAGTCAATCCTACTAGAGATAAATGCATGAATTAATTTCTCAGAATCCTGTTTATTTAGAAAGCGCCTTAATTTCCTAATATTTTTAAGATGGAAGAAACATGTTTTGGACAACTTTGTAATATGTGCTTTAAATGACATGCTAGAATCAAAGATAACTCCTAGATTGTGGGCTGATTCAGTAAAATGAATTGGGATTCCAACTGAGTTAAATGATGACAAAATATTGTTGTGATCAGCGTCATTCCCTCCAACAATTAACATCTCTGTTTTATCTGTATTTAAAGACAAGTAGTTCTCTTTCATCCACTCCTTTAATTCGCTAACACAACTAATTAAAGACAACATCGGAGAAACTTCACTTGTTTTAAATGAAAGGTGTAACTGGGTGTCATCTGCATACGAGTGAAAATTAACATTATGTTTCCTAACGAGAGATCCCAGTGGAAGCATGTAAAGTGAAAACAGTAAAGGTCCCAGTACTGAGCCCTGCGGGACACCATATTGAACTTCTGTGTATAATGATGGAGTACTGTCGGCACATTTCTGTACATATTGGAATCGATTTGATAAATAAGAACTAAACCAAGCGAGCACGGGGCCTGTAAGCCCAACATTGTTTTCTACCCTGTGCAGTAAAATAGAATGGTCAATGGTGTCAAATGCTGCACTTAAGTCTAACAACATAATTACAGTGGAGTTTCCTTCATCAGAGGATATCAGAATGTCATTTACAACCTGTGTTAGTGCAGTTTCTGTACTATGACCAGTGCGAAAACCAGATTGGAATTTCTCAAATAAATTGTAATGCGTAAGCTGTGACTGAAGCTGACTGGCGACTACTTTTTCTAGTATTTTAGAGAGAAATTGTAAATTTGAAATAGGCCTATAATTATTTAGTATGTGTGGGTCTAGGTCTGACTTTTTAAGTAATGGTTTAATGACTGACACTTTTAGTGCATCAGGTACGGTGCCATGCAGTAATGAACTATTGATAATGGTTAGAATAGGCGCTGCAAGAACATCCATGGCACTTTTTACTAGTTTTGTTGGCACTGGATCTAGGGAGCAAGTAGTGGGCTTCATTTTAGTAATTAAAGTTAAGACTTCCTGCTCAGTTACAGGATTAAAATTATTAAAGTGCTGAATGCAATGTGAGACAAGGTCTGCTAAGCTAGTATTTGGTTTGTAATGTGATGCAGAGATCTGGGATGTTATATTTTTAATTTTCTCATTAAAGAAGTTCATAAAGTATGTACTGCTAATATCTGTTGGTATTTTGCACTGTTGATCTGAATTCCCATTTGTTAATTTAGCCACTGTACTAAACAGCACCCGAGGATTTTTATTATTGCTATCTATTAATGTAGAATAGTATTCTGAGCGAGCTTTAAAGAGGACTTTTTTATATTTATTAACACTCTCTGTCCATGCAATTTGAAAGACATGTAGCTTTGTTGTTCTCCATCTGCGCTCCAGTTTTCGACACTCTAATTTAAGAGCGCAAGTGTTTTCATTAAACCAGGGAGAGTTTCTATGTGCTTTGATCACCTTTGTTTTAAGGGGAGCCACTGTGTCCAGAGCATCCCTCAAGGTCACATTATAATGTGATGTTAGCTGTTCTAAATTGTATTCCACGTTTACATTTGATGTTAACTGATCTAAATGGTTTTCCACAATTACACTCGACTTACTCAAGGTATCTATAAATTTTGAAGCAGAATTACAATCTAGATGTCGCACTGTCTTTGTTTAATCTGTGAGTGCGTTGGCAAGGGCAGGACTAAATCAAATGTAATTAAGAAGTGATCGGAAATAACTTCATTTAATGGAGTAATATTTAAATTTTGAATTTCAACTTTGTAAGTTATAATTAAATCTAATGTGTGGTTATGATTATGAGTTGGACCTTTGACAATCTTTCTACCAATACTGTCATCATAGACTGTGGCCCCATACAGTCTGGAATGGATGATTGGATGAATGGACAACTGTTCTTGATTTCAACTAAATAAGAGCTTTTAAATAGTTAGTAAAAACAGTTTAAAAGGTTTGAGAGATATTCTCAAGGAAATGGTATAAAATAAAATGTAAAAGTCAGTGCAACAAAAACAAAGCCAAAAACACCTGCTCATATGTCATCACGCCTGAAGCAATTTTAAATGAAGGGCTATAATTTTCCTCCATTAGACTGCACATTCAAGCAACATAAGCCACACATTGCAAATAAAGTTAATTTAATAGAGCTGTATATATACATATACATAGAGAATATAAAAAAGAAGCAGAATTGCCATAAGACATATAATTCATATTAGATTCCCACACTGAAAATTTGTTTTTCAGTAGCTACTTATCACTTATTATAGAAATAAAAATTATGCTGTGCTAATGAATATGCTAATTATTATGAGAGTTTTTACCCTTGAAGATTTTATAGGTTTATAGAATATCTTTACTAGATTTGTTTAACCACCCTGTTACTGAAACTCTTAATGCAACGCTTGCTTCTCCAGTATTACTTGAATCTGAGAGCATCAACCACCCGGATTCCTTAAAATGACGTAGCTCTATGCAAATAAGCATCATTCGCTCTACTTTGACGCCCTCTGGTGGGTAGGATGCTGATTCAGTTCAGAATTACGTACGAATTTGAAGGGATACGTTCTTTTTTTAGAAAAAAAAAACTATTGGAATCAAGGGTTTAGTAAACTTTATGAACCGTATAAAGAATGTGAGCGCCATCCACGTCCTCTTGCTACACTTTTGAACACCAACTCGAAGCAGATCAGGAGTGGCGCGCGTGCACATGAGTTTGCGCGCGACCTCGCCTTCGCTGTGCCCAAGTCGCTACTGTGTTGTGCGTTCGTGCCGTGAAAGGGTTAACGTCCCGTCCCTCAAGAGGATTTTTTTTCTGACGTTAAGACCTACATGCAGGAGGTGGAGCTCACGGGGTGACACGTAAGAATGTTACAGTACGTCTAGAAGGAGTGCGACAGAGACTTGTGTTTTCTCAGTGCTGTGAAGTTTGATCCTTCGATTTTTTTTTCCTACCACTTCATACACAAAAATCATCATCGGCAGGCTGCGTGCGTTTTCTCAAGACGTAGCCACGTGGGTGCTGGTATCGTTGGTCTCCGAGCTTCTCGGGAGTCAGTCGCTCCTCGCTTCTCTGTCAGAATGAGATTTTCCATGCTCATTTCGCTGCTCAGGCCGATCGGGCCGGTGGTTATCGGCATCTCTCTCGGCTTTACCTTAAGCCTGCTGAGCGTAACCTGGGTAGAGGAGTCGTGCGATACCGACGCCAAAGGAGGGGACGAAGTGGCGGTGCCGCAGGAGGGCAAGCTGAATGGAGCTCGTAAACCCAACTCGCTTTCTGGTGTTGACAACGGTGATGCCGAGGAGCAATTTGAGCCCAAGATAGTGCCGTACAAACCGGGCCAGAAGCAGTCAACGGCGAAGAAAGTATTCAGGTGAGGCCGCGCGTGAGATGCTGCGAAGGGGAAAGAGAAGTAGGAGTTGAGTGGTTGTAAAAGACGGACTGGGTTGTCGCTTCCGTCGCGTATCTTATAGCGCCTTTCTCATTTGCACTATACAAGTAGACAGGGGGTCGGTTTGTCAAGAGGAAAAAATAACTCCTAATTTTAATGTTTATTGCTACAGTAAAGGTTTTTCGGAGTGCTTGGGATTAAAGACGAGCGACATCTATGGAATATATGGAGTGTGCGTATTATATATCTCTATCGAGAGAGAGAGAAATTCTCTTCCTTATTAAATATAAAATTTTCACCTGCTTGCTATGTATATAAGTTGCGTATTGTTCAGTAATTGTGGATTATTATCCTGGCTATTTCAGTGGTTGTCAGAGTTGCTTCACAGCTCCCAGATATAGCCACTCTCTATGTAGGTTTGAGAATGTTATCCCTGTGTCTCCATGAACTTTTCTCTAAGCAATTTAATTGACTGTTACAGATTGACCCAGTGCGAGTGTGAGGGACCTGCCCAGGGTTAGCCTCCTCTCCAGGGATATTTCTTGGCATGTGCCAAAAACTGCAGTGTTCAATTTAGCCATTTTGAGACTCGTGCCTGTATGTTGTTCTAGCAAGGATCTCAAAGATGTATGTTTTAAGGTTGACTGACACCTTGACGTTGACCCAGTCTGAGCAAGTGCATGTAAGTGTGATGGTCTTGTGTCTCATCAGGGGATGGTTTCTGTCTGCACCCCATTCCTCCTGGATTGGCTCTTGCCCCCAATCACTCTAAACTATATTAGGTAAGTTTCATAATAGAATAGGTTCAGAATGCTTATGAACGGGTTCACAAAATTACAACAGATGCTCAACTTTTGATTTTGCACCACTACCACTTCTTGAGCCCTAATTGGTCTTGTTTCTTATCTTTTTTCTGACCCTGGGCATACCACTGATACTGGACAATTTATTGCCATATATGTCTTTGCCTGTGGTAGAAACCGTCTTAAGACAAGTTATAGGCTGGCTGACAAAGCATTGAGATGGCAGCATTAACCATTGTACATCAGTACTGCCTTAGTCCCGTAGGGCTAGATGTGTCTCTCAGATCAAGAATGCTAGTCTGGGAACAACTTATTAAAAAGTTTGTAGTGAGCAGCAGCAACTTCCGCTGCTAAAAGACTCTTCCTACAGGGTCTGTTCTTAAAAACCCACCTCAAATTTCCTTCTGTCTGTCTGTGCACTTTAAACATTTGGAGTTGTAGTGTCCCATTTTTTCCTCACGTATTAGACAACTACGTAAAATAAGTATGGCAGGACCCAGGGAGAACCGAAGAAACTGAACAAAATGCTTGATGAGGAGTGAAAATATGAAAGGTAAAGTTGCTGTTATCCATTCAGGAGCTCAGCAACTAACTGAAGTATAATGAAGTTCTGTATCTTGCTGTCATTTTGACTGTGGCATCACTACATGACATAACAGTGACAAATAGTGTTTAGAGATTATTGTAGCAAGAAGCCTGTTCAGTAAAATGCTACAATGCTAGAATAGGAGGAGAACGGAAGTAAAAAATACAAAAAGTGAATCTATATTATATCCTGATATTAAGATTACAGACTATAACCTTTCAATTAAAGGCAGAAAGGTTTGAGAGAGTAGAGGTAGCGCCGAAGTTATTGGATTTTTCAGTTTTTTTTGTATATATATGGATACACTGTGTGAATCCCTCATTGCATGGTCACTCTTCAGCAATATGCTTTGCATTGCAAGATACACAAATGCAATTTAATGGTCAATAATTCTTGCTGAAAACAATAGATTCATCGGTGGGAATGTTGTAGGAAAGATGAGAATTGGTGGCAATGTGAACAGCAGTACATATGTTTCTATTATGTGGTGTATTTACGAACCTCTGTTAACTGGACATGCCAGGACTAAGATCTGTCTTCTTTTGTGTTTCTTGTTGCCTCGGTTCACTGGGCATTCTAGCCCTTACATCTGACATTTCAGCACACCTTTCTTTTTAAAGTTACACCTTTTACTTTTTTACATCTTTCTCAAGTTCTAATTGTTGTTCATCTGAAGAATCATCCATTTTTTGTTTTGTTAATTCATGAGGGATTAATTCAAGGTATCTACTTACATGGCCAACGTTGACATATGTAAACTCTGCTATGTTATGCCCGGCCACAGACGGAATCCAGACTTTTCGATATGGGACGCCCAGCCATAAATGGATGCTGGATGTTATATCATTTAATATAAGAGATATACTAAATGTTAAAACACTGCATGTATATTCTGGTATGGCATGTTTTTATTTCCATTTAGACAGTAATATTAAATTACTTTAGTTATTTGTTTAGACATCCAATTAGAAACTGAATGCTTTGCAGTGTCATCCATGGTTCTGCTGGAGTGGTGTCTGTGTCGCTAGGCACATTTGCAATTTTTGACGTATTGGGCAAGGTACTTATAGGGTGGTCCAGATCTAATTATGCAATTTTCATTACGCTATAACTTATTAAGTTTATTACATAGAATATCACCCAAAAAATCCCGGACCATCGAGAAGTGTGCGAACTGACGACATGAAAAATCATCTTTGTACCGAACTGGAATCGTCCCTGCATAAATCAAAGTCATCCAGATGATCTGAACCACCCTGTAGTTATCACAGTGCTGAACAGAAGTTCAGTAAACTGAGTGTAATGGCACAAAGTTTAGTTTAAATGCCTTTTTTGGAGTTCATTTTTTTGTGAATGCAAGCTGCCAAATCTTTGAACCTCACATTGACTCCAGCTATAATCTCATAATAACGAATGACCGAGACAACATACATCATTAACATTTGCCACTAGCCATTTGCCAAAGTATAATCTGGTATAAACAGATTATACCTTTCAACAGGTTACGGGTTGTATTTAACACATGTGAGGTGTTCTTCACACGTGACACAAATTTGTATGTTTAACTCAGGTCTTTTTGGACGTTCTTTAAACCATCAAAGTTTTGTTAATTGTAAATATAAATTTGATGTTTCCTGGGTGAAGTTAACAAAAGCACCATTGTTTTTTGTTGTTTAAAATCAATGTCACTACTTTGAGCTCTGCTTCCATGAGGCTTAGTTTAGAAATGTGATATTCAGTTAACCGTCTAACTCATATTTAAGGATAATTTAGTCATGGTCGTCTCCAGATGTATGTACTGTATTATACATCTGGCGACTAGTACTGCGCTTAATCTCACTGGCCTGTTTCATTTACAGCTGTATGACTTAAAGTTTCTCTTCATTGACTCCTATTCTGGGGCTATGCCAGGCCTGCTTCTTTTCTACTGCAGTATAGTTTATTTGCATTGTTGCCTACTTCATGACTTTTGTGATATCTGGCCCAGTAAAAGGCACAAAACAGTATGGAATAAAGGTCATAGACTGGGCCCATTTCACCCACCTTATTAATATATTACTTCAGGTTGCATCCATTCAGGAGTGTCGAACTCCAGTCCTGGAGGGCCGCAGTGGCTGCAGGTTTTCATTCTAACCATCTTCTTATTTAGTGACCAGTTTTTGTTGCTAATTAACTTCTTTAGCCTTAGCTTTAATTAGCTTGACTCAGGCCCCTTAGTTGTTTTTTCCTGAATTAGCAGCCGGACAGTAATGAAACATAAAACAAGCAGGGCATGACCAGCTCACCTGTACCCATCAAACAAAATCTGAAAATAAAGATGAAGGTCTCAGTAAGGTTGATCCCTCAGGTTACCAAAACATTTTAGGAGTTCTTAGGAAAAAAAACAGAATATCAACAGTTTTGGAAATGTCTGCTGTGGCAGAAAGAGAGCAGCAACAAACCATGGAATTGAGTAACGGGTTTAATTAACAGCAAGAATCAGCTTCTCATTAAGGAACTGGTTGGAGTTTGAAGCCCCAATTTAGCTGGTCATCTGTTGGCTCGTTTCATGTCTCATTTCTGTTTGGCTGTCATTTAATGAAGAAAATAATTAATTCAGAAGACTTGATCCTTAAAAACAGGGCTATTAAAATAGAGGGAAAAGAAGTTAATTAGCAGTGAAAACTGGACACTGATTAGGAAAAGGGTTAGAAAGAAAACCTGCACCCACTGCGGCCCTCCAGGCCTGGAGTTTGGATCTTACCCACATAATCAGCTGAATAGAATCCGACTGAATAAAATCACCCCAAGCTTGAAATTGTTTTCAAAGACCAGAGTGTGCAGTTTTTCCAAGTTTCCTAAAAATAATTCTTTACAATTTGTAATATATATCCCAAGTTGTGTAGGTTGAAAGTTTTCCCAACTCAAACATTTCAAGCTAATTTCTGGCAGTGTTTCAATGCAATTACTTACTTGTTTCATACACACAAAGTTATGACTCATTTTTGTTTTATTGTTTGTTCTGTTTTAAAAATTCTTTGCCAAGCAAACAATTGCATCAGTTATTCCTTAATACATGAGTACACATTGAAAAGTGATGGAAATACATTTGTGACATCTTGCTTTAGCCTGGACATTTAAGACCCTCTGTAGTCTAAATTGTTTTTCTCAGTTTCCTAAATAAATGTCACTGGCTGCAGAAAGCATATGCTTAGCACAATTCTTCAGCAATATTTACTTTTTAAAGTAATGCTTGTATACATTTTGTGTTTTTTTTTCATAAGAAACTTTGTAGAGTAATACTTGAATGTTTAAATCAATCCATTTTGTTTTTTTCAGCCAATGTATTCCAGTTTTCTTAATAATTGCATTTTTTGCTGACACTTTTATTGTTTAAGCAAAATTAGAATGCATGCAACTGTTTACATTTATTTTTACAGTTGGAACAGGGACAGGATCCCTCTGTGGAGTACATGCCATATTTAACTGGTGAGCTTGTTGTTTGAAGTCTAGTCCCTTAGCCACTGCACCACACCACACTGCCTTAAATCTGCTTATGTGTTCTTTACAGCCTGTAGACACATCCTATTAATTACTAAACCAAAGCGTAACTAACTAGTACATTTAGGATTTAAAGAGGAGCATACAGTATGGAGTGCATAGAGCACCAGTGATCAACTCAGGGTTCTGCTTATGTGTATGTGGATTAGGGGGTCATATTTTTATAACAGCCTCATAAATCTATCAATTTTTTTTACATAAAACTGCTTAATCCAGTTTTAAAGTCACAGAGAGTCCCAGCTTGTTTCTGCCACATTACTAGCAAAGTGGGATCCAATTCTGTATTAGCCGACAGGTAGATTCACATACACACTCGCCCCTTGTATCAGACCAATTTACATCTTGATGTACTCACCTTTGTTAACCAGTAAAAATAACACCAGAGAAAACTCATATGGACACAAAGAGGAGAGAGCCTGTCACAATTTCAAAAATCTCTTGAGTGGTACAGTTTACTGGTAGATATCTCTCACGAATATCTTAGTGAAGGTGTTTGCATTCATTGAAATGAAGGATAATCTCAATTCCATACATTTTCTGTGTAGTATACAGAAATTTGTTTACTGAAACTTTCAAAAATCCAAAGTAAAAATTAAGTATGTTGCCATCAATTTTAAATGTCAGAGACGCTTCAGTAGTAATGAAAATGAAGAAGGAACCAACTTAGATTAGAATGCCAACTGATCAGAACACACTCATTCAGAGCATATCCATTTAAAGTCTCCAGTTGAATTAAACATGTCTGGCATTCTCTAATGAATTTTTGGGCTGTAGTGGAAATATTCATGAACACAGAAACCGTATTAAATCACCACATAGTTGACTGGCCATGTCACCAGTGTTGTTGTTCATTATTTATAGCTTATAGGGCCATCATTGTCTTGAGTACAAGGAAAGTCTTATTTGAAGGTAGCCATCAACATGTCTTTAGCCAAAGTGACATACCAAAAATGAACATACAATTAATTTAAATATTTGGGGAAAAAATGACAGTGTTATTATTTAGTACAGTGGTTTGAAATGGTTACTTTAAAGTGAGTTCAACAAGAACATGGTGGGACCAATATTAGGAAGTTTTTCTTCACACAGAGAGCCATAACACATGGAATAAGTTACCAAGTAATGTGGTAGAAAGTAGGACTTTAGGGACTTTCAAAACTAGACTTGATGTAAATTTGGATAGAATTGGTGAGATTTGTTGGACTGAGTAGCCTGTTCTCATCAGAAGTTTTTCTAATGTTCTAAAAATACTGGTTGAACAAAAACTTTAAGGTATAGTAGAACATGGGTATTATGGAAAAGCTGGTCATTTATAAATGTTAATTTATAGATTGGAAATTTTAAATAAGCCATTTTTCATTTCTACTTTGTGTCTGGCGCTCAGACTTCCATATTTCCTTAAATGTTTCCTACAATTCAGTGATGACTGGTGTTATTTTTTATGCTGTGGTGTGCTGGGCTGCTTACATCACTTCAAGAGATGTTTTAAGTGCCCATTACACTTGGCCCACCAAATCAACAAGTTAATTAAAAAGACAAACTCAGTTATGGGACACACTCTGGAACCCCTAGAGACAGTAACAAAGGAGAAGATTAAATCAAAACTAAGAGTACAATACTGAACATCCTCTCTGTGACACACTTGGGCCAGGTTTATACTTCACACGATGTGATGCATGCTCCAGTGGACGCTACTGCTATGTAAGCAGTGTGCTGTTTATACTTGTGCGCGTACTTTACTTAAATTTGGAAGATTCCACCAGGTGGCAGTGTGAGGCATCATCACAGTGAGAAAACGTACAGCTTTGCTGTGTTGCGAAATGCCTGAAACATCGATTAAATTCCAAGGACTCCTTACCACAATATCTCTGAAAAGGATGTTTAACGATTATCCATCAATCCAGGAATGCACCCATTCCAGTACGCATCGGGCATGAGGCAGAAACAATCCCTGGACAGGGCATCAGGTCATCAGGTCATCACAAGGTGAATACGAGCACACACACACACACACTAGTGTCATTTTAGCATCTCCAAATCCCCATACCTTCATATCTTTGGAAGGAAACCGGAGCACACTGTGAAAACCCAGCAGGAAAACATACAGACGCCAAGCAGGGAACATCATGGATGTTGACTCCCTAAGAGGCAGCAGCACTGCTGCTATGCCACCGTGCCACCCAAACATGTGCAATTATTAACAGTATTCATTATTTAAATGAAGTTAACAACTTATCTGTAAATGTAACATACAGACTTTAATGTATTTCATCATGAAATTGATATCAAGTATAAATCTAAGGATTCTAAATGTGCAGAGACGTGGAATATCATAAATTTAATGTGTTTTGTGTGTTGATTGCCGCTTGCTTCTGCTATAAGCACAAGAAGAAGCCCCAGAAGTATGTAGCGATTAACAACTGGGTTGGTTTTAAGATGACGTTTACAACTTTTGTAAGAGCCATTTGCTAGTTATTTACGTGTTATAAATATTTGCCTAAATATTAATGCATAGTTTATGGGAGGTTCCTACAACCCCCATAAGTTGAATTGAATTGGTATATTCTAACTATTTCTAGCCTCTCTAACTGTTCTAACTATACATTATATTCACTTAGTGACCTGCCGTGCCATGTTTAAGGCGTTGAGTAACATGACAAGACAACTTGCTCTATTGAATGTGCAACGGCGTACACTTAAAGCATACAGAAGAAGAAGTAAAGCATTTTAATTATAGAAACAACTAAAGTTTGAAAAGAAATGTTAAGTTCTACGTGTGTAACAGCCTTTTTTTTTCTTTATTCTTGTGTGGATTATTTGCTTTGAAGTTTCACTAAATATGTTAAAACAAACTTTTGGACTGAGAGATTTCTTTCGAGATTAAAGTCGAAATTTTCACTTTTATCACAAAACAGACCTTTTCACTGTGTCCTTAATTTTTTTCTCTGTGGCTCAAATATGTAAATTCTGATGCTGTTGTAAAGGTGCAAAAAAAAAAAAATGACACAGAAGATGGTATGTGAGTCTTTTAAAATGTATTGTGTCATTAAGTTGGTGAGTATGCAATGTTGGAATATAAAAGCACCAGAAATGCATTTGTATGTTGCCATTTTGCTCCACCACATCGAACCATTCATCAAACATTGAAGCATGCACATCAATCCTGGAGGATCCCCAAAGCGGCTTTCTGTCACATGTAGATAGTAAACAGAGACTCTGACGTCACATTCCAACTTTATCACACTGCGCCCCCCTACTTTTTTCTGGTACTGCAACTCGCGCACATGTCACGTTCATTTCTGAGGATGTGCTCAGAGGACGTGTCAAATGAATGCTGGCAATGTGTGGCAGCCATGATGTGTGTGTGTGTACGCGTTCTGAGCATGGAGTTTAAACCGGCCCTAACACTGAATACTTTCAGTCAGTGAATCATTCATCAGAAGTGTGTCAGAAAATGCTATGGGGGCTCTTTTTATACCTATTCCAATCCACTGTATCCATGGCTGTGAAGTCAGCCATTTTTCTTTCTTTTTAGCCATTCTGCCATCCAAGTATTATAATATGAAACCTCAATCTATTAGTCAGTGTAATGAAGTTGATAGAATTTTGGGCTTTAAACCACATTATTTAAAATACTGCTCGTACTGAGTAGTATGGTGCACAGGCCAGTGCCTCACAATTGCAGGAGACAACATTAAAATCTGGTCTTTGTGGAGTGTGCACATTCTCATTTTGTCTTTGTTTTTTTAACCACAATGTTGCTTGTTCAGTTCCTGCTTCTGCCTCACTGTGACCATGAAAAAGTCATTTAACTTGCCCATATTTAATTTGCTAAACATATCTCTAAAACCATATCCTGATCTTGTAAGCTGCCTTGGATAAACACACGAGCCAAATACCTAATAATAATAAATAACTGGCTCTGCTGTCTGCTTGCTTCGCGTGCCAACCCTTGGGGGTGGGCTTTGGCCGCCTGCTATCTCACGGCTCAGCCTCTTGAAAGGTGTTGGGCACCCCTTTGTCAGAGAAAATGAATGTATTTAAAGAGGTGGTATATAGAAAAGTATGCAGGGCGTGGGAGTAAGATGGTTTTTTTTTTCTGAGTTACTGTCTATTTTAAATACCAATGAGTAATAGAACGTAATTAAAAGTAAAAATGTAGAAGTAAATAAGTAAAATGTATTAAAAGGTAAATAAAAAATTAAATTACATTAACGCTTTGCCAAAAAATATATTATGAATTACTTTATCTTCTAACTTAGATTCTATAAACATTGCATTTTTGCATTTCTGTTCACATTGTTTGGAATATTTTCCTCTTTTTCATTATTGGATGATTCTCTTTGTTCTTGATTTTGATTATATACTGCTTTTTTTGTCCATTTCCTTTTTTCCATGTTTGTTATCATCTCTTGTCGCTGTTTTTCTATCCCAATCTATAATTCGACATTCTTGAATAGATCATTTTTTTTTCTGCCTTGCCATTATAACCAACTGCGTTGAAGGGAGAGTTAGTAGCACTGAGAGGGTCGCGGGGTGGTACAGAGAGAGGATGTGTGCAGTAGGAGTAAGTATTGGGCGAGTGGTGTCGAGGGTAGTGGTCAAAGATGAATAATGTGGACACGGCGCAAAACGTTTTTAATAGAGTGATAATTTTCTCCTTATGATCAAGTTCTTCTCTATCATTTCAGAGACATGTGTTTTAGTGTAATTGTTGTTTTGGCATGGCCTGAGTTTGCCTACAGTGGACTGGCACCCTGTCTAAGTTTAATAGACTCTGGCCACCTGTGAGCCTACAGTTGTGTTTAGTCAGGTTAAAACAAAATGAATGAATAGGAGGCCTTCAAAATATTTGTTTTGCATAGTGGTGGGAAATCATGATCTAACTTTCAATGTCTGAGAAGTGTGCCTTGCCTTGTGATACACTTGACTCTTTGTAAATGCTTTTTTGATGAATGTTCAGTGCAGTCACGGTTTATCTGTTCAAAGTCATACATTATTCAGAAATGATACCTGCTTTTGAAGGACAGTACTATAAGAGCTGGTGATGGCTTTCCACAACACAATTTTAGAAATTGTTTAGGCTTGGATTCATAGAAGGAATAGAAGGAAAAGTGCTTATTGGGCAAACAGAGTGCTGTGACATTATTACTTTTGTTTTCTTTTTATTGATAAAGAGATTAAAGAAACTTTGGCATATACCAAGAAGCAGTAACTTCACATGGACATCCCTTAGACACGATGTGGACAATGCAATATAGTTTAACACAGTCCTGTTAGAGTTTTTTGAGAACAGTACACCACATATATAGTAAAGCAGTATAAAATATTTTATGAAAGCAGGTTGTTATATTATTTGTCCATCCTGCTTTTGTAACTGGTTTTGTGGATAATGTAGCTAAAAGCGTTTTGGATTTGTGTCTTGGAAAAAGAACAAATGGATTTGTTACCTGTGATTTAGATGTATTGCTATTTTACCTTCAAAGTCTCAAACTTGGCATCATCAATAAAGTTTTTTGTGTCACCTCTGTGTGTGTGTGTATATGTGTGTGCGTGGATGTGCGCACGCACCCATTTCTTTGGAGGAAAACATGCTGTCAGCATTTTATGACTTAGTGCCTATGATTTAGCAGCTTTGCTGGCTTTAATTCCCAGTGTCAACTAATGTTGCTTCCGATGTTTGCATATTGGCAAGAAATGTGTATGTTTATGAAGATTGTACAGCAAAGTATAAGTATGTTGTGTACAAACAGAAACCAAAGAATTCAGTTGTAAGACTTGCCCCAGAAGGGAAATGGGCAGATACAACAATGCAAGATAGAGATATCCATGTCCTGGTAGGTTTCTCAAGGATGTTAGAGGACAGACATCCTGCTTTGTGTCAGCAATACCTTATTGTCTAGTTAAGAGTGTAAATGGGGTTATGGAGGACAGACTAATTGTTGCAAGACCCTTTTGCCCTTAGTCCATAGCAATGTGAACAACTTTGCAAAGGATGGAACCGCAGTGTCACCTTAGAACCGTGTTTCTTAAGTATGGGGGATAACGGACATGTTTGTGACAGGTTACCACATGATTGTGTAGTAAAATTAACCAAGTTCTTCTGAGAACAAATTCATCCTATATTTCACCATTCTGCTATTTACTGTGGTGGCTTGTGATCTGAGATGTAGCCTATGAACAACACAATCTCAAGAGTTTTTGTTTCCGTGCTATGAAAATATAATTAGTGTTTCCCACCACAGCAGCACTCTCTGTTTTACTAAAGCTTGCACTAAACATTTACACTGACAGTAATATACTGTACCTTTTTTAATGATAATTGTTTTGTTAACAAACTGTTTGCTTTCCACCTTTCTCTTCTAGTAATGTTCAAAAATATTCTGAAAATATTTGTATGTAAACAAAAAAATATTTTTTTATTATGTGGCCATTGTTTGTCTATGAACAGCTCTGCTGACATTATGGCAATAGTCTTCTTCTTTGGTCCCAGCAACCCTGGCTCCAGACCAAAATAGTTAGGGGAGCATCTGAAATGCTAGGGGAGGATATGGTGTGATAAAGTCCTAAAAATCCAACAGGTAATCATTTACTCAACAGTAGAGCTGCCCTTTTAAATGATGCCTCCTGAGGCAAGGTACATTTTTGCTGCCCATTCATCCTAATATTTATACATCAATTAGAGGCATGAGATGATACATTTAATTCACACACAATATGTATTGCTGTACAGGCTTCATGTAGCAGTGCGTTCTGTGAACATTAAACAAATAAAATCAAAAGCTAATATTTTTGGCAAAATGTGAAACAATGAAAGCTGTCAGATTTCTAAACAATAAATACACAAAATAGGCATTAAAAGTTATAATGTATAATAGGGCACCATCTTCTATCCATCTTCCCAACCCACTAATCCGTGCAAACTAGTCAGGTAGCTATAGCCTTTCTCAGGAATCTTTGCGCTCAAGGCAGAAACGGAACCTGGAGAGGGGCGCCAGTCCAATGCAAATACACACGCTCACTAGAGGCAGTTTAGCAAGGTTAGTTCACTTAACGTGCATGCCTTTATGAAATGAAACTTAAGTGTACCACTACTCTAAGTTACCCTGCCTGACTGTTACAACATATAAGATATCAATGTAGCAAAGTAAAATGATCAACGTGGGAGAAGGACTGAAACAATAGACTTAGAATACATTGCTATGTTGAATACATTATTAAAGACAGCCCAAACCCCCAAAAGTCTATGTCAGTATGTAAAAATCAAAAGCATGAGGAGCCAATACTGTGTACTGACATTTTGCTTTGAAATGCATCTGTGGTGATTAGAACTTTGGACACTTCAGAGCAAAGTTATGCAAAAGTAAACTTTTAAAATAAAAATATTGCTCACAATTTTTAAAGGTAGTATATAAATAAGGATCTGGGTGTGTATGTAATTATTAAGTTTATGCAGCTTTTTTGTTATATTATTTTTGTAAACATGGGCAGCTTAACATAATATTTGGTGGCGGGTTGGGGGAGGGGATGCCTTAGCCTAGCTAAATGAACCCCTGTTGCCGGAGCTGCATCCCAGTATGACACCTATATTTATGTTTGGATACTCGGATTAAAAAGTTTAAGAACCTGTGCCTTAGAATACTGATGGGAGGGCAGGAAAATTCTGAAATGCATATGGTCAAAAGTGGGAACATACAGGACCACTTTTACCTCTGTATGAGGATAGGTAGCTATTCTTGGAGAAGTGGTCCTTTTAAATGGATCAGGTACGCTGCTGCTTCTAGGACAGTTTCAGCAAGATCTCCTTGAGTCTGTAAAGGACATATTCTTGACTTTGAAAGTGACCCAATCCCAGGTGTGCTCATAAAACCAATGGGAGTCACTTGTAGCATTAGTTATAGGGTCTGGAGAAGAATTAGGGTGGAGGAGAGAAAAAAGTGATTAAGAGAGGCAGGCCATTACACCAAATAGAAAGTGGGTGAAAAATATGTGTGAACAGGCCCAGCAGGGCCTCAGAGTTTTGTTTGACGGCAGTTTCATTTGAAAATTTGAGCACTGTCTTTGTTTGCCTGCCATGTTTAATTTAATGAGGACACCCTTATAGGTATTGGTGACTTTGTGACATTATTCCAGGAGTGGAAAATGCCCCAAGGATGTGCTTTCTACTACATAGTATATATACAGTGGCATGCAAAATGTGGGCACCCTTCATCAGAAATTCCTTCATTTGCTCATACCAAAATAAAATTTGTGTAGTTAAGTATCAATGCTTAGGAGGACAAGGCACAAATCCCTATTAATACAACATGAGTTGTGTTAACAGAGATGCGTTATTGACAATGCATGCTTGAATAGTAACTGGACATAGAGGCTCTTTGGTCTGGCAAAAGTCAATAACCAGTTTGCTTGGCTTTGTTAATGTTAAAATGCAGACAGTTTTCTTTGCACCAAGAGACAAAACTTTTCCACCTGACTCCTATACTCTGTCCCATCCCCTTTATCAATACACTTCGTAAATGCGGAATGATCTGAGAATTTATAAAAGTGACATGCTCCACTGTTGCTCACATCCGTTTTAGAAACAGTCCTTGAGTCTCACAAACTGCGATCTCCCTGACAGATAGTCCATTATCCAGGACACCACAGGCTCCTCCACCTGCATATCTCCGAGTTTATCCCTTAACAGGGATGGCTGGATGGTATTGAAGGCAAAGGAGAAATTAATAAAACATAATCCTCACAATACTGCCAGCTTTTTTTCAGCTAATGATGCAAATATAAATCTTATAATAAGAAATGTTAGAAGAATCTTACCAGGTTTGTTCACTGAAAAAACAGATTTTGAAAGCATGTTGGTACAAACACAGATTTAAATAGTTTGTTTAAATAGAAACATCCTTTATTATCTTCGAATTAACTAATTCAACCGTGCACATATAATAATGTTTGAATTTTTATATTTAGTATGTGTTTTAAGCAATATTTTTCAGTTACTGGACAGAAAATGTCAGAGAATACATTCAGAGCATGCACGTGCTAAGATAAATCAGCCAGTTTATGATAATATCGTTCTCTATAAACCTTATGCTAAATTCCCCCTGAAGGTTATAAACCTCTCAGTTGTTGTTACACTGGGGGGAGTCCCACCCTTGCCACACATACAAATTAATTGCATTGTATGAAGTGATAGTTGGTTAAGTACTTGATGGATATATCAGTATTTACATTGTATTGCACAAAATTACAATATTGTTCACTTTAGTGATGAGATACTTTAATAAAAAGCTATTAAATGAGTTTTCTGTTTCTGCCATGGTATCAAAAGGTATGGATTACTGTAAAATGTCAATGATATTGGTATTGAATACAGAAATTCTGGGATTATAACATCCTTACTGGCAGCAGGGGTGAGACTCTTTATTTACACTCCCCGTCATAGAAGGACAGATATTGTGGTTGTTTTTCTATCAGACCATGCCCCCACTATTCCTCTAGTAGTCTTCAGTTGATATGTCAAGGACACCAATAATGTAACGAGTGCAGGAAGATTCAGTTCTGGTGCTTGTAAAATATTATCTCAGGAAGCACTCATATAAACTTCATGGTCAAACTTACTTACAAATTTTTAGTTTGCCTTGTGGGACTAGTGGTTGTGTAGGCAATAAAAATTTCTCATACAGTAGAAATCTAAATGGATTTGTTTTTCTGTTCTTGACTGGTTATTTTTTATTTTTGGATTGTAAAGGTAAGTTTCAGCCATGGAAGCAGGACCTCCAATTTGCAGGTAAAATATGGGGGTTGGTGGCAGGATTGGTGCTCCAGCCACCGTAAAAAACCTCACACTGTTCCAGTGTGGTGCTGTGGTGTCACCCAGCATGGCTGAACTCGGCTCCCAATCCAGGTGGTTTGTTGTGTGGTGGGTGCGGCAACATGCTATCAGTGCATACCACCAACCTCCTCCTCTTCCTACGTTTAACTCCTTTAGGACTTCTCAGTCATACATTTGGAGATATTTCATCACAGTCTGTGTCTTTATAAAAGGTTACATTGTTTAGTTGGTTTTGAGCTATGTTATGAGTGTGGTATCCAATGCTGATTCTGTAGGGCCACAGAGGATGCCAACCTTCTCTCCAATCAGCAATCAGGCATCATTTCTTCTGGTTAATGGGACTTGCCATTTAATTAGAATTTTGTCTCCTCTTACTTTTCTATATCTTTTTCTTTGTTACGACAGCAATGACATTTGCTGTTTCTAAAGATTCCAAAAATAAAATATTAACACAGATTTACAACATGGACTAATGCAATCATTTTCTGAATGGTAGCATGGTAGCAAAATGGAAAGCTCTGTAACCTCACTGGTCCCTGGAACATAGATTCTGTTCCATGTTCCGTTCTCTATAGTATTTGCATATATTTCTCTTGTCCGTGTTTATTTTCTCACTCTACTCCCAGTTTCTTCTCACATAACATTTTAGGTTAGTTGGTGACTTTCAATCCATTTCACAAATGCAGGCTATGTCAGGAATTTATTAATAAATTGCCATTTTAAGGGTATGTGTGAACAAAAGTAGGTTTGGATATCCTTTGAAACTTGACCTAGGCGTTTCCTAGGTCAAGACCTCGTATAATTTATGGAACTTGAGTGGGCCATCTTATCTATGAAGCAAGTTACAAGACTGCTAAGTGAAACACACAACACTTCACTACAGCCTTACCTACAAATTGTTGACCTTCATGCAAGTATGCAGAAGAAATTAAAATTAGAATTGTTTGACATTATTATGGGTGTTAGCAGCGTACAATTCTTCCATATTGACACATGGATAAGTGTGTAACTGCATTCATGTTAAGGTTTGCACAGATTTTCACCAACACGGTATTTCTTCATACAAAAAAAAAATCACTGATATATGGATGTACGTGTTCACCCTGTCCAGGGACTTTGCCAGATTCTTGCTTTGTGTCTGATGCTTGCTGCGATAGGTTTCAGCTGCCTTGAGACCATGCCCAGGGATAAGCAGGTTAGGAAGGTGGATGGATATGAGTACTCTGAAGATGTTCATATCTCTGTTTCTCAATATTTTTTCCATCATTTCCTTGTTTATCTTTATGCAGCTAAATTCTTAAACATACTGGTTCTATAATGGCACTTCTCTGGATCATGTGGTTCCTCGTATAACGATTGCTTGTCAAAGAACCAATTAATTCCAGGAAGGGTTCTTTGCATATGAAGTTGGCTCTTTGGCCTTTGAAAAAGGTTTCCAGTATGTGGACAAAATATAGATATGTAATGTATAGTAAAGTACACTGTCTAACAAGATACAACATACCATGAAAACCTGGACTTAGCCTGTGCTATCAAATGCATTAGGAGTCAGCTTAAAACCAGGAACACAAACACATTTTACCAAATCTATTATCAGTAATGCATGGTCATTTATGGAACCAGATGTGGATCTATGTAATAATGGTTCTTTCTGGAACCTTTATGTAGATAATTCTTTTGGGGACCAAAAATGGTTCCTTACGACATAGCTCTGAAGAACTCCTTTATTTTTTAGTGTATATACTGGTGTGAAAGGCCTGTTATATAAACTTTTCTAATGTGATGAACTCATCAGACAGAAATTTTGCAAATTTCTAGAAATTACATAGACTAAGAAATAAAGAAAAAAAGCTACTTAGCATGCTTTAAACCAGCTGCAGCCATATCCTGTAAAGCAGCAGTAATTAGGGCAGTGTTTAGCATTCATCTGGTCGGAGCTAAGATTTTTGCAAAACAGATGCATATGTTTTGAATTCTTGTTGTGATGTATTTGGCTGTGCCATTTTCATTTACTTTTGTTTTTATTTGATTTGTGTGGAAAGTGGGGTAATAGATCAAACTGGGCATTTAAGCACTATCACTTAAGAGTATTCTTTAGACAAATCCACAAACAACTATGTTGTCAGGGTTAGCAGACCTCTTACCCCTTACCTGGGCCCGTTACACACAAATGCAGTTGACCTGGGAATTTAGAATTTTATAAGAACACATGTGAATACATTCCAGAGATGGTTCACTGGTCAAATTCTTTGGTGTTGTGTGGGAACTAGGGCTGCAACTAATGATTATTTTGGTAGCCGACTAATCGTTGAATTTATTTTTTGATTAGTCATGATTATTTCATGCCTGACTATTTTGATGTCTGCGACCTGTGGTTGCACATCCTGTTCTGGGCTCCAGTGCATGTCTTACCTCATCTGCTCACGTCTGTCAACCTTTGAATGTCATCCTGATGTCTCTGCATTAACACGATTAAAATTAATAATAATCAAATTAAAATAACCAGTGAAACATATGAATTTGAACATAATCAGATGTTTTAATATTAGTGTGACCATCACAATAAAAAAGAAATACATTAAACAATGCAAACTAAAGTGCACATAGTCTTTAAACAAAAAAAGTGCATTTAACTTAAGCAAATAATACATCGTTTAAACTGAAATGTTTTTCATATTTTAGTAATAAATGACAAAATATAGACATAAACTATATAATGTGTAAAGCCTGAAGTGCAAAGATCGAATAAACACTTTAACAAAAGGTTCAAGGTCGATACAATAGCTCCCGTGGTGCAGTGCTAGGAATTGCTGAGTTATAATCAAGAGTCCCCCGGTTCGATCCTGACTGCCTCGTATATTTAACGTTTTGAGTGGCGAGTTGCTCTTATTGTTAATATTATGCAATAAACACATTTGATTTGCGTCTGTAACAGCCTCTGTATTAAATGTATAGAACTTGTAAAAGTTACCTTTTTTTTCACTTTTATTTTCTCAGTCATGATTACGACACATACTAACGCCCCCCCAGGGATCTGACGCTGTTACTTTTATCTGAAACTGGGAATAACTGTAGATGTGAGTGGTGTTTTAAGACAATCAAACTGGAAATTCTATGATCTGGATGGATAAAAGCTGACACACAAACACTGGCAAATCTGCCTTATTTGTATGTCATTGTCACTTGATTTTTTTTTTTTTTTTTATTCAATTTTATTGAGTGTTCCCTCTTCCGCTGAATTATTATGCGCCTTAAGGCTCTTGATGTCAAAGCCGCACTGACAAAAAAACAGAGACATAGGTATATATATTTGGAATTCTTCATTTTATGACCTGTACATAGTACATTTTGGAAAATGTGGCACGGATGCAACATTATTCATATTCATTCATGTATCTTCTTGCGGTTGTAATCAATGAGTGCGTTTTTTTTTTCCCCCGATCTTGCCCAGTCTGCACAGGACTCCAGGACATGCAGAGGAAAAAATGTTCCTCTGCAAGGTGAGCCATGAGCACTCTTCTTTTCTCAGTGGACCGCGTACATGCCTTGCACAGTACATGTGCTTTGATCGCCGACAGGTCAACTTGTTATAGCACAAGCAACTGGTCACCTGTGTGCTGCTGCTAGCACTGAATAAGCTCACATCTTCTGGTGTCAGCACGCAGCACTGGGGGAAAAAAAAAGAAAGAGACATATTTATGTGACATTTTGAAGAAATTATTGTATGACCTGAATAGTACCAATCAGAAAACATCATCGCACTAATGCAATATTATTTGAAAAAGAACAGATCGGGTGTAAAATTGTTACTTGTAAAAGTTAGCTTTTTTAACTTTTATTTTCTCAGTCTCATTCACGCTCTCCCTCCCCTCCTGATCTGACCCTAACTAACTAACAAACAGCGCAAGCATACATTCTCAAGAGACGGCAGCATCACATCTCCAGGATGGTTTCGTTTCAGATGCTAATGCATCACGATGGTGCTGCCGTGAAAAGAAAGCTCCGCTTTACATAATCTGCATTCAACTTTTTTTTCTTTTTTGGTGAAGTGCTCCCACACTTTAGAAAGTTTCTGTCTCAATTTTTTTCCATCTTCTTCCCCCTACTCTATCCGACTCGCCATTGCAACCACGTTTATTTTCCTCTACATTCTTCTCCTCAGACGTTTTTGTTTGTTGGTAGGACTGTGTGCAGTCTTGGCAAACAATAACAAACGATACTGCCCCCAAACATTCGTGTAGTACATTGCAGTTACTAAAAACAATGTGGTTCTTTGTGACTGGAGCCTCTATTGATGATTCTGTTTATAACGCGTCGACAGTAAAAAATTTGCATCGACGATTTTTTGTAGTCGACGTCGTCGATTACGTCGACTAATGGTTGCAGCCCTAGTGGGAAGAAATTTAAAGTAACCAGGAATTGCAAGTATGAAAGATTGATTTATGTCCTTTACAAAGAGGATTACCCTATAAGATAAGGAGATAAGAATGGCAATTACTTGTTTGTTTATAGCACTGCACTCTTAACTCCAATTATTCTGCATATTCCATCTATGAATCAATTTCTAGAAACCACATAAATCAATTTCAGTAGGTCATAGTCTGTCCCAGCAATACCTAGAAAATGTTCAGAAGCAGCAAAACAACTGTCAAGAGCCAAGTTACTTTTTGGACTGTCTTCTCTTGGGCAAAATGTGTTTCAAAATCAAAGTTAGTTCAGAAACCGAAGCATACTTTTCTCTGGAGCAGCTTCCAAGCGTTTATTGGCAGTTAAGATGGTTTGATCATTTATTTTTGCTCTTTATTTTTTGTATTTTGGTTATATTCTCCATGGTGACATTTTCCAAGCATTTTGCCCATGTATAATTTCATAACTTTTAGATTAGACTGTCTTTCCGCAACTCTGTAATGGAAAATGTTACTTCAAAAAATAAATGATAGTGGAAATGTATTTATTTAAATGAAAATGATGTTTGTCCACCCTGTCAATTGTTTCATATAAAAGCATACCGAGCATCCACTTTTTATTGTTAAATAGCATGTGCATGTGCTTTAAAGGAATGCCCCATGTTGTTTGTAGTGATGGCTAAGAAAAATTTTTGATTTCATGCACAACAAAGTTCATGATTTACTGGAAGCGGATGGTGACCAACCCTGGACAACAGTAAAACAATATTAAAGCATCTATGAAGGAAATCTGTCATTACGTGTATTTTAAAACCCACGTCAAGACATCCAGTTGTGTACTCCAAATGTGCAAAATGCATGCATGTTTTGCTAAAATATTATTAAATCAATCCTTAAAGTAATATGAAAGTGGTCTGCAATGCAGAAGCCCATCACATGGGTTTGCGCTTTTGATTTAAAGACAGGGCTCTTCATTGTATCAGGAGGAGAGGCAGGTCTCCTATTAAAAGTATGACCCAGTGTGAAAGAGCTTTTGGATTATGGGCTATTTTTGTCTTATCGGAGGAATCTGCTAAGCAGTATTTTATCAATAAATACATGCATTTTGCACATCTTGAGTGTACAACTGGATGACTTGATGTGGATTATGCGATACAAGTAATGCAAGATTTTTTTTCCCCAATTATTTTGATATTGTTTGCTGCTGTTCAGCATTGGTCATTGCCCACTTTACATTAAACCATAAACTTGGGTTATCTCCGTTTTTCTTCAAAACATGAGGTTAAATATTTTTTTCAGCCATCACTACAAATCATATGGGGTAAGTAACATTTTAAAAAATGTCATTTTTGGGTGGAGTATTCCTTTAAATTACACCGAACACACAGAGGTTCTTAGAACAAAATGTTTCTTAAGCCCTTCAGCAAAATCACAAACAGTTTTTTGTCATAATGGTACAACTGAACCAGAGAAACCAGAAATTCAAGTTGGTTTTTTGCCTTGTCTTTTTGTTGTAATTTTCATGCCTTTCTCTTGTGACGTTAGCTTCATTGTATTGTTGTCAGTGCTATTGCAGCAGAATACCTGCTTACAAATGACTCACCTCATAAGATTAAGATACTTAAAAGCATAGTATGTTTGCTTCTATAAAGGTTGCTTCTTTTTCTGAACTCATTGTTTTCATTACAGGATCTTATGGACTGGTTGTCTATCATGTGAATATCAGGTTCTAGCCCTAGATGAAGTGCAAGTCCATTACATACATACTCATTCACAAACCCACACTCAACCAAACCCAGCAAGTTGCAGTTTCCAATCAAACTAACCTGCATGTCTTTTTGATGTAAGGGTACTTGAGAAAAACTTAACAAGTGGAGAAACATCACAGAGGTACTGAGTAAGACATTACAGTTAAGTGTTACAAGCCTTTGCCATTTTCAAAGCGCTCTAAAAGTAAACATCCTACTATTTTTGTAGTGGTTGTGATTACAATTATGTAACTGTGTCACCCCCAGTCCCTGCAATTTGATAATTAACATTTTTAGCTAAACTGTAACATGATGAAAGTTTTGAGAGCCTTTGATTTTGAGTTTGTTACTCATTTTGTTATGAATTTTAATCCATCTTCTAAGCAAACACCAGATGAAACCCAGAGTGTTAGAATGGTTTTAGGTATAATCTGCATGTCTTTGTCAGTAAACAGATCTGATGTGTTACTTTTCCTTCTGAGGCAATCATGTGTTTGATGTTACTAGAGGAATGGTTGCCTTATGTCCTTTGAGACCCCCCGTAGAGCCAACGGATGCCTTTCAAGCATTGTTGTAGGTAATTCAAGTGGACCCAAGTGTTTTAAGTACCAAAGCTATTTGAGAACACAATGGACAATTGTGGCATTTGCAGTGCTTTGAGGCTCATTCATATTCACTGTTATTTTAAGTGTGATTGTCTAAGATCTGTTTTCTTAGTATTAGATTATTCTATTTTTGTGTCACTGTTGATTTAACTTGTTTCTGATCATCATAATTTTTCCCTTGTTTTGCTGTTATTCTCTATTATCCCTAATTAAAGTAATAGTTGGATAGATTGTAATTGCTCACAGAATGTTTACATTGCTTTTAATTATCATGAAAAGAAATCTGTAAGACCAGTTTTTTTCAGTAGTAAGGGGATAAAGGGCAATGTCGCTTTTAGCAGGATCTGCTTGCTGTCATATTGGAAAGAGAGACAAAATGGAGTATTTATACAGGAAAGGTATACATAATTGTCAGGAATAGTAAAGTCAGCCGGCCTAATAAAGAATGAAGAAGAAAAACAAAACAAATAATATTTTATACAGAAAAAATGAAACAACTATAAAACTGTATTCTAATACAGTTACTCGTTCATCTCTTTTTGTTAATCAACATTAACCAGTTGATCCTACTACAGTAATAGGGTGTGAACCAACCCTCAGCAGGGCACCACCTTGCCTCCAGTAGGCACATATTAACACTTTATTTCACACACCGCCAATTAGTAACTTGCATGTCTTTGGGGAAAAAAAGTGGAATACCTGGAGAAACATTTTAGGAAAATGGGGAAAATGTACAAATTCAACACAGGCAGTTCCTGGATCCAGGAATCATGCCAAAGGCTGAGGTAGTAATTCAAACCATTGCTCCACAGTTCTGTTGCTACAGCTATTCAATTCAGTTCAATTTTTTATCCATCACTATTTCATTTCTATAGTATGCCAATATACAGTACATATAAGCCCCTGTGTCACCAGGCTCTTAGATCTGGTGTCATATCATTCTCTTTCCCTGGTTTTCCTTCCATTTTTGATCCCGCAATATATTCCTCAGGTGCATGTGCCTGACACAATATCAAAGGAAAAGACTCGCAAGGAACCATGATGTTGGCTCATAACAACTCTGGCAGTCCCACATGTTTTGCTCCAGCTGACTTATGAACCTGAAAAAGCCTGGATGTTGGCTTTCATTTCTAAACCAGCATCCAAGTGTGTCCATTCTTTGCCCTTGGAAGTGTTTTCTCTAGACAGAGGAATCTAGTGGCAAAACTGGAGGGTTGCATTCCTTTCTTTGTATTTCATCTTGCTTGATTTTTTTTTTTGTTGGCATTAAATAAGAGTTGCCTATGGACCTCCACCCCATTATATGTTTATCTTGTTTGTGTTTTCACTATTCAATATATACAGTACATTGCACTTATAAAGTCTCCTTTTTTTAAAAAACCCTAAACCATTAAACGTTCTAGCCTAGGTTTTGTTGCCTCCAGCCCTTCAGTACATTACTTTACAAACAACAACAATCCATTGAAGGTCTGTAACCAGATTCCTCTTTGGGTGAAACCTATCCACTACAAGGCTTACCAAGTGAAACAGCAAAAGACTGCCAAAAGAAAGCAAATGACTAACACTTGATAGCAGGCTGCGAAAACAGTCTTTAAAATTAGTATGGGCAACCTCTGCGACTGCTGTAACAACAGTACGTTATACTGAAATATTGAAACTTCAGCCTTGATTCAGACTGATGTTTGGTAGCAGATCATTCCAGGAACACTGTGCCTAAAGGCTCTGCATTTTACAGTAGTTTTTATTTTTAAGCATGGAATTTTAAGCGGACATGTCTTGAGATCACAGTCAAAACTCTGAAGTAGATTGGGGAGCTAAACCATTTGTGACTTTATATGGTAAAAGGAGAATTTTACAAAGAAAGCCAATGGAAGGATTTAAGAACTGGAGATGCAAGGTCCAACTTCTCAGTTTTAGTTCTGACTAGCTCTGTCACCCAGCTTCACCTGGGATATTTTGTAGACAGTGGGCCTCATTTAAAGTGCCATCGATCAACTGTATCAGAAATACTATTTTCTGTATACAATATTTGTAGGTTTTTTATATAACCAAGGGCTAGTGATGCTCATTAGTTATAGCTTTGGATCTAGAACTTAAAAACATGAGGTGGTAAGTGCAAATTCTGGTACTGACACTGTGTGACCATGAGAAGGTCACCTCACCTGCCTGTACTCCAACTGGAAAAACAAAAGAAATGTAACATATTGTATCTCAGCTGTTGGAAGCTGCCTTGGATAAAGGTGTCAGTCAAATAATAACTAAAAATAATATTATTAAGTCACTGGAACTTGCTGTACATAATTGTCCATAATTAAAAGATCCCTGCATTAGATCAATTCTTGCTTTTTCTGCTTTTCCTAGTGACATAGCTTTTGTTGATAGTCATTGCAAAACTGAATTTTACAGGAAAGTGTTTACTTTTGATTCTATGTGGGTAATCACTAGGAATAATGTGAAATTCAGGTATATGTTATTATCATTATTAGGTGTTTATAATCTTTCACTTGTTAATATCATTCACTCATGTATTTGTTTTTGTGTTTTTCATCAGTTGTATGTGGTCCTGCTTTAAGATTCTCAGATGCAAATGTATATATGAACAGTTTTGGAGAGCTAGGAGGTGGAGCATCCCTATTCACAGTAATCAGATGCACATGTAAATATAAACAATTTTGGCAGATGGAATGGAGCTTCCATTTCAAAGTCCATAGATGTACAGTTGGGTCCATAAATATTTGGACAAAGACAACCTTTTTTCTAATTTTGGTTCTGTACATTACCACAATGAATTTTAAATGAAACAACTCAGATGCAGTTGAAGTGCAGACTTTCAGCTTTAATTCAGTGGGTTGAACAAAACGATTGCATAAAAATGTGAGGCAACTAAAGCATTTTTTTAACACAATCCCTTCATTTCAGGAGCTCAAAAGTAATTGGACAAATTAAATAACTGGAAATAAAATGTTCATTTCTAATACTTGGTTGAAAACTCTTGGCTGGCAATGACAGCCTGAAGTCTTGAACTCATGGACATCACCAGATGCTGGGTTTCCTCCTTTTTAATGCTCTGCCAGGCCTTTATTGCAGCGGCTTTTAGTTGCTGTTTGTTTGTGGGCCTTTCTGTCCGAAGTTTAGTCTTCAACAAGTGAAATGCATGCTCAATTGGGTTAAGATCAGGGGCCTCATGCATAAACAGTGCGTATGCACAGAAATGTTGCGTAAGAACGTTTCCAAGTTTAAATCGTGATGTATAAAACCTACACTTGGCGTAAAGCCACGCTCTTTTCCACGGTACCTCATACCTTGTCATACGCAAGTTCTCCGCTCGGTTTTGCAGACTGGCGGCACTCAGCGTCAAAGCAGTGCGACTGTTCCAATGTGGGTACTCTTTATTTTCCTGATGCGGCTTTATAAATACACTGAAATTAACTGCATATTGTTTATTAGAGTAATGCATCTGTTTGTAATTAACTTGTAACAATATAATGATCCAGGGAATAGCCATAGTATTCCAAATACCATAACTGCTTTAGCGTTGTTACTCTCACTGCACCATCTTCTTCTTTTTCTTCTTTCAGCTGCTCCCGTTAGGGGTTGCCACAGCGGATCATCTTTTTCCATATTACTCTCACTGCACCACTCGGAGTATTTATATCACTGTATTTGAGTGGGCAATCACAGCAGCAGCAGATCAGAAAGAGAATTATCGGTATACAGCATCAAGTCCACGCTCAGACACAGCAAAATGTTTCAAAGCCTTTCCTGTACGGACCTCGCGGTTCAGAAACGGTTTCATCCCAAGAACATTAAACGCACTCAATCAATTGCTCCTTGTAGAACTATCTGTACTTATAAGTAGAATTACCTCACTGTAAACTTGCACCACAGTTACAATATTGCACAACCTCAGCCACTTTATAAAGCGCGTATTTACATATGATGACGATATAATTTTTAAGGTGAAATGCAGCAAAATATGTTTATTATACTATACAGATAAAACTTTAACTTCATTTAAATAATCTGTATTCTTCACTGGGACTGACGTGAAGGATAGAATAATTAAACATGTACTACAAAGATATTTCAATGTTCCTTAAATGTTTTGAAGAATCGGCGCTCTAAGCTTACAGATGGCTTAACGTCTATTACAGAGCTGATTGTGTGGTGATTTGGTATTTGAAGAAAGAAAAGCAAGGATTGCAGGGTTCAGCCACGCCAATATATATTGAATATAAAACAGAAAGAGAAAATAATGACACAGCTAAAAACGCAGCGGCAAATTTCGACAAAAGTTAAATGCTTGTGTCATGAGCACAAGGCGGCTATGCAGTGTCCGCAATGGACGTGGCCATCCACCGTGCATAAGATACCATATTGACATTGGCGGGCGAAGGGGCCACCGATTCTTTCTCTGCCCAGGGCCGCCACAAGCCTAGAGCTGCCCATGAGTACTGCTGCAATAAATAATTTAATCGAAGGTTGCGCACAATCACTGCGCCATGAAACCCATGCTTAATAACGTGCTTTAACTCCTATCATCATGAAAGTGATATCACTTATACATCTCAGTATTTTAGTTATTCAGAGAGCTGTAATATCACGAATGTAATAGATTCTGTGTCCAGTCGAAGGAAGAGAGCCGGTTTAAGAAGCAAGTAGTGATTCACACACATAGAGCACATAGAAGATCACATACAAAACCAATCATTTAATTTGCTACTTTAATTACGATGTGATTTGAGAAACTGGTTAATTAAACGATTTTAAGATGATGTTTATGAATTTCTACTTTAATGACAAAATAAACTACATGATTAAAGTGGAAATTTAGAGATTGAAGTTGACATTTTGTGCTTTTTCCCCACTGTGTGCCTTTCTTTTCTCTGTACCCTAATAAGCTTTCATATGACACTCAGACGGTGAGCTACGACTTGCCTTTTCACGGCGACTTTGATATCTGACAACTTCTTTTTTATTTCTGGCACTGTGCGACTTTGTGAACTTGAGCTTTCAAGTTTCTCCAACACGCTATGTCACTCGATCAACTTCCTTTTGTTGATTATACCACGGTTTAAATAAACAAATAGTATGTTTTTCCTTTGCCTCCACTTGGTATTCGCTGAAATTCTTATATTTTCCCCCGTGCTTTTCCTATTGTCTTTTCACAGAAGGCTGAGCTTAAGGGCGATTTATATTGATTTGCATATTCAAAGAGGCGTAATTTTGGGCGGAGTTGGGGCGGGACAGAAGGCGCGTGCACGAGCATTACTTTTCACGCTGACCGGGATTTATGGAGCGGAAGAACGCAGAAGTTGGAGTACAGATTCCTGCATCTGGATTTTTCTGTGCGTAAGCACATTTTGGCTTTTGTGCTTACGTCATATTATAGTGCGAATTCTATGCATGACATTATGCATGAGGCCCCAGGTGACTGACTTGGCCATTCAAGAATTTTCCACTTCTTTGCTTTAATAAACTCCTGGGTTGCTTTGGCTGTATGTTTTGGGTCATTGTCCATCTGTATCATGAAACGCTGCCCAATCAATTTGACTGCATTTAGCTGGATTTGAGCAGACAGTATATGTCTCTGAACACCTCAGAATTCATTCGGCTGCTTCTGTCCTGTGTCACATCATCAGTAAACACTAGTGTCCCAGTGCCACTGGCAGACATGCATGCCCAAGCCATCACACTGCCTCCACCTTGTTTTACAGATGATGTGGTATGCTTTGGATAATGAGCTGTTCCATGCCTTCTCCATACTTTTTTCTTGCCATCATTCTGGTAGAGGTTGATCTTGGTTTCATCGGTCCAAAGAATGTTTTTCCAGAACTGTGCTGGCTTTTTTAGATGTTATTTAGCAAAGTCCAATCTAGCCTTTCTATTCTTGAGGCTTATGAGTGGCTTGCACCTTGCAGTGCACCCTCTGTATTTACTTTCATGCAGTCTTCTCTTTATGGTAGACTTGGATATCGATATGCCTACACCCTGCCTGGAGAGTGTTGTTCACTTGGTTGGCTGTTGTGAAGGGGTTTTTTCTTCGCTATGGAAATGATTCTGCGACCTTCCACCACTGTTGTCTTCCGTGGATGTCCAGGTCTTTTTGTGTTGCTGAGTTCACCAGTGCTTGCTTTCTTTCACAGGATGTACCAAACTGTAGATTTTGCCACATTGTAATATTGTAGCAATTTCTCGGATGGGTTTTTTCTGTTTTCGCAGCATAAGGATGGCTTCTTTCACCTGCATGGAGAGCTCCTTTGACCGCATGTTGTCTGTTCACAGCAAAATCTTCCACATGCAAGCACCACACCTCAAATCAACTCCAGGCTTTTTATCTGCTTAATTGATAATGACATAATGACGGACTTGCTCACACCTGCCCATGAAATAGCCTTTGAGTCAATTGTCCAATTACTTTTGAGCCCCTGAAATGAAGGGATTGTGCTAAAAAATGCTTTAGTTGCCTCACATTTTTATGCAATTGTTTTGTTCAACTCACTGAATTAAAGCTGAAAGTTTGCACTTCAACTGCGTCTGGGTTGTTTCATTTAAAATTCATTGTGGTAATGTACAGAACCAAAATTAGAAAAAAGTTGTCTCTGTCCAAATATTTATGGACCTAACTATATGTTACAATGGAGTAGCTTTTGGGGGATCTCTTTAAATGTAACTGACTTGTCCAGGTTATCTTGGATCTGAGGACACCTCTTTCTCCTCTACTTCTCTCTCCCTTCCTTTTGGCTTTAGTAAATCAATACCTATGCTCACACCCATAGTGGCTGGCACACTCCCTTGAACTTTATAGCGTGCTTGCTATCCTTTGACCTATACATCTTCATTGAGCTTTGCCAGACTTTCTCCTTTCATTTCACACTTCACTCTACATGTCAAATTTGATCACATCTCTTTTTTCTTGTCTAAGACACTGCCCCTACTTCAGTCATCTGTTTACCGTATTGATTAGTGTTGCTGTTTGTGTGGCTCGTCAATCGCTTCTGCTGTATCCTCTGCATGAAGCTAGCTCTCAGCACAGTGCATGTATGTTAACATAATATTAACTAATTTCAACAAATATATAATTCAGCAGGAATTAAAAAAACACGAGTTGGCTAATCTTTTTTTTTTTTTATAACGTCACCAAATTACAGTTAAACCAGTCAAAGCATTTTTAGATGTTAGGGTATGTAATTTTTTATTGTAGTTTTTTTTTTTTTTTTAAAACCCCTCTATATTGATATATTGAAATGTTCTTTACTAGCTGATACCTGCTGCCCTAAATCTACAATCCTGCCAAATTTCAGCTTTTTAACTAAATGGAAAATGGTTTTTTTTTTGGTGAGAGAATGTGTCAGTCATTCAAGTCAGTTGGCTTTTGCATTTATTTATATAATATATATATATATATATATACAGTGGAACCTCAAGATACGAACAGCTCTGTATACAAGAAATTCAAGATACGAGGAAAGTATGAGCGAAAAATTCGGATCAAAATACAAACCGGATTCCAAAAAAGTTGGGACACTATACAAATCGTGAATAAAAACTGAATGCAATGATGTGGAGGTGCCAACTTCTAATATTTTATTCAGAATAGAACATAAATCACGGAACAAAAGTTTAAACTGAGAAAATGTATCATTTTAAGGGAAAAATATGTTGATTTACATTTACTCGGATTAAACGTTTGATCTGTCATCTACGTTCTATTACAAATAAAATATTGACATTTGCCATCTCCACATCATTGCATTCAGTTTTTATTCACAATTTTTTTAGTGTCCCAACTTTTTTGGAATCCGGTTTGTACAAGCATTGGCTCGTGTAACGAGCCACGAGCCAGGCTGTGGGTATGCGTGACGCGTTTCCTGATCCGCCTCGACTCGGGGATTCACCCAGGCTGACGCTGCCAGCCCATCAGCTCACTCAGTGTTCCTTGTTCTCCCGTAGCGTGAGGATCTACACGTTTGTGCGCTTGTGATTTCATTGTTTCGCTGTAGCAGTTCGCCGTATAAGTATATCCAAAAATATCGCGGACATGCAGACGGAGAATAGGCGACGATTGCCCTCTACAGGAGAGAGAGAGAGAGAGGCGCGTGTGCGTGTGAGCGAGAGAGGCGAGAGAGATGAGAGAGAGACGCATGCGCGAGCGAGAGAGATAAGGAGAGAGAGACGCGCATGAGAGAGAAGAACCATCAGCTCAGTTATGATCACATGATGCTCACCAGACAAACTGTATCCATACTACTCGTATTGCAAGACATCGCACATTTTATCAAGTCAAAATTAATTAAAAAATTTAGCTCGTCTTGCAAAACACCCGTAAACCAAGTTACTCTCAAACCGAGGTTCCACTTGTATATATTATTTATCAATGTTTATTTGTTAGGAAAATTGATTTTTATGTTGATATTTTTGGGGGTGCAGAACGGATTAACTGGATTTCCATTATTTTCAATGGGGAAGTTTGTTCTAGATACGAGAAATTCGCTATACAAGCTCAGTGCTGGAACGAATTAAACTCGTATCTCGAGGTTCCACTGTATGTATGTGTATGTGTGTATATATATATATATATATACATATACAGATCCTTCTCAAAAAATTAGCATATTGTGATAAAGTTCATTATTTTCTGTAATGTACTGATAAACATTAGACTTTCATATATTTTAGATTCATTACACACAACTGAAGTAGTTCAAGCCTTTTATTGTTTTAATATTGATGATTTTGGCATACAGCTCATGAAAACCCAAAATTCCTATCTCAAAAAATTAGCATATCATGAAAAGGTTCTCTAAACGAGTTAACTCTAAACACCTGCAAAAGATTCCTGAGGCTTTTAAAAACTCCCAGCCTGGTTCATTACTCATATATATACAGTGCATCCGGAAATCACAGCGCATCACTTTTTCCACATTTTGTTATGTTACAGCCTTATTCCAAAATCGATTAAATTCATTTTTTCCTCAGAATTCTACACACAACACCCCATAATAACGTGAAAAAAGTTTACTTGAGATTTTTGCAAATTTATTAAAAATAAAAAAAAATGAGAAAGCACATGTACATAAGTATTCACAGTCTTTGCCATGAAGCTCAAAATTGAGCTCAGGTGCATCCTGTTTACCCTGATCATCCTTGAGATGTTTCTGCACCTTAATTGGAGTCCACCAGTGGTAAATTCAGTTGATTGGACATGATTTGGAAAGGCACACACCATTCTATATAAGGTCCCACAGTTGACAGTTCATGTCAGAGCACAAACCAAGCATGAAGTCAAAGGAATTGTCTGTAGACCTCCAAGACAGGATTGTCTCGAGGCACAAATCTGGGGAAAGTTACAGAAATATTTCTGCTTCTTTGAAGGTCCCAATGAGCACAGTGGCCTCCATCATCCGTAAGTGGAAGAAGTTCGAAACCACCAGGACTCTTCCTAGAGCTGGCCGGCCATCTAAACTGAGCAATCAGGGGAGAAGGGCCTTAGTCAGGGAGGGCACCAAGAACCCGACGGTTACTCAGTCAGAGCTCCAGAGGCCCTCTGTGGAGAGAGGAGAACCTTCCAGAAGGGCAACCATTTCTGCGGCAATCCACCAATCAGACCTGTATGGTAGAGTGGCCAGACGGAAGCAACTCCTTAGTAAAAGACACATGGCAGCCCGCCTGGAGTTTGCCAAAAGGCACCTGAAGGACTCTCAGACCATGAGAAACAAAATTCTCTGGTCTGATGAGACAAAGATTGAACTCTTTGGTGTGAATGCCAGGTGTCACGTTTGGAGGAAACCAGGCACTGCTCATCACCAGGCCAATACCATCCCTACAGTGAAGCATGGTGGTGGCAGCATCATGCTGTGGGGATGTTTTTCAGCGACAGGAACTGGGAGACTAGTCAGGATAAAGAGAAAGATGACTGCAGCAATGTACAGAGACATCCTGGATGAAAACCTGCTCCAGAGTGCTCTTGACCTCAGACTGGGGTTACGGTTCATCTTTCAGCAGGACAACAACCCTAAGCACACAGCCAGGATATCAAAGGAGTAGCTTCAGGGCAACTCTGTGAATGTCCGTGAGTGGCCCAGGCAGAGCCCAGACTTGAATCCGATAGAACATCTCTGGAGAGATCTTAAAATGGCTGTGCACCGACGCTTCCCATCCAACCTGATGGAGCTTGAGAGGTGCTGCAAAGAGGAATGGGCGAAACTGGCCAAGGATAGGTGTGCCAAGCTTGTGGCATCATATTCAAAAAGACTTGAGGCTGTAATTGCTGCCAAAGGTGCATCGACAAAGTATTGAGCAAAGGCTGTGAATACTTATGTACATGTGATTTCT
>JANRMT010062814.1:40917938-40967754 GCA_026402145.1 Polypterus bichir lapradei
AGGGGGCAATTACTTTTTCACACAGGGCCATGTAGGTTTGGATTTTTTTTCTCCCTAAATAATAAAAACCATCATTTAAAAACTGCATTTTGTGTTTACTTGTGTTATATTTGACTAATGGTTAAATGTGTTTGATGATCAGAAACATTTTGTGTGACAAACATGCAAAAGAATAAGAAATCAGGAAGGGGGCAAATAGTTTTTCACACCACTATATATATATATATATATATATATATATATATATATATATATATATAGTGGAAAGACAGGCCCCGGGAGCAGACAGACAAATGTCCTGAAACACACACACATTTATTCACAGGAAGTCTTTTAACCCCCAACACAATACTGTACTCAGCCCACACTCAGTCCCTTCTTTCCTTCCAATTGCGTATTTCTGCTGTCTTTCCTTCTTTCCTCCCAAGCTTCATCTTCCTCCTCCTGACTGGAGGAAAGCGGCCTCTTTTATATCCACCCAGGTGTGCTCCAGGTGTCCTGACGATCTTCCTGCGGCACTTCCTGGTGTGGTAGAAGTGCCGCATGAGCATCCAGAAACACTCCGGGTGTCCCTGGTATTCCTTCTGGCAGCACTTCCGGGTGTGGCGGAAGTGTTGACATCCAGGGCTCCTCAGTCCTCTGGGTGCCCCCTGGTGGTGGCCACAGGCCCCTTTAGGGTTGAGCTTCCATGCTCAGTTCCTGTGGCCCCCATACAAACCAGGACAGCTGCTCTCTAGAGGTCTGGTGGAGGCATAGTCCCTCTCCTGGTCCTTCCAGGCTTCCCAGCTGGGCACAGCCCCCATCCGCCTCCCACAATATATAATATATATACTCACAGGGTTGAACCCACAGGGGGAGACGGGGTTGGGCGGATTTGTTGGCCCTCCGCTGTCGCACCTTCAGACTCAGTAATGATCCTTCCACTATTTCAACTACAAACACCTTTTTATTGACTTTTACTTCCTTTGCAATCAACTTTATCATCTTCTAGGTACTCTGTTAGAGGCTGTTGGCAAACACAGAGGGGCGGATCCGTGGATCTGACTAAACAACCATCCAGTCTGTAGTAGCCATGGGCAGTGAGTACTTAATCAGTGTTAGCTTATGATCTGTGCTTACTGGAATTTCCTTGTTCGTGGGGAACAATCACAAGCCCAGGACCCCATCATAAATGGAGGTCAACGGCTTAGCCATGTGCCTGATAAGCACATTTTGAGCCATTCAGTGTACCGTGTATGCATCCCTGGTCATTTAAGGGCATCACAGACTTATTGCTCAATGTTACATATTGCTCATGCGTGATAGGCCACTTTGCAAAGTGTCTTCTTTAATTGAAGCAGCTCTGAATTCATCATCAGGAGTCTACATCTGAAGTATCTGCTGAAAATATAGTCTCAGATAGCTAAAGATTTACGTTCACTCTCCATAAGATTCACCAATTAAAAAACAGTATTTGCTAGAGACCCTTTCATATCAGGGTATATCTCATGAGTGGTATCACTGAAATAAATGAAAAAATAACTAAAATTCAAAATGACATAAGCAACTAAAACACGCACAATGATGTTTACTTATCTGCATGTATCATTTTATTAATATTTATGTATTTTCTCATTCCATTATACATTTGTTTATTTGCACATTTATTTAATTTTGTCTAAAATATTCCTCCAAAAATGAAGATCTAGAGCTGTTTTGTTGCTTATAAATCCAGTAATGGCCCATGGGATGTTTAGAAATTGTTCATAAATTAGATAAATACCATGTGTGCTAGAGGTTTTACCAGGGACCTGTTGGGTTGCTTTTGGTGCCCAATATTTACTTGGAAAGTTTTTCATTTTTTTTCTATGTAAAGTATGCATTGAAGTAAATTGAGATTAGAGTCGGGCTGATGATCAACAGAAAAGAACAATTTTATGTTTAGAAATTCATGTATGTGTTTCATCCATGCTTGTTTCATCCTTGAGTTGTATTTAAAGACCAGATATTCTGGAGATGTTCTTGACATTATCAGCTAACTTTAGTAAAAATTGACCAATTTTAAAATAAAGCTTTTTTCCCTATTTTTTAAATATTTGTTTAATATTATAATCACTCATAACATGGTAATTTTTCATTTTAGGGATAGCATAGTATTTATGCAAAATATTAAGTTGGAAAAGAGTTTAAAATAATACGAGAACCATTTCTGTGCAGCTTATATTTAGGGAGACATAGCCAGCCAAAATCATAATCCTCCCACCATTCTCCCCTCCACCCCATACATTAAGACTTTCTTAGCTTAAATCTCCCCTAATATTGATCTAAGACACATGCAATTTCAGTTTCCTGGGTTATTCATATGACCAAAACAGCATGCCATGTTTCATTAAAATCTGTGATGATGTCCAAAGTGTCATGATCTTACATGGAATTACCCAGATGTGTGAGTGTGTTGAGATTGGCATTCACATGATAGATCTGAATTTGGCAAGTCTAAAGCATGACATACTGGTAATGAGTATAAAGTTTAACCTAATTTTGATTTGTTTATTTACTAAATTAAATGCGGGTTGGCAAGGTAGCTCAGTAGTTAGTGGTACTACTATACTTCTCCAGATTGTCAGGTATCACATCCAATATTGCTGAGTTGGTACAGTCCTCTTTTACTTGTATGGGCTTTCATCATTTATTTTAGGACCATGCAAAGATCTGAATGTTAGTTTAATAGGCAATTCTAAATTGGGTTTGCATGAGTGGGCCTTGTGGTGAATTTGTGTTCTAAGGTGGGGTTGGCAAAATATGACATAGACGCGAGTGGCCCATGGGCCGCTTGTAGAAATCTACAATATTCTGGTTATTGTGAGGTGTCCTTAACATGATGGTGTTTCAATTGGCTGCTCCTCACTGCTCCTCAGTGAGATGTGAAGATATCATAAGTTTAATTTTGATTTAAATATTAATTTTCTGTCAGAAGTTGAACATGACGAATGTACTGTAGAACATTATACAACTGTATTTAGATTAAAAACACTAGGTATACTATAATAACTAAAATGTTAATTCTGACCAGTCAAAAGCTTCAAGTGTTACTGGAAAACACAAACAAACTTCACAACTAAATTCTTTGGTCAATTCCAAATAAATAAAATTGAAAAAGTCTCAATTCTGGCCAGTCAAAGGTTTTACAGGAGAACAGACTACATTTTTTGGCCAACTCCAAATAAATAACATAAAATCTTAATTCTAAAATCTTAAATCTAAAACTAAATTCTTAAAGCTTCGAAGCTTTACAGGAGAATACAAATTTAATTCTTTGGTCAGTTCCAAATAAATAAAGTAGGTATTAATGCAAAATAAAATCTCAAAACACTACTTGTATCCCATTCCTTTGTATAGATTCAGACTATTTTAAATGGTTGGGAAATAAACCCACAAATAAATAGACCAAATAAACATTCTGTATATATCCTCAGTACCAAATCAAGTTGATGAAGGAGAACATAAACACAGTTGACAAATTCACTCAATTATGGTCGCATTATACTCCAAGTCAAAAAAAAGAAAAAAAAAGAAAGGCATAAGAAAACCCCATAAGTGCAACACTTGTTTGGGTCTGGGACTGTAAAGTGAGACATTGTGCATGCTCTAAAGGATGGCACTGTTTCACAAGTTACAAAAGATTAGTGGTATTACCTGTCTTGGTGGGAACCTGCTTTTGACACAATTTGTAGTGCACACCACTGTGCTTGTTGTCGGACTTTAAATAGCCAGATTATCTCCAGACTACTGAATTCCTCTGATCCTTCTTTTCAACAATGGTCTTTTCTTTTAAGCCTTGGGCTGTCTCCTTTGGTGGGTCTTCTTTAGTAACGCAAATTTTTTTTGTTTTTGAGTTTTTCCATAACATTTTCTGTCATCATTTTCTCTTTTATCTCGTTCCCACTCCTGACGTACTGGTTTGCAGAGCTGATATATCTTACACATTAGCATGTGTGCTGCTGCTGCTCTTACACTTGGTATTGTATGCGTCAACCCGACCTGACGTGGCTATAATGCTATTCCAGCCACATTATTGGTTTGTGCTGCGCTATTCTCCTTATCATTTGCTTTTCGTGTTGTCTATCAAAACATGGATGGAATGAGTGCCTTATATTTCTATTAAGGAAAACTTATTTTGTGACAATTATCTTTATTGTTTTATCACACAGCTCAAGTGGTCAGAGAAAAATATTTACATAAACAAGGTTTTAACACAAAACTTGGGACAATCTATAGTGCTGCCACATAGAGGAACAAGTCTGTATGTTTTTAGTTGCTGGTTTACCTTAGTCTGACATGTACTGTATGTTTTTAAAAAATATTAATTTGACCATGATGATTTTATTGGTGATTGCTTTTATTGGCAGTTCGACTTCTGGTGAGATTTTATTTCTGTGCACAAATTAGTATAAAGAGTGCCGTTTACAAATATGAAAGAAGGAAGTTGGAGAATGGTTATGCAGTTGTTAACTGACATAACCAGATTATTACTGTACTTCAACCCATTTTTTGGAGAGGTGAGGAGTAAATCAATCACAATCATTCCTGACAGTGGTTCGGGCTGTTTGTATGTTTTTCAAACATTGCTGACTCAGTAGAGAAAGTTAGTTATTGTTCCCAGTAGAGCTCATCTTTATTTTGGCATATTGCTTTTAATGTATCTTTTTGTGCATTTTTTCAGCTTTGCAGTAACGTTAATGATGTGAAACAGGCAGAATCCGTTTTTTCCCCATTTGAAGAAACTGTTCAAACAGATGAGTAGACTGCATGAGATATGCAGCTCCTGATTACCATCCATCATGGTAAATTTGAATCATGCTTTAGGCACAGCAAGACAGATTTTGGCAATATTTGCTTGAGTTCTGCCAGCTGTAAATTACTTAAGGTTTGTTTCTAAGGCTTTGCAAGCCAGCTGGGTGTGTGTCTTCCTTATTTGGTAGTGCATACAGTTGGGACCTGGGGCCTCATCTATAAATGGTATGTATGCACAAAAATGTTGTGTACGCCCGTTTCCACGCTCACATTGCGATGTATAAAAACTAATCTTGGCGTAAAGCCATGCACATCCTCACGCCTACTCAATCCATTGTCTACAGAAGTTTTCGGCTCAATTTTGCAAACTGGCGGCACCCAGCGTCAAAGCAGTGCTGCTATTCCTGTGTGGTTTACTTTTATTTTTTAGGTTCACATCCCTGACATGGCTTTATCAAATACACTGAAAATAACTGCATATCATTTATAAATTGAAGGCATCTGATTGTAATCCTGTGGTCGGCTGACGCCCTGCCCGGGGTTTGTTTCCTGCCTTGCGCCCTGTGTTGGCTGGGATTGGCTCCAGCAGACCCCCGTGACCCTGTAGTTAGGATATAGCGGGTTGGATAATGGATAGATGGATGATTGTAATCATCCTGTAACAATATAATGGCCCACGGAATGGCCAAACTATTCAAAAAACCACAGCTGCTTTAGCATTGTTACTTTGAGTGCACGACTCACAGCCTCAGCCATGCGCACAGTCTATTTGAACTTCTCTCATTCGGAAAACACTTCAGAGCCTTTCCTGTACGAACCTCGTGGTTCAGAAACGGTTTCATCGCAAGAGCTATAAATGCACTCAGTCAGTCCATCAACTGCTCCTGGTAGAACTGTTTGTATTTATAAATACAATTACCTCACTGTAAGCTTGCACTACAGTTGTAATATTGCACAACCTGAGCCACTATATGAACCATTTGCACTATTTGCACTATATATGTACATGTATATTGTACTTATGTTTTTCATCGTTTATTTTTCAGTGGTGTTTTATTATTATTATTAATTACTATTATTGTTCTTCAGGTTGTTGCTATTTTATCATTTGATAAGAAAAAACGTTTATGGGGGATTTGCATGAATATCATTATACCATACAATAACAATAAAGGAATTCAATTCAATAGAAGAGAGCACATATTTGCAGATGATGATGACAGATTTTTAAGTCGATTTAGATTTCCAAGAGCCATCTTCTTGGAGCTCTTGATAAAATTTTTAAGATGAAATGCATTAAAGTATGTATATTACATTATACAGATACATTTTTAACTTCATTTAAATAATGAATACTGTTAGTAATTAAATGTGTGGGCACAGTGGCACAGCGGTAGTGATGAGCTGGTCCTCCGTCCAGGGATTGTTCTTGCCTCGTACTGTATGATAGCTGGGACTGGCCCGACCCTATATGGACAGATGGGTAGAATAATTAAACATGTACTATGAAAATAATTCACTGTTCCTTAAACGTTTTGAAGAATCTGAGTTCTAGGCTTACAGATGGCTTGACAATTATTACTGAACTTATTGAGTGGCAATTAGTTAGTTGGAGAATGAAAAGGAAGGACAGGAATTGTGGGTTAGTACGTTTGAAAGAGATAGTACTGCTGCAATAAATTATTTCATCTAGGGTCACACACGTCCCAGCAGGCATCTTGTCGGAGCCAGGAACAATCTCTGGACAGGAAGCCAGCTCATCACTACCACTGCTCCACCTTGCCCCCTTGTTTAATACATGCTTTAATTCATTTCACATGAACATGATATTAAGTATACAACTTATTATTTAAATTGTTCAGAGAGCTGTAATAATGATGAATGTAATGTATTCTGTGTCATGTCGGTGTAAGAGAAAGCCTGTTTAAGAAGCACATCTGATTCACACATATAGAGCACATAGAAGAACACATACAATATGAAGCATTTAACATGTTACTTTAGTTACAATGGGATCTGAGAAACTCAGTAAATTAAACATTGATTTTAAGATTAAGTCTGCAATGTTCTACTTTAATGACAAAATAAACTACAAGATTAAAGTGGACATTTTGACCTTTTTCTCACTGTGTCCCTGTTTTTTTTTTCTTTTCTCTGTACCTTAATACACTTCCATATGACAGTTGGACGGTGGGCAACAACTTGCCTTTTTACAGCAACTTTGATATCTGACCACTATTTTATTTTGGACACTGTGCGACTTTCTGAACTTGAACTTTTGAATTTCTCCACACTCTGTATCACTTGATCCACTTCATTTTGTTGTTTATACAACTGTTTAAGCCAACAAATAGTAAATTTTTCCTTGCCTCAACTTTGCACTCACTGAAATTCTTTTTTTCACATGCTTTTTCCATTGTCTTTTAACCAAAACACTAAACAAAAAGGGCTATTTATATTAATTTGCTTATTAAAATATGCAAGAGTCAGAGTGGAGCGGCAGGCACATGCACAAGCATTACTTTTCATGCTGACCGGTATTTATGTTGTGCATATGCACATTCCCACTATTGTCCGTATGCCATGTTTTAGTGTGAGTTCTGTGCATGCTGTTATACATGAAGCCCCAGATCTTTTTGCAAATTAAAATTATAAAAGGCAAAATATATAAGCAAACTAACAGATACAGATCTTTGCAGTTAGTTAATTATTGTGATGGTCAGACATCTCATTTGCTCTTAGCCCATTTGTACTAAAACAGTTTGACTAGATCAGTGTTATAGTAAAATAATTTTACATTAAAATTACACTGTGATTGTTATTTAAGAATTGCTCTTAATTGCTTTTAATTAGAGATACTGTTTGATTAAAAATCAAATTGCATTTAAAATTTTTAATCCAAATTGGCTGCATATTAATTGAAATTTTATGGATATCCTTCATGCGTTATAATTTTTTTTTTCTATGAAGTAGAAATAACTCAGTGATTAGTTTCTAATGTAAACCAAATTTATTCTTCTTCCTAGCGTTAGTCCCATGCGATTGCAGGATAATTAAAAAACAAATTTAATAACCTCTATTAAATCATTCCAGTTAGTTTATTGAACCATTTCTGTAACAGAAACAATTGAATAATCAGTCAACACCTGAACAACTGAAAGAACTAGATCGCAGATGCAAGTGTCAAAAATGAGATTCCATCACAGTGTGTCTGGGCTCATTGTTAGAGACAGGGTGAGGAGCGCTGAGATTTGGGAGAAACTCTGCATCGAAAGTAGCCAAATAACATGGTTTGGGCCTGTGATCAGGAAACCTCCTGGATGCGGCCATGTTCAACTGCAGGGAGACCTCAGGGCAGACTTGGACACTCTAGAGAGATTATCTCTCTCAGCTGGTCTGAGAACATCTTGTTATTCCCACAGGAGGAACTGGAGATGGTGGCTAGAAAAAGAAACATCTAGGGATCTTAGACTGCTGCCACTTGCCAGGCCTGAATAAGCAACAGAAGATGGATGGATGGATGGTCAGTTAGTTCAGGGGATGCATATTTTTATGAACTCCTTTTGTTTTTTTCCCACTTAAAAGAATCATATGTCTCACACTGGGTTTTTTCTTTCATCTTTTGTTTTTTTTAATTAGTTGTCTGACCTCCAATTGGCTACCGATTGGAACAAGTTCCTGACAGCAGCCTAGAAATTCCACCGTCAAAGGGAGATGATGTCAATCACTGCTCTCCCATTTTCAGTCCAGGAATGTTGAATTAAATGTGTAGTAGCCCAGGCAGTTTACTTGAGACAGAAACCTGCACAGTATATTTATGTGGCAGTGATACACCATTCCTAACTGCTGATAGACTTGGATTCATGTGACACTGCCTTATTAACAAAGTATGAAGTGCGGTCAAATTAACACATCCATCCATCCATTATCCATCAAGCTGTATCCTAACTACAGGGTCACGGGGGGTCTGCTGGAGCCAATCCCAGCCAACACAGGACACAAGGCAGGAATAAATCCCTGGGCAGGGCGCCAGGACACACACACACACACACACACACACCCACACAGGGGACAATTTAGGATCTCCAATGCACCAAATCTGCATGTCTTTGGACTGTGGGAGGAAACCCACGCAGACATGGGGAGAACATGCAAACTCCACGCAGATGAATGGATGAATGAACAAACAGGCAAACGAACCCAGGTCTCCTTACTGCGAAGCAGCAGTGCTACCATTGCACCACAGTGCCGCCCTAATTGAACACAGTGGTGATAAAAAATTTAATCGCAGAAATATTTAATGCATTAATCACATGTATAAATGGTGATTAAACAGCAGCCCTACTTTTAACAAAAAGTTTTATAATTAAACCATTTCTTGAAGCAACATGTTTTAAATTTAATAAAACGTGCTAGATTGCCAGTGTTCATGTTATATTTGGATTGCTGTACGAGTCATTATTAGCAATTTACTGTTCAACCAAAAACATTTGTCCATCCCTGGTCTAGGGTTAGTTTTTGTTTAGCATGTAATGCTGACAGGTTATGCATCCACCCCTGGAATAATATATTGGAACAGAAGGAGTGAATAAACAAATAAATTGTGTATGTTGCATATTGTCAAGATGCATTGTCCATGTGAAAACTTGGATGTTGTAGATTATGGCTGTGTATTAAAGCATTGCTCCATTTTTGTAATCCACATATCCAGTTCGGAGTGCACAAAAATCTGTTTCCTATCCCAATCCCAGTATTCACACAGGGACACTTTCCTGTTGCTAATTAACATAACACGCATCTTTGTGTTGTGGGAGTAATAATAATAATAATATATAGCTAAAACTGTTTTTTGTAGAAAATAAAAATAGTCATTCAAACATATCATTTAATTATCATTTAATTACAAGATAACTTGGCACATGCAATAAGTCACTTGACTCCTACCGTGCATGTTCTGTATACAGTGAATGCCAATCTAATACAAGTAACCACTACGGATGAATGCATTCATGTTAATGGGAAAATGAGAAAAATACTTAAAAAATGAGCATTGGTAACATGTCAGTGTTTGTGCTTCAGGGTAGAAAGTATGGTTTGAATACAGGCATTGTCAGAGTTTGCCTCATGATTATGGCTATAGATCATGATCCATTTTTCCAACATTACACATAGTGTAGCAGTGTAATGTATGATGACTGCACAGGGATCAGTGGAGCGCTTCTTAAAAAGACTATATATGAATTTCAGATCTTTTTGTTTTTGTAGATTGTCTGTCTTACATCTGGTATTTGTAAAGCTTAACTAAGTTAAAATTATGAAAATATTTATTCTCATTCCTCACATTTGCTTTTGATTCCTAGTAATATTTACTTTATTAGTCTAATCAATGAACAACCAATCTTTTCTTTCATCAATTTGAGTGATTTGGTGGGTGTTAATACCAGTTGCTGTATACAGTCTCCTGATAAATGATGCACATTTGGACTGATATATTCTCTGTATGCCTGAAACTTAAAAAAGCAGATTACGTGGAGACAGAGAACAGGAAAATTTAATTTTGTATTCAGTGTACTGTATATTGTTATGCACTGGCCCATCTCATTCTTCTCAAATATAATTGATTTTAAAAATTACTAGTGGCCATTTAATGCTACTGAGGTCGGCTCAGCCTGCCATAAGCATCAAACCCTGAATCAGATTAAGCAGATTCAGAAAACTGATGGGTTAATTTTGACACTTGGTCATAAATGATCAGTCTGCATCTTGGGACTGTCCTCTGGTTAAATATTCAACAAAGAGAGTAGTTCTAATAGTTTTGTGTCATTTCATATTAACAGACTTGCACATTGAACACATGAACCACTTAAATAAACTGTCCTCACTGAAAGGGCGTTCCTTCTTTTGATTCCCTTGCCACCAAGATGTATTTCATTTTCAGGACATGCCATAATCTGTCTTGTGCCTGGGATCAAGCTAGATTCATAGCCAGAGAATTTGACAATCTCTGGGTAGAAGACTTTCACTGTACTTTAAAGAATGTTTTTGAACTGTTCTAAATGAGCAGAAAAAATAAACCTTAGATAGTCTCCTAAAGGAAAGGAAAATAGGAAGGTACCTTTTGTAATCGTTCCTCTAAATTTTACTGCTTTTATTAAGGGTAACTCTATAAATTTAAAGAAGAGGAGACTCTTTTCACCTTTAGCATTTCATAGCCAAAATTCTTCTGAAAGTACTACTATTAATATTTTTGGAGCATGCACCAGCCAAACACTGTTTTAGAAAGCGTCAGTCAGCAAAGAGTCCAATTGATTCTGACAAAGCTAGTATTCTTTGATAAAATTAATAGTTTATTAAAGAAAATTAATCTCAAGTATTTCTCAAATTTTATTTTTACAGGCTAGTATATACTTAAGTATTAAAGAATCTTTATTAATCTCACTGAATTGTGAATGTGGGTATGCTTAATGTAGGTATGATTCAGGTGTGAATGACTTACAATGTTATCTAATGACCATAAGAATCCATTTATGATCCAGTATAATTTATTAATAAAATAATCTTGTAATCAAGTTGGTTCATTCAGTGTTGTAGAACAATAAAATTTGAATACTTTTTAATGGTACTATACATTGGGATTTGCTCTCCATATGAAGTGCTCTCCATAAAACGAAAACTTTTTGGGGAATTTTACGCTAAACTTGTCATCTAAGATGAGCTCAGTGTTGATAATAAGTTTAAGTAATCAAAATGAAAATGAGACACATTAGAAAAAAGAAGGTTTATTTCATAAGTAGATCACCAACATCACTTATTAGCTGGCAAACTTGAAAATGGATGGATTCATCATCTTAAGTGAATTTAATGCTTAAACTAGTAATTAAAAAAATAAAGATTCAAAAATAGGATCATTGCAGAATTCAGAAGTATGCATTGCTCTGTCGAATCCAGTCCTCTTCCTTCATATTGATGACAAAAGGCAGGTCTTGTAGATTGATTAAATTAGTGGGTGGTGAAGTTTTTATTTTATTAATACTACCACTTCAAAACTGAAAACCAAGAACAATGGTTGGTCTTTGGAAGCTAATTAAAAAATAATAGATGAAAAAGGCTTGAGTTACATTTTTTCTTTTTTTTTTATTTGGCTACTACTGAAGAAATCTTTAATAAATGTTTTTAGGACAGTAATAGTGTGTTCTTAACATTTTGTGCTGTTTGTTTTTGAATGTAATTTGGGTTAGTGAATTAAATGTGTTCTTTACCATGGTTAATCCTTTAGTTACATGTCTCATTTTTGCTGTTTTAAATATATACAGTGCCTTTGTTTTTCCAGCATGGGTTACAATCATTCTTACAGAGTGGGATAATTTAAGGACCAGATTTTGCCTTGATCTCAGTAAACAAACACTTTCATGTCTCATTTCTTTCTGAATTAATTTCATGGCTTTCAAATCTGCTTTTTATGTTGTTTTTTTTTTTTTGAAAGTGATGTGATAATTTTTTTTTTTTAATTACTTGCAGGGCAAAATATATCAGCACTGAACTAGGAATACGGGAGAGACTTTTTGTTGGAGTCCTTACATCCAAAAATACCCTTAATACTATGGCAGTGGCTGTAAACCGAACAATTAGCCATCATTTGGAAAATGTTGTCTATTTCACCGGAATGCGGAACCGAAAAATCCCCCATGGAATGTTTGTGGTCACCCATGGTGATGAACGCCATATCTGGAACATGTTCCAGACCATTAAGTATGTGCTTGAACACTACATCAATGAATACGACTGGTTCTATTTTCTTCAAGATGATACCTATGTGGAGGCAGACCGCATCAAAATGCTAGTGGGGCATTTAAGCATTGATGTGGATCTCTACATGGGCAAACCGGAGGAATTCATTGGAGGGGAGCTGGTAGGAAGGTATTGCTATGGTGGATTTGGCTATTTGCTGTCTAGGATGCTTCTTCTTAAACTGCAGCCGTACCTTGAAAACTGTCGGAATGACATAGTGAGCGCCAGGCCAGATGAATGGCTAGGAAGATGCATCATTGATTACGGCAATACAAACTGTGTAAATGAACATGAGGTAAGATTCTGTCTTGTAATTTGATTTTGTGCATTACATTGAACTAAAGTCTTCAAAAAAAAAAAAAAAAACTAATGAAGTGCAGGGTAGAACAATTTTACCATGTAAAGCAACTCAATTTGAAACAATCCTGAATTTTAATATTCTTGAAACTTAAAAATTGCTCTGCAATTTTCCTAAAAGAGTACCTGGTTCACTTGTTTTTCTGCCAGACTTGTGCAGTAACATTCTGCCCATTCATTCATTATGAATTGTTCAGTGGTGTATTTTGGGTGTGTTTGTATATGCAGAGGCTTTTACATTTAATACAAGGAGTCACTTGTAACACGTGGGTGTATCAGAAGTTGACGGTGGTGGCACCTTGTAACTTTTCTGTAGTTAAAACTGAAACCAGTCTCAGATCAGGCTGTCAAGTTGATTAACATTGAATGGCAACAACTGTTGACTCAAACTATCAATTATTGAAATAATCAGTGGAAAATAAGGCAGTAAGTGCTGACACAGTGGCACATGGAAAAGTAGCCTGGCCTTGGTTTCACTGTTATTAAAAATTGTATTTGTAATAGAAGAATAATTCAAACTTATGAATGTGGGTTATCTTTTAGACTATTTCCAGGTCAGTGATTATGAATTTCCTTCTATTTTTGATTTTTGATCCTTTACGAGAATATTTGCACTTTAAACATTTAAACTGAATCATGCATTTAATCATTTTAATGTTTCAAACATTTGACCCAGCTATTCTTCTTTATTATGTATTTCTACCTCATGAAGTAAATCATTACATTTCTTATGAACACCCTGAATTAGGGCGGCTTACGCTAATTCAGACTTTTTATTATTAGAAAGTGCTATTAAAGAATGTTTGCAGTCCATTTTGAAAGCAGAGCTGAAAATATTCTCCGCTGGTGGTGATGAAAGGCTCCACACTCCATCATGAAAACTGACATCAGTTCATTGGCTAAGATGTTGTATATCTTTTGGTGTGTGGCGGCGACATTCCACTTTTCTAAAGTTTGCTGGTTGGTTCCATATACTTTTCCTTTTAATGAGCCTAGGAGGTAAAAATGGCAAGATGATAGGTCTGAAGTGCTTGATAACTACAGCTTTGCATTGATACCACTTTCCTCATTAAATACACATGTATTTGGATGACTGAGCTGGCAGACATAAACGATGTTTCTCCATCCTTTGTGATAATCACCACATCCAACTGTTCTTTACTTGAGTATGTGTGCTGCTGCTGAAATGGCGATGGAGCTCCTTATTATGCTACTTCTTTGTGTACCAACCTGTATAATGTAACAGTAGTCGGCGATAAATTATGTCTTAATTTTTTGAAAATGTCAGGGTCCCCAGCCTGGAGACCTGATAAGAGACATAAAAAGGCAACACAAGCACAAAGAAAGAGGGATGTAAGGGCAAGAATGTCCGATAACCAAAGGCAATGGGATGAACAAAGACAGAAAGATATAAGGCATATCCAGTGAACAGAGGTTTGTGACTACACAGCAAGATCGAAGCAGATGCCGATTTACCATTGTACCATTAAGCTCTTTTTAATGATGATGAATATACACAACCACAAATAGAAACAAGTTACATGGAGAACTGTTGGCTCTTTTGTCATTTTTATCTTGTTGCTTATAAGGAGCAACAGTGAATGCAGCTGTTTAAGACTAAAATAAGAAATAAAGGGTGGAGAATCTTAACAAGAGAGACGACTAAAATGAAGCATAAAAATATTGCTTAAGCACTATTTGCTTTGAAACCAATAATTGACTTTTCATTAAGAAATTAGGCAGGAACAACAATTTGCAGCCACTATGGCCCTCATGGACTGACTTTGCACACTCCAGATTTAGGGCATCTTTTTTCAGTAATGTTTTATCGATGAACTAAAAAGCAGTTTAACTATTTGTTATAAGCAACCTGGGAAATCTTTAAGCCATATAGGATTGAAGTTGTGATCATAACAAATATGTTAACAATGAACATTATTGTCTATTGACTTATTTTCTTGTACCTTTGGTGAAAACATATTGCATATTCCTGCTGCAAATAAATTATTCCTGGGACAACACAGTCTATTTAGACCTAACCTGAAAATTCACTACACCACCTGGCTAGGGTGTAATTAGGGGTTAACATTAATGGCCAATGTGATTGTATCTGCAATGCTTACATTGAGTAAGCCACCCTGTTGCATTTTTGTGTATGTGGGAACAAAGGATTTGTTTAAAATTCTGGCATGAGTGCACACTGAAGAGACTATTTAAACAGACCTCATTTGTGTATGAGTTAAGTTTGATGAGCTTCTTGATCGCAGTGATCAAAGTGATTGATGATCACAGCTTGCTTACTGGACTAAACTACTTTATCTTCTTAAGTGTCAAGTTTCTAAATAACTGAACTGTTTCCCTTCTCAATAAAATTGGCTATTTGTTCTACAAATCTGCATCGTCAGAATGTTTGTTTGACTGTTGCTTTTTTGGTAATTTCTTTTTACATCAAACCGCTCCGAAACTCAGGTTTGGTTCATTCCTCATATTAAATGATAGGTAAAACCTCCGTGCTTACACTTTTGTTTTCAGGACAGCATAGAAACAACAATTTGATTCATTTAATTTTATTTTTAATATAAGACTACACACCTACCATTACATTACAGTCAAAAACACAACACATGAAAAATATAGCATAAGCATATATATTACACATACATAAATGAAAGACCTGTTTGTGTATGGAGCAGTCCGCTCTGCTCATGCTCAACCACAGCCACTAGATGGAGCATGCATGCACTTGTAAATTTTTTCTGTGCTTGCATGCACCTCACTTCTCACTGTGAAAGGCCTGTGTACAGCAAATGCTGCCACACAGCAACGTGCAAGAGAAAAACCTCAGCAACAGAGGGCAAAGCTTGAAGTTTTCATTAAAAACATCTGGAAGTATTTTCTCCAGGCAAAGATTAATAGGACTTGTATGCCAGAGATACAGCTAAGATATGGCATCGCCAACGTTTTTCTTACAAAAGCCATTGGGGCAGCAAGCACAGGTGAGTCCATGTCCTCTGCACTGCGTAATTCTTAAGAGTTCGCTGACGCCTCTCCAAGTTCCTGAATATAGTAAAACTGCTGTGAAGTTTTCAGGTTGTTTGTTTGTCCCAAAGACCAAATGCAGCTGATGTGTGTGTGTGTGTGTGTGTGTGTGTGTGTGTGTGTGTGTGTGTGTGTATAATATACATACAGTATATACAGTACCTGCGGTGGGTTGGTGCCCTGCCCGGGATTTGTTCCTGCCTTGTATCCTGTGTTGGCTGGGATTGGCTCCAGCAGACCCCCGTGACCCTGTTTTAAGATATAGCGGATTGGATAATGACTGACTGACGATATGCAGTACAGTGCATGGGGTTTTGTACAGCTTTATGAATTGTTTTTGGTAGAACATCTGGCCACTAAATGTTTTTTTGATTGTGAAAACACTATATACATTTACTTTAGAAGAAATATAAATAAATATTAATACAATGAAAAGTAACAGAAATTTCTGAAAATTCATTGATATCGCACAAGATGACTGAAGTAACACAAGTTAGTTTCCCAGACCTTTTTTCGAGGCACCCCAGCCATTCAAAGTATTTGTTAAATGTCCTGAAGAGCACATCTGATTGAGGTAGTGATTAGCTGAACCAGGTGTGCTAGTGGGGTGATTTAACAAATAAATGACTATATTGGATTATAGCCACAGATAATGTGGTGCCTTGAGGACAGGTTTGGAAATTGCTAAGCTAACACTTCTCAGACATAAAATCACAGTTTTGTATCAATAAGGCTATAGTTAGTGAGTAATAGCACACTGAAATGTTGTATCTAAATGATCAGAAATCTGAAGAAACTGGGCAAGTTGATGACTGAAAACACAGTGAAAGACCCAAGAAGCTCTTTGAATCTGATGAACAGTAGGTAAAGATCACTTCAGAAGGAAATCTAGAGGATTACTTGCTCATCACATTGCATTGTCATTTGCTAGGGATTAACACAGAAATCGAAGTGTTGGAGCTAAGAAAGCATTCTTGCAGAAAAACAACATGCAAATGAGATTAAAAAAACCATAAAACTTAGAGTGGTAGCCAGTGGCTGAAGTCTTACAGAGTAATGAGTCCTAGTTTAAAAATTTTGGTTCATAAAGACACAAGTCTGTCAGAAGAAAATGTACAGAAAAGTGCCATGAAGCCTGTTTCAAGACTGTGTGGTGGGGACTCTATCATGGTCTCTAGGGAGCATTTTATAGTCTAGGGAGTCTGATACATAAGTAAAATTAATAAAAAAAATAAATAAATAAAAAGTGATATTGCATTAAATGGTATGCGTTAAAATGAACTACCTGGAACTCTTTGACCTCAAAACGGATAGGATTAAAAAAAAGCCAGTAAGAAAAATGTGTTTGAATTAATAACTTTTTACATCTTTTTATCTTGTGCCTGCATTCATTATATCAAACCTGTTTAGCACTAAGCATATTAATGTTAGAGGTACCTCTGCCACAGTAATGTTGCTGCATAATTCAGTATTTTGATCCTCTGTAGACTGTTGCCCTGCATAAATCAGCTGAAGCTTTGTCTGTTTTCATTAGTTTAAGAAAAAGGTTTGAGTAAAGAAGGCTTTTGTTTCAAATCCTGTTCACTGACCCACCATGTGACCCTTCTGTAATTTACCTAACTTGATGCTAAGACAGGAGGGGATTAAAAAAAAGAAGATATACCATGCATTCAGACATTTTATAATAGAATAGCCTGTACTCCTTTATCTAACAATTAATTTTTTTTCCCAGTCTTTACCCAAAAAAATAATAAGTTCATATATATAATACATACATACATACACATATATAAAACTCCTGGTGACTGGGTTTGAATCTCTATCCATTCACTGTTTGAGTTAACTTTACATATTTTACCCATTTCTGTGTAATTTTTCTCCAGGTGCACCAGTTTCCTCACATAGCCCAGACATATTCAGCTTATGTTAATTGGTGACAAGTGAATCTGATTCTGTGCGTAAATATGACTTGTGTTATACTGCTCTCTGTCCAGGACTTAAGTTTTGCCTAGTTCTGCTAGTGCTTAAAAAGAAAATAAGGGTTTTCACAGCTGTAGTCAGAAACAATGGAGATATTCCACTTTATAATTTCTCTTTCTCTTTCTCTTCTCTTTATTTGGATGTTTCTGACAATGATCAAAACCACACTGGCCCATGTATTGAAAGAGGTTTGTACTAGCTTAAAAGTTTCATGTAAAACCTTTTCATTCATCACTGTAATAAAAAGTTTCTGTAGCTCGTTGGTGAGAGTGAGTCTTAAAGAACAGGATCAACAACATGAATCTGGACCTTCACATCACTACAGACTGCTCTGATTCTTCATGTTACAGCCCTGATATGAATTATCAGTCTTTTCAAAAATTAAATTATTTTGTCAGGATTTAGTGGGACATTTTCAATAATCTCTTATCTTTTTGTGTAAGATTTTGTTTGTGTTTTGTTTCCAGTTGTACCTTTTTTCTCATCTGTGATTAAAGCTGAGCAGTGTGGCCTACTACTCTGCCATCTAGTGGAGAAACAAAAGCTCTAACTAGCTGTCTCTCCAATGTTGGATTTACTAGCTCCCATCTTCTAAAGTCTTATAAGGGAATTTCAAATGACATGTAGCAGTCTTTAAATTGGAAGTTTTATTAGCTTTCAATATCAGTCTGAAATTCAACTATTATTGTGATGCAGTGTGAGAGTATTTAATGTAGTTTTTTTTTAAGTTACTAACCAGTGATTATTTAAAAGATGTCAATTACTTGTGCATTGAAACTTCGCTAATGTTGCTTGGCTTATTTTTTTTCCTTCAGAGTTGTCAGTGTTACTGAATATGTATATTCTGAAACTCTCCATCTTTTAATTTATAGAAGTAAATAAGGAAGTCCTTACAGAGCAGTGCAATTCAAAGCTTTGACTGCTTTGATTTTTAGTTAGTACTGACTGTAAATCCCAATGCAGAAATTCTTTAAAAGATGCACGTTTTATACCCAGTGGAAATTTTTACTTTATTACTTGCAGGGTTCAGAAAGAACAGCACAGTCTTGTTCACATAGTACGCTATTGAAAAAAAGGGGTGAGGGAAGGGTCTAATTTCAGGATTTTCTAAAGTCATTCTGTGAAATTAGACAAATGGCATGAATAGGTTCTATAATGAATTCAGACCTTTTTATTTTGTCCTTTAAGATAAAATGGACACTGCTTCAGTTTGGACAGCAAGCTTGCTTTAAGTGCAGCAGCTTAAATTTTCAATTGGAAAACAAAAAGATAAAAAGAATGTAAAATTGCTGTTAAAACCTCTAAGTGAAGGTATATTTACATTTAAGCAGCGTTATAATTGTCAATACCAATTAATTGACTGTGTGTGTGTGTATATATAGGAACACATTCCACACATCACTGGATTGAGGAAAGTTCATAGTTTAAAAATTCAACTTCAAGAAGATTCAAATTACTGTACTTCATTTTCATGTAAGATGGTGCCACGCCTCATTTCCACTTGGAGGTCTGGCGTTACCTGAACGACACCATTCCAGGACAATGGATTGGAAGAGGTGGATAACAAGATCTTGCTCATCGTCTATGTCTTCCCAGGTCTCCAGACCTTACAACCTGCGATTCTTATCTACGGGGTTACATTAAAGAAAGAGTGTTTATTCCACCAATGCCTGCTAATCTTCAAGATTTGCGACATTGAATTGAGGAAGCTGTGAATTCAGTAACTAGGGACGAGTTGACTTCTGTATGGCATGAAATGGTCTATTGTTTTGATGTTTGTCACGCTACACATGGTGCTCATGTTGAGTGCATGTAACCTCAAGGACCCTAGGACCAAACTTTGAACTTTCCTCTATCCAGTGATGTGCAGAATGTGTTTCTGTCTTATACAGTTTGTTTGAAATATATTTTTGAAATCTGCTCTTTCATTTTGAATAGCCCTGTATATATATTACAGATAAAATTAAACAATATCACAGCTTCTAATTATGAGAAGCATTTTATTTTCTTTTATGCCATATGTATTATGGATAAATATTTTTGTACATATTTTATTTGTATGTATTTTATTTTAGCATTTTTATGGTCACAGATTTCATTCACTTGTTAATAAAATAATGAAAAGTTAACAAATGTATTCCACAGATTAATTATAAAAGTAAAGGTTAATATAGGACATAAGGCTTCTAAGTGTCTGTTTATGCAGGAGCTAAGTGTAAAATGTTTTTTAAAGGGATAAAGGAAAAAAAAATGGAATCTGTATTGAAATCTGTCGATCAAGTAACATGAAACTGGTGATCGGTATCTGCCTTAAAAAAAACGTGATTGGAGCATCCCCAGTTGTTGGCCTTTACAGGAAACATACCTGATAAATCTCCATTTACAGTTTATTTTTTTAAAACAAGGTACTATTGTTGTTATTGCTATTATGAGTTTACATAAAAATGTGCAATTTCTTAGTCTATACCAGCATTCATATTACTTTAAAGATATTCATAATGTGAGTATGACCTTACCCTTTGATATCACTATGACAACAGGTGCTTATTAAATATAAATAGGTAATAAAACAACCTTGTATTCCAAACTGTAGTTCTCATCAGTTTACACCTGCAGGCCTAAATTACATCTTATTCAGCAGCAGCTGCTGTTTGCTCAGTCTGCACTGTGACTTATTTTAAACCCCCCAAAAATCTGATAGGCTTCTGTCAACAGCATCTAATGTTGCAATAACTGCTTTATGGACAGATGAGTAGACATGTTAAAATTTGCTTTCTGCAAGATTCTTTTTGTAGCATAATGCATATTTATGCTCTGTCTCCTCACAGTCCCAGGGACCTGGGTTTGTATGAATTTTGTACATTATGTTTTTATGTGGGTGAGTTTTCACTCACATTCAAAAAACATGCAGTTTTGTTTGAATGGTAAGTCTTAATTAACTGGTTATTAATGATTGTCAGTGGCACAGTTTTTCAAGTCTGGCCCTGATACTGTGTGTGTTTATTAATTTTTCTCATGTTGTCGAGTTTTCTTCAGATATTTCTTTTTTTCCCACATCCCTAATCAATTGTTGGTTAGTCCTAGTCCTTTCTGGATGTGCCCTGTTACATAATTCAATCATTTTTATCTTTTTCTGTGTTGCTTTTGATGCTTGCACCTTCATCCTTGTATGTATTTAACTTGTTTTGTATGTCACCATGGATAAAGGCAAAATAAATTAATAATTTAACAGTAATAAAGGGTTAAGTACTACATTGCACTTAGTGTGGCCAAGAAGGTCTGTTGTTCCCCATATCCTTTTTTGAAGTAAGCAGGTTTGAAAAATAAGAATGAAAAAAGATAGATATGAAAATGTTACATATGTTGTTTAGAGTGTATTTTGAATTGGACTGCTGTATCATTCGATATAGCTTCCTGCTCTCCACTAGATGCCACAGGGTTAGACTTCGACATCTTTTAGTAGTATGAGCAGGTTTTGAGAAATGTACAGACTAATATAAATTATTGAGCTTTGTGTTTTATTGATCTTTGTGTGTACTTAAAGTACAGGAATGTATCTTGTTAGCAAAGGAGCTGCTTATAATGGAGCACAACATGACATACAAATAACAAAAGTTAAACAACATACATTGTAAACAGTTGCAGAATAATGCAGTTATAACTGCACACCAAGAAATTTGTCATGTTTTTGATAAAAATTGATAGTTTTTTATCAAGAGTCAAATTGATTTAAAAATATATCTAGGACATTACTAGTGTTTCCAATGGCTATTACAGCTTGAAATGACTGATTATTAACACACGACTGCAAATCTTCATTTTCAGCAGTCATTCCTTTATTGTCCTAATAATAAAACCCCTGTTAGTTTATTCTTAATTAGTCATGTATAAATGCTAATATTTTTTGTTTATAGAAGCTTTTTTAATTGCATTGGCACCCCTGACACCTGTTAATATATTCACTTTGGCTGCAAGGTACTCGCGTTCTTAAAATTCAGTTTTGGGTTCAAAAACGGTGAAAGTGAAACAGCTTTCTCAAAAAAACATGTCAGTCTGTTGTGTTTTTTTTGTTTTTTTTTGGAAACCCAAGGTTATTCCATGTGAAAAATTTCCTAATAAACTGAAGATTTCATACAAAGATGTCTAATACTGTCTAGAGTGAATAGGGCAATATAGATCTAACCAGAACAGATAAAGAAGATGCATAACTGCATAAGTGAGAAAGTATATCAATGTTTGTAATTTGAGGAACAAATACCTTACGTGTCCACAGTTAGATTCTTCCTTAAATACACACCAAATACCAGTGTCATCTGCATCAGAGAAAAAGTGACTCTAGGATGCTGGCTTAAAGCCGATGTCACATTTTTGTCAGACATGTCGACCACAGTCGCTGATCTCAATGTCCCACCGTGTCAGATTAAATGACAGAAAATTGTTGGACATGTCTACCAGTCGGGTTACCACTTTCCAACACAGTTGTTCTCACCCCTTTTTCTGACCGCCATTAGCGTGCTACCTGACGAAGTTGGGGCATTTGCGAAGAGTTAACAGCTGTTGCAAGTTCAGGAGCAATCTCAGCCCCCTTTTTCTTATTTCCATTTTGACATGCTTTGTAAATTCTGAGACATTAGACTGGCGAGCCTCTCCTCTGTTTTTGAGGTCCAAAGCTATGCTGCCTGATGGAGCCATGACAAGGATGAACAGCTGTGGTGAGTTTAACCTCAGTCTCTGCCCTGGTTTTTTCCATTCTGTTTTAATGTATATAAAACAAGAGAAAAACACACCCGTTCCTTTCTTATGTCAGTACATTCTTTGCATTGAACTTCCAGATGAGGATTTATTGGTTGTCAGCTGTCCTGCTCACACAGCCTGCCTCTCCAACTAAAGAAAAAATTAAATCTGTTTGATTTTATCGTACCAAGTTGCAAACTAGTTGGTCTGCAGTTGAAAATATTACACAAATAAGATAACAACAACAACAACAACAACATTTATTTATATAGCACATATTCATACAAACAGTAGCTCAAAGTGCTTTACATAATAAAGAATAGAAAAATAAAAAACACAATATGAAAACAAAATAAATCAGCATTAATTAACATCGAATAAGAGTAAGGTCCAATGGCCAGGGGGGACAGAAAAAACAAAATAAAAACTCCAGACGGCTGGAGAAAAAAAAATAAAATCTGTAGGGATTCCAGACCATGAGACCGCCCAGTCCCCTCTGGGCATTCTACCTAACATAAATGAAACAGTCCTCTTTGGATTTAGGGTTCTCACGGAAAGGCTTGATGATGATGGTCACGTAGAATTCTGCCTTTTAGTCCATCCATCATTGTTGGAGCATCATGAAGCTTTGAGTAGGTGGAGGTGGCGCAGGCCACCACCACAAAGAAACCGGAAAAAGAAACAGAAAAGAGAGTAGGGGTCAGTATGGATTGTAGAGCTACCCTGAATAGTTATTATGAGGAAATTGAACATATAGAGTATCAGGATTAAGTTAAATTAAGTTAAATTGAAGTTATAGAAAGGCCATGTTAAAGTAATATGTTTTCAGCAGTGTTTTAAAGTGCTCCACTGTATTAGCCTGGCGAATTCCTATTGGCAGGCTATTCCAGATTTTAGGTGCATAGCAGCAGAAGGCCGCCTCACCACTTCTTTTAAGTTTTGTTCTTGGAATTCTAAGGAGACACTCATTTGAGGATCTGAGGTTACGATTTGGAATATAAGGTGTCAGACACTCCGATATATAAGAAGGGGCGAGATTATTTAAGGCTTAATAAACCATAAGCAGAATTTTAAAGTCAATCCTGAATGACACAGGTAACCAGTGTAGTGACATCAGAACTGGAGAAATGTGTTCGGATTTTCTTTTCTAGTTAGGATTCTAGCAGCTGCATTCTGCACTAGTTGCAAACGATTTATGTCTTATGTCAAGATAAAAGTTATTTATTAATAATTTAATATTGCACCATTGTACAAAGAATTGCATAATGATGACTTGGCTTTCACAATACACATTTTTCTATGCTACACTTTTTGTGGAAAAGAACTTTTCTCTGTCTTTAAAGAAGGCAGTCACAGAGCTGTATCCAGCAGGGGGGTGCTAATTCCCTTGTTGAAATGAGTTCTTTTTTAATTGCAGCGTGTTACATAACCCGAAACTATACAGATAACTCTCTATTATAAAAAAAAATCCTGGAGAGAAACACAAGGGCATCGAGACGTGATCTTCACGTTAAGATCACGGAAGACATTTAAAAGAAACCGTGAGATGAAAGAGATTGGCCACAAAGCGTCTCGTGGGGACCTTAAACATGAGACTTTGTGCCAAGAGGTTGACTCAGGACCGTCTCGCAATGACGTGAAACATGAGATTCTTGCAAGACATGCCCTACTTACAATCAATATCAAATAAGCCAAGAGGCAGCAAAACATTCCGTCGTCTATAGGATTTGAGCACACACAGATCCAGGGCTCTCAGCGCATATAAAGCGTATAAGGACAGTACGTTTATAAATGAAACAACGACAAATAAACGAAGAAGAAAGTAGCACTGAGAAAAGAGAACAAAAAAGAAAAAGAATAATCTAGGTGCAAATTCAGAAAATAAGAAAAGTAATTATCATCTCGGAACAAGTGGGACTGAAAATAAAGCACGTCCAATCCGGCTCAGAATTAAAAGACAAAGTAGAACTTTATAAAGACGTTCACAAACGTTGGTGCTAAACACATTCAGAGCAGGTTAGAGATTATGAAAGCAGTGGAATTTGAAAGGCTCAAAAAAAAAAAAAAAAAACGGCGCGATACACATGTGGAGAAAGTTAAAGGATATGAAAGTAGGAAAATTAGAAAGTATAAAAAAAAGAAAGTAAAGATCGCAGTAGTGCAAACAAACAAATTGCCTAATTTAACTATGCACCTGTCTAACTTTGGTTTTGCACAATAATCACTGCACTATTGCAACTTAACACTTGATTCTACTTTATTCACATAATTTTACTTCTTTATTATGTTCAACTATACTGTTATCTTTCAGTCTATGACTTTTTGTTAATCTAACTGATATTCTTCTAACTTTGCACAGTTTTTGATAAGCGGATCAGGATGCATTTCACTGCTTGTTGTCCTGTATAACTATGCATGTGAAAAATAAAGAATCTTGAATCTTGAAATTTTCAAAAACAGAGTTTACTGCACATGCATTTATTGGTTACTTTGTTAAAAAAAAATATTAACTGCTGATGATGTAGATCGTTTTGTCTGTGCTGAAATTCCAAATAGTGAAAACTATCCTGAATTATGGTACAATGTCATTAAACACACTGACCTCATTAAAAAGATTCAGCATATTGAGACTCGCAAGATTCCAAATATTGTTTTTACAGAAGTACTGAAATAAAAATGAAACTAATGAAATAGCAACAATTCAAAGAAAAAAAAATCTTAAAAGTGTGTATCTGGAAAACCAAACACGGGAGTTGGCGAGCGAAGCGAGCAGGAGGCAAAGCCCCCTAGTAATATAAAAAAGTGATACCCCACCCTTAGTGATACGGCGGTAAGAAATCACATAGGAGAAATAACTTAGCTTTCTTTAATGATGATTTATGCAGCATAACAGATGAAGGAAGCCATGACAAGAACCCAGTTCGGGATTTGGGGCCCGATGTATAGAGTGTGCCATTTTTGTTGCTGCGTTGGAAGGATTTTCCATATCGGATGACATCTCCCATTCGTCTGTTGGCTTCAAAGGTGTGCTGGGCAATGCTCCAAGGCTTTATACCTATTCTTCATGTGCAGGCCCCATCTTAGGTTAATAATACAATTCCAAACAAGGCAAAAATGATACAATTTCATGCTGACTCTGACAAACAAAAAATAGTGCATGTTTCCCCATCTGTCTTTATCTGTCTTGTCTTATGCTTTGATTAGCAGTTCTAAATGATGAGCCCCTGTGCTAAATCTGTTTCCACTGTGAATGTGAGTAGAAAGAAAAGTAGATTTATAAAATATTTTTGTACAGAGGACAGTGACATATTAAACTTATGTTACAGGAGCCCAGATGAAAATTCTGAAAATTTCTTTATTTGCACAGAGATAAGCACAAATGTCTAAGTCCACGGAGTGAGAGAGAGAGAGGTTAGGTGCACGCACTGATAGAGTGCATTGCCGCACCCACCACACGACAAACCAATTCAGGATCCAGATTAGGACCCGAGTGCGGCCATGCAATGGGTGATACCTCAGCACCACACTAGCTCAGATGGAGTAGAACAGTGTGAGGTTTTTTTTATGGTGGCTGGAGTGCCAATTCTGCCACCAACCTCCAAGTTTTTCCCTGCAGGTTGGAGGGCCTACATGCAGGGATGGATGCAGATTAAACAGTCATTTAAACAATTCATCCTTTTTTAATACTTTTCTATTACTATTACCTCATCTAATACATCACATCATCTCACTCTTAATATGCAGAATTTTTTCAGTTGGTAGCTCATAAATTTGCCAGTAAATATGCCATTCGAGTTTCAAAGCTAAGTTCAATGGACTGTGCTGTAGTAGTGTTCCACCGGACTGTCACGTTAATTACAAGAGCTGTGATCAAAAGGTTTTGGGGATTTGAGAGTTTGTACTGTGAATTTAGCTTCAAAGTGAGATGAAAGTATTGTTGGCTGTGTTGCTGTTTGCTAAGTTACAGGTCACCTATCATTTTCAGATGATCCCACTGCTGAGATCACCACCTTTGTGCATTCATTTATATTTTAAAAATTATTATTTTGGTGAACTTCAAGTATATAATGGTGCAGTACTCAAAACATTTGGTTTGTTGATTCAAAAGGTGGTACTGTGTTTCACAGACAAATAAGTGTTATATCAGCTTTATGAAGGAGGCAAAGAGTACGGTGTTGGTTCATTTTCCCATGTGATTCTCCACTGTGTGACCCTGAGCCAATCTTAATTATTTTAACTCACAAATGAATTTGTTATTCTATGTTTATTGTCACATTTCATGGTGCATTTATTTTTGTGCTCATTTATTTACTTCATTTTGTCTAAAATATTCCCGCATATTAGCCATGTTCACCAATAAGTCATAATTTTTATTTATTTAGTTTCTACATCTACATTGTTTCCATTTCTTAGAACAAATTTGTATTTTTTGTCTACTAATGTTGCATTTAGTAATTGGTATAATCTATACTTGTGTTTTAATTGAGAACTGTTCCCACTGTGCTGTGGAAAGCACTATACAAATTTAAGTTGTATTGCATTGTAATTGTTTACATACACTTTTATAATTGAATCACAAATGAGCCTCCTTCATGTTTCATAGTAGGATGGGGTTGTTTTTTGTAAGCATTGTTTTATCTTCCATGACCATGGAGTTGCTGTGGCTTACCACAAAGTTCTAATTTATTTTAATCTATCCAAAGGAGGAGTGGCTGTGAGGCTAGGGATCTGTGCCAGCAATCAGAAAGTTGCACATTTGAATCCCGCAAATGCCAGAAGTGATTCCAATCTGTTGGGCCCTTGAGCAGGCCCCTAACTTGCAATTGGTCCATCCAGGGTATGATGTTAATCTGCATCTAGCCCTGCATGCAGGTCCTCCAACTTGCAAGGCAGGATTAGCACTCCAACCACTGCAAAAAACCTCACACTGTTCCATTCAATCTGAACTAGCGTATTGCTGAGGTGTCACCTATTTCATGACTGGACTCGGGTCCTAAATCTGTGGATCCTGAGGTTGTTCATCGTGTGGTGGGTGTGGCAATGCACTATATTAGCGTGTGCTCCCAACCGCTATCCAAAGAACATTTTTGTAGAGGCACTGTGGCTTGCCAACATACATTTTTATCAAATTCCATTTTGAGTTCTTTTGTGCTTGCCCTTTAGAAATGCGGTCTCCTATGGAGCCCAATTTTATTCAGACAGCAATTGATGCTTCAGCTTGAAACTATTATACTGTACCTTGATCTTGGAGGTCACCTTGAATGTGTTATATTTTTTGGTTCTTTCTCCACCATTTGAACATCATTCTGGGATAGTCAGTTTTGAGTTGGCTTTCTTCTTGTGGTTATGTCCAATGAGACCTGCTGTAGTCCCATGGACTTTAAGCCTTCTGATAATATTAGCTACCATGGTTACATCAACATGAAGTTCTTCATAGATTGTCTTGTAGCCTTTACGTTTGACCATGCTTGACTATTACCTTATTCCATTCATCCTCAGACTAGGATTGCAGAGCATACTTATACTGGAAAAGTACTGAAAAACCCCAATTTTAAAACGGTATGGTTCTAGCATTTCAGGATTTTGGTACTGGAAGTAAATGTCAGTTTTCCTGTTAATCTCCCACATCACCCCCTCCCACCCCTTGACACTTGGTAGTTGTTGAAAAAACATCCTTTTTGTAGATATTACAAGATGTAACTGCATGCTTCAACATGATGAAAACCGACCCACATTGCTTCCACAGAATTGGGACTCCACCAGGGGAAAACACCTCCCTCAAAACTCCATTTCCTGCTTCGATGTGATTGGCACTTTACATCTGTAATGACAGAAGTGGTGAGTAGTGCTGCACAAAGGCGCTGTGCACCATGGAGGTTGGAGTTATCCATTTTTTGCTTTGTAACCATTTTGTACTGGTAGCTGGCATCAATACTGAAGTCAATACTTTAACACCGATCTGACAGTACCTCAGACAACATTTTGCTTTTCTTTTTGTTGGCTTTGGTCAATGTGATGCACACAATGAAGCAACACAGCTGAGTGACAACTTTGCTTTATTCACATAAGCTAAGTGACTGATTATAAAATTGAAGATACTTCTGATACTAAGAAAAAAATCTTTAAATGCCTTTCAGACAGCCTTGGTATCACAATCCCTCCTAATCCATTAACAACTGTGTTTGGTGTACCTCCAAATGGGCTTGAAGTGGAGGACGACAGTAATTGCCTTTACTTCATTATTGGCACGTAGACTTATCATGCTGGAAGAATCCTAACTCACCTCTTTTAAATCAATGGGTAACTGGTGTTATTTATAATTTGAAATTGAAAAAAAATGTAATTCTCGCTTAGAGGATCTGTGCAAAACTTTTTAAAACCTGGATCTAATCAATAACATTTTATAATAAGCATTTAAATTGAGGAAGTGGATTGTCTTCATGTATGTATGTATGTATTTATGTATGTACGTACTAAAATTTTACTCTGTTGGCCTAGCTCTCTTTCTCATGAGTGGGGGTTGATTTGATTTAAACTTAGTTTTGTCAAATTTGACTTGCTTGTATAGAATGTTATTTTATTTTAATAAATTCAATAAAATATAAAAAAAATAGATTGAACTCATACATAAACCAAATATGTTATACTAGACATTAAGCCCGTTACAATAACGGGCGCTAGAACAGTAGTGCATAAACATTAGTAGGAACAGTCTATATTAAATGGCAAGGGACCTTGACCTCATTCTGTTTCTTGTCTTAATTTTTTTTTGTCAAAAATATTTTTGCAAGAAGCCTAAAGTAAAATAATAATAAAAATAAAATAGAAACTTATATGACAATACAGTAAGTATAATTAATATTGCCTTAGTGTAAAACTTTGAAACAATCTGTACGACACAATATCTGAAGAAGATATTTGGGTAAAATTTTCTGTTTTTTTACCTCATTAAATTTTTCTATACAATTTCATTATAGACAACATTTCTTGTAAATATTCTGAGTTTGGCAACAGTTTGCCTTGTTCATGAATCTCTACAACCTTGACAACATCTGGAAAACTTCTAACTCTTGATAATGCAACATATAACTGACCGTGGCTGAATACTGGTTCTGGCAAGTAAATGCCAACTTTTTCTAAGGTTTGCTCTTCTGAGTCTTTCTCTTTTAGCATTTTTCTGACGGTCATTTTCTTTTTCTTCATTCGATCTATTTGCTCGTATTTTTCTTTGTCTTTCAGCCTTTCTTTTTTTGATGTTTACTTGTTGAGCTGACCGTTCTTCCAGGAGATGTTGCTTATATAGGATTTGATTGTCTGTGTCTTTTGCCCTACTTGATGTGTCGTTTTTTTTGGGTGGCATGTTGTTAGTAGATACGTCCATAATATTTTCTCCTACAGTAATACTGGCTTGTATGTGGCTGTAATATACATCACTGTATTGTGTGTCTTTCATTTTCTCTCGCAGTAATACTGGTGTGTATTTCCGTAAAATGCCTGTAATTTTCTCTGACAGTAATACTGGCTTTGATGTCCGTAATATGACTTTAATTTTCTGTCACAACAGTGGGCAATCAGCAGAGTGTCACCAGCAACTGATGTAATGTGTTTTCTATTCTCTTAAGTTAATGTTTTCTTGATTCAAAGATACATTTTAAATGTTACCAGGGATGAATATGTTGAAACAGTTTCATCCAATAAACTACATTGCAAGGCTTTTTTTTAACTTTAAATTGAATTACTGCCAGTATTCATGGTTTTTGAAAGGCTTACTTTGTCTGCATTGGCAATCATATAAGTTTGGGACATTTTTAGCCTAGGAATGTGCTAAATTTGATTTTCTTTGCAGTTCGCCATTTTAAGTCACTGTAAAACTTAAGTACCTCTCCACCTCTTTACTAAATGAATGATGAAATGCAAACCTCCAATGACTCCTCTCATTCCTCTGTTACCTTGAATTTTCACAGTTGCCAGTCAGACAAAGACTCTTGTCAAACCCATCATATTTATGAACAACCATGGCTTTATTTCTTTAAAAGTTAAAAATTATATGGAGCAATGGAGCATTTTTTCAAAAAAGAGCTTGTTTGCGTGATAACACAAATTCTTTTTGCTTTGTTCACTTAGCCTGTTAAGTCATTCTGAAAAAAGAGTTTAAAATAATAAATGGAAATTATGCTTATATTTACTATTTGTAAAACAAAAAAGACACTTTTAGGGTAGCATGGCAGTATAGTGGTTATTGCCTTTATCTCTCAGCTTTGGGGACCTTTATTCAAATAATAGGCCCACTGTCTCCATTTATATATTTTTCATATCCTAAACACATGCATTTTAGATAATTTGATATCTCTAAATTGGATAGTGTGAAATGTACCCTGGCATCCCACCTGGTTTCCACTTTACACAAAACTTTTAGGATAATCTCCCATGGACTCCTCAGTGAAATAAGTAGACTTTGATAAATAAGTAACTGAATGAATGAAGGATAGATTACTGAAATAAAATTGATTAATGCATTTTTCATGACTCTTTTAGATTTCTCAGTCTTTTTGCGTTCCTTTCCTTTGAGTCTTCCTCTCGTAAAAACACATTTTACTGAACCATTGTGGGGAATGAATGATTTTACAGTGACTTGCTTGTATTCTGTTCCTCTGTGTCACACATACATTAAAATAAGTGTTTTGTGCTATACAATTGGTTATCAAACAGTTGCATTTAGTATGAATGAGTTAAATTAATTGTGAAAAATCAAAATTAGCTTGAAACCTGCTTGGGGGCGTATTGCATAGCAACTAGCAGCGATGACAAGAGACAGCATTGTTGATTCAGGTTTTATTATAAGGGAAAGAAATGAAATGAAATGAAATAGCTGTGCTTGACCCAGATTGTGGTGGGAGTTAACAGTGATAAGTGTATTGTGTATTTTTTTCAGTGCTATCAGTCAGCACCTTTAGGTAAGTGTTTAATAAAGTGCTATACAAGGAAGTAATAATTCTGTATTAGATTAAAGATTGTATAAAGCCAAGGTAAATGAAAAGAAAATACTAAGACAGTGGTGTCAAGTCTGTGTTGGATACATAAAGAATGTTATGATCATCATGGACTACCCAATTTACGTAACATGTGCACATACAAGGTGTGACCTATAGGGGGTGCCACTGAGCCACCAACACAAGACCTGGGTACAAGCAAGTGAATTTTATTTTCACAATATCTTTTCAAATTTCCGTCACTCAGTAATAGAATCGTCCAAGTACAATTCCCTTCTCTCCTTCTCTTTCTTCTTCTCCTTCCACTCCTCCAGGTGGGCTTTGTCCTCCGCCTGTTGACTCTGACTCCCTTAGGAGAGATGTCAGATCCCTTTTATACCAGACCCGTGATTGCTTCAGGTATTACTGCACTACACGTTGGAAGCACTTCCAAGTCAGACGAAAGTTACTTGAAGTAGGGACAGTCTGTTCCTGCAGCTGCCCCAGGTGGTACTCATGGAACCAACCAGGGCAGTCTAATGGGACTGCAATTTCCAGCCTGCCCTGCAGGTGTCCTTGCAGGCTCAGTAATCCATGGAGACTGCCACCTAATATATCCGGGCAACAGCAAATAGTTCATGCAAGTGGTCTCCCCCTGTCCTTTTGTTAAACTGGTCTCCTGGCCAGGTAAGGCAACTTAAACCATCCCGGTCAGAGTGTCAAACCATGCTTGGTGTCCATGACAAAGGTTACTCAGTGACACTTTCTCTATGATAACTGGCATAACATGACATTCTGAAGTAGGGATCTGAGCAAAACTTGTTAAGGTTTAACCCATTTGAAGTTGAAAACTGGTTATGAAAATTAATAAAACTGATTGTATGTAAGCCTCATTATCTCCAAATCACAGTGCACTTTACAGAGATAATGGTGTCAGGACTGTGTAAGGAAAGAAGGGAGAGAGAGAGATTGCACACAGTGAGTAGGCAAAACCAAAAAGAAAAGATTGTAATACCAAACAGGAAAAGAGGTGCTGCACATTGTAAACCCCAGCTTCCAACATTTAAGCACAAACCACCTATATTATTATCTATCTATCTATCTAAATTGAAGAGCTTTTGTGTTGTACTTGTAGATATTTAGAGGTACAGTACAGCCCACGTGACCTTCTTGACGAATCCTAAGAACTAGAATAAGACAAACATTAAATGTGCCTATTTGGAGTTCCTATAATTTAACATTAATAAGTAAAGATTTCTGCATAAATGTTTACACACTTCAAAAAATTCTTTATATAAAATGTTTGCCAAATTTCTTGGATTAAAGAATCCGTATAATCCCTATTCTGAAGCTCTTTTTTAAAATCAGTACTTACAAACCATTATCTAATTGTTATTATATCAGTGTCACATACACATCTTATTTACAAATACTCTTTAAGGTCGCATTTATAACAGCACACTTTTTGTATCATCAAGTTACATGTGCTGCTGTAAGACTTATGTTTGTTTCAATATATGCTGTAAACCATAGCTTTTTCATTACACTGTAAAGTAAAGGATGTGTTAATTAAAAAAAATAGTAATGCCTTAATTTTTTCAATCTGTTCCTTTTTTTTAATATATTTATCTCGACTCAGGTTTTTTTTATGGCATCAAATTTCTTACTTAAAGAACAATCTAGTATCTGAGAATTTCTGTAAAAACAGTCCTCCTTATGTTGTTTCCAAGGTATCACCCCTGAGTTATTAGATGTTTGCTAGAGCTTATGCCTGGAACCAACCAGAACACATAAAGAAATGCAAACCCGGAATGACCATAAACAGGACATATAGCGTTAAATGTAGTAATTAATTCATTAGTTAGATCATTTCACAGTTCTTAGGGCCGATTTATACTTCACGCTCAGAACGCGTAGGCGCCCGCATCATGGCTGCCACGCGTTCCCAGCGTTCATTTCACGCGTCCTCTGAGCAGGTCCTCAGAAATTAACGCGATGCGTGCGCGAGTTGCAGTACCAGCAAAAAGTCGGGGGGTGCAGAGTGCTAAAAGTCGGAATGTGACGTCAGAGTCTCTGTTTACTATCTACATGTGACAGAAAGCCTCTATGCAGATCCTACGGGGATCGACTTGTGTGCTTTGCTGTTTGATGAATGGTTCGATGTGGTGAAGCAAAATGCTGACATACAGATGCATTCGTGGTGCTTTTATATTCAAGCGTCGCATATTCCCGATCGTAATGACACGATGCATTTTAAAAGTCTCACAACAGCAACATAATGTATAGTGCTGTATTTGAGCCACTGAGAAAAAAAATAAAGGACACAGTGAAAACGTGTATTTTGTGATTAAAGTGGAAATTTCGGCTTTAATCTCGAATTGTCCACTTTAATCTCGTAGTTTACTTTATCATTAAAGCAGACGGTCGTAAACGTCATCCCAGTTTTTAATCGCTATGAGCTTCTTGGACCTGACAACTGCGGCAAGCAGCAATAGATCACCACACAGAACAAATTAAATGTATGATATTCCAACTCTCTGCACATTTAGAATCTTTAGATTTATACTTGATATCACTTTCATGATGGAATGCATTAAAGTGTGTATGTTACACTTTACATATAATTTAGTTTAAATAATGAATACTGTTAATAATTACACACATGGGGGGAATAATTACACACATGGGGGTGACATGGCAGCGGAGCGATAGCACTGCTGTCTCGCAGGGAGTTATGTTGCTGGTATATCCTGCTTGTATTCCACACTGTGCTCCGGTTTCCTTCCAAAGATGTGCAGATTTGGGGATTTGGTGCCGCTAAAATGACACTAGTGTATGTGTGTGTTTGAATTCATCTTGCGTTGAGCTGAGACCTCGTCCAGAGATTGTTTCTCAGTCGTGCCCAATGCTTGCTGGAATGGACACATCCCTGGATTTATGGATTTAATCAATAAACATCCTTTTCAGAGATATTGCGGTATGGTGTTATCGGAATTTAATGAGTGTTCTAGGCAATTCACTACACAGAGAAGCCGAACATGTTCTCACCGTGATAATATTTCGCACTGCCACCTGGTGGATTCCTCCAGATTTACATAAAGTATGCGCGCAAGTATAAACACTACAACGCTTGCGTAGCAGGAGCGTCCTCTGCAGCATGCGTCGCGTAGCGTGAAGTATAACTCCGGCCTTATACTTCACTGCTTTTGCCCAAGTTAGTTGCCGTACTGACGGACAGTCCATTGATTTCAAAAACTCAACAAGCTCTGCAAATGTGATATTTGCTCATATATTATTAACACTATAGTAAGCTGTTTTAAAAGACTTGCAGCTGCACATGGTAGTATATAAAGTATGTGGAGTGATACTCTTAAGACCAAACACGTTATACCAAAGGTGATGAAGTATTTAACCAGGGTAAATGCACCACCTTCAGCTTTGAAATCTAGCATGTAGAGTAGGTTGGGCTCGAAGCTATACTTCTGGGTAATGTTGTTATTTTAAGTGATTATTAATGTAGAGCATTAATTTGTGTCTAATGAGTGTCATTGTTGGTTAATAAGGCTACGAGCCTAAGATCTGTTACATGCTTAAATAGATGCTTATGACATTATCATTTTGGCCTTAAGTGGTAAATATTGTCAAAATTGCAGTTAAACATTAATATAATTTTTAACCTGCAAATTAAGTCCATCATCCATCCATCTATTCATCAATGCACTTCCAAGCCTGTTTGATCCGATGACAGGGTTGCATAGAGCAACATCAGGTGGCATCGGGTGCAATTATATGTGGCTTACAGAACACAACTTTTGCTTTTTAAAAGTCTAGATATTTTCATTGGATGAGTGGGGAAGAGTACTGGGAATGGACTTTAGGGGAATAATAATCGTTGTTTAAACAGAAAAATTCTTTGTGTATTGTAAAGAAAACACGAAGAGATGATGAAGGTTTGGGGTATCCGTCCCCGTATACTGTCGAGATTTGCGTCTAAATCAGGTCAGTTTATACATCGAACACAGACAAACAAAACAATGACAGGCGGACAATTTATGGGGCGGGAACGGAAGTGGACACACGGAATGCTGGGAAGGAGCTGCGGTGGTAGATGGGTGGTAGTGATGTCATCAGGTGTGGACCAGAAGGAAGAAAGCAACTTGGAAGTGGCTTGAGTTTATCGAGTCCGGGTGAACTCACAGTGGTGTTACTTCGTTTTTCCTGAGGGAACAAACAGGGAAAGGTTAGTACCCTGCCGTTGTCCTTTGACACGAGATTTTGCGGTGCTTGTCAGGTCTTTAAGCCGCTCCCTATGCGCTCGTGTGTGACAGTGTACTGTTCCAAAGCATTTTTTTTTGGTATGGTACCTTTGTCTAGTGGTATAACATTAGTTAAACAAATTGCCCCAATTTAAATGTGTAACGTTTATTTTAAGAATAATATACAGTAAGTTTAGACAAGATTGGATCAGTTCAGACAAACGCAGGTTGCCCAGTCTTATTTATTTTAAATAGTATTGAGTTGTGAGGTGAAGGTCCACATTGCTTGTTAATTTACAGTATTCTATTTATTGGGTTCTCTTTGTGTAAATTTTGATGAATTAATTGATTGTCCTAATATTTCAGAAATAGAAAATAATTTTCCATATTGAAAATTGCCTTCTTCCTGTCAGCAACAGTAACATGTTCATGCAGTACATTCAAGGTTAGACAGCTGCCATAGTTCACCAACAGTGTGGTTTCCTCAGCTGTTTGTTACTCATTATATGAGTTTTTTCACTTTATTCTTATCAAGCTCGCTTCCAGTCATGCACCCAGCATACCATACAATATATAGAAACTTTATATTTAAAATGTAAAGCAGCTTTAGAATTTAAAGCATAAACAGAAACTTCATGCAATATATACTATATATATATATGTTTTTTACATATACAGTGCAAAATGAGATGTGAAAAAAGTCTTTATTGTTTACCTTCTTAATCTTTGATTCAGAATATTAACAAAAATATTTAACCTTTATCCATCCATCCATTATCCTAACTACAGGGTCACGGGGATCTGCTAGAGCCAATCCCAGCCAACAGAGGATGCAAGGCAGGAAACAAACCCTGAGCAATGCACCAGCCCATCGCAGGGCGCACACACACACACACCCAGCACACACTAGGGACAATTTAGAATTGCCAATGCACCTAACCTGCATGTCTTTGGACTGTGGGAGGAAACCGGAGTACCCGGGGGAAACCCATGCAGACACGGGGAGAACATGCAAACTCCATGCAGGGAGGACCTGGGAAGCAAACCCGGTTCTCCTAACTGCGAGGCAGCAGCGCTACCCGCTGTGCCACCGTGCCACCTATTTAACTTTTAAATTAAGTAAAATAATTAAAATGGAAAAGCAATTCCCATCATAATACAAATGTATGTGTACAACAATTATTACTGCTAGAAAGTCACATGAGTAAAATCTAACTCAAAAAACCAGACCATAGAGTTCAGTCCCATAAAAAGTTCCATTAATATTTGGCAAGCTGGTTCTTTGATGACAGTACAGGTTTTCTTCTAGCAACTGCCCCAAACAACTTGTGGATATGTTCGTGGTCTCTGATCATAGTTTTGGCGACTTTTTGACCCCTGTAGCCAACTAACACCTGCAGTTCTCCAGCTGTGATCCTCGGAGATTCTTTGGCCTCTTGAATCATTCTCCTCAATGTTTAGGGTCAGTATAGACATTTTTATAGACACATTTTCTTCCAGGTTGATTCTTAACTTCAATTGCTTCTAATCATATTATTTTTTTTTTATTACTTAATAGTAATTGTCCTGATAGTGGACATGGCCATTTTCAACTTTTTAACTATTTTCAATTTCCTGATTTGTGCAGCTCAACACAGGGACAGTTTTATTTATGTCATTACTGTGTTTTTGGGTCTTTTCCATTGTGATGGTTGACTAACGGGTTTTGGCCTGTATGTCACCTCATATTCGCACCACAGGGAGCCAGGAAGTCATGGCTAACCACTTAAATGCAGGGCTGTGGAGTCGGTAAATAAATGCTCCGACTCCGACTCCTCAGTTTCTAAATCTTCCGACTCCGACTCCTCTGTATGTATATACTATGCTAATGTATTTTTTATAGCCATTGAAGGAAAGGAAGGCAACATACATGTCATTTCACCACAGAACTACTGGCTAGGAAGCCAACACTCTACTATAATGCCAGATTAAAGACAAACACAATGAAAACAAGGTTTTGTTTTGGCGGCCGCAGATTGCGGGTGTCCACATGGACGGGCAGATCCAGCTTGCCGAAAATCTCGACCACCGCCCCCATCCAAAGTAATGTGATGCCTCTGTCTGCTGCAGTGGCTGTCTCCTCTGTCAGCCAGCCGGAAGTTTAGTGCATTGTGTCACTCACCGGCCAGCTGATCAGCAGAACGAGCCTCTGCTGGAGACAGGTAGGGAGATCTGTGTTCTCGGCTCCTTCGGCCCCCTTCACTAGCGCATAGCGAAGGGGAGCCGACGGAGCTGAGGACACACCAGATGATTTTTCAGGCGTTTGACGCGTGATGACTCGTTGAATGGCTGAAAAATCGGCAGTGCATCTGTAAATGTATGGGGGGCTTTAGATAGATAGGTTCACAGTTCCCTGTAACAGTGGAACACGACACAATGGAAAGCGGTGCTGCACCTTACCTGTGCATTACATCCCATATAGTGACGCATACAGTCAATGAAAAGCATGCTTCATGGTTACTTGACATGTTTGTTTTGTGGTAACATAATGCACTGCATGCATTGGGCTTTATTCTTACAGCAGAGAAGTAGTTCATTATGACTGTTTGTGAATTGGGACATTTCAACTTACTTTTTTAATTCCCATTTAAATTTAGTAGGAGTCGGAGTCAGTTAACTTTTTGCCGACTCCGACTCCAGGTACCCAAAATTGTCTCCGACTCCGACTCCTCGACTCCGACTCCGACTCCACAGCCCTGCTTAAATGTTTCTGCACACTCAGATGAACTTAAAAATGTTAAATATGAAGTAGATTATACTTGCATGACTTTCTAAGGAGTGCAAATAATTGTGAGAGGAATTTGTATTATGATCAAAACTTATTTTTCCTTTCAATTATTTTACTTCAGTTAAATTTTAGATTTTTGTTCATTTTTTGAATGTAATAATGAGTTTACACAATTATTTTAGCTTGCTTGTGAAAATGAGCATAGGGAACTTTCTCTAAAGAAGAAGAGGATATGATTCATTTTTTTTCCCATTTTGCTGTTAATTGCCAAGTGTTCCAATATCACTGGAGGACACGCTATACAGGATGGTTTATGCCCAAATTGTAATTGTCCTGGGTCAACTTCAATACAGTAGATGACACAGTAGACACAGCATCCTACGAACTAATGTATATGATAGAAGAACACACTTTGCAAAATTCTCAGGCAGCAGTTGTGATGTTTAGATGTCTTCTTGTACTGTAAGGCACAGTGCAGTAGATCTTCATTGTAAGCATTCGTCCATCTTTCTCTCGGTCCTCTAGCCCACGTTTTTTTTCCTCAAGTAGTTACTTCTACATCAGAGCCATCACCAGATTTTTGAGAAGTGTTCTCTTCATGTTCACTTTGCTGTTCTCTAAGAGTGAACTACCATTGAATGATCATGCAGTCCAGATGGATAGTTGTTTAGAAGTATGGTATTTCACCCTTATAAGAAGGATCTCACACTTGGGCTTTAATCACAGACTATTGTCATTATGTCGCCCAGTAAGAGAAAGTTCCCTATGGTCGTTTTCACAAGCAGGATGAAATATTTGTGCAAACACTTTATGGAGTGTGACTAGTTTGGAATTTAAACCTTGCTTTTTGGTGCTACTAGGTGCCCCTCTACACCTCTGTGCTACCCTTTAATCTGTATTACTTCTGTTTTCATTTAGTAAAACAATGCGAGTCTGCTACCAGTGTTCATCTTCCTTACCGTTTGCATTCAGAGATCTTGTGCAATTCAGTTACAAGTAGAAAAAGTATATTTTAGAATTGGCCTTCTACACATGGAAATAAAGAATAATCTTTTTTGAAGTCTGTTGCAGCTGCTTATGAGAGATGCATTTATTCATAATCTTGGCAATGATTCTTGTTATCTTGAAGTAAGCAAGCTAAATTCAGAAATAAATTAGATGTTGCTGCTTTTTTATTGACCTACTAAAAATGACACTTTTATAGCCCATTGGAAGAAACCTAAATAAATTAGGAAGTAGGAATAACTGTTGCTTCTCATCATCAGAATCCTGTTTGTACAGATTTATTCAGCTTGATTTTACTTTATGAACATAAATGAACATGTGAAATGAGTTTATATGGTTCATTCATATCAAGATATTACTTAGTATTTTTCAAAAGCTATTTTTCAATATGCTTACTACATGAAATATGTTTACGTCATCATGGGCTGTTTTATGTGCTACATTTGTTGTGAGAAAATGTTTAAAGTGTTGCAGTTATCATTCGTGTGTTAATTTTGCAAGCCAGGAACAAGGAATTGACCAGCTCTGAGCAGGGCACAGCACACATCCAAGCATATATCCATGCTTTTTTACACTGGAACAATAAACAGTTTCTTAAGTAATCTAACCTGCATGTTAGTCACTCCTCATACATACATCACTCCTCATATCCCAGAAATTCAGAGGTGAAGTGTTAGGTTGTGGGCAAGTATAAATAAAGCCAAGTGGACTAGGAAACTGGAGTTGGCAATTATACAGTTCAAGACCTGGGGCATGCATAGATTCTAAATTTTGAACAAATGATTTTTTTATCTGAAATTTTGAGCATATCATTCATTTTTTTTATTTTCTCCGAGGGTGGAGTGGTAGCTCTGAGGCTAGGGATTTACAGTGGCAATTGTAAGGTTGCAAAAAGCACCAAATGCAGCTCTACTTCGTTGGGTCCTTGAGCAAGGCCCTTAACCTGCAATTGCTCTGTCCTGGGTATGATGTTAATCTGTATCCAGCCCTGCATATAGGCACTCCAACCTGCAGGGAAACACTTGGGGGTTGGTGGCAGAATTGGCACTCCAGCCACCATAAAAAAACCTCACACTGTTTCATTCCATCTGAACTAGTGTGGTGCTGAGGTGTCACCCGTTGCATGGCTGCACTCAGATCCTGAGTTGGTTTGTCATGTGACAATGCACTGTATCAGCACGTGATCCTAACCTCTCTCTTGAGACATTAAAATGTGCATATGCAAACACAAATGTTCCTTTTTCCTGCAGACAAATCACAAATCATTTTAAATTTGCACATGAACAAGAATGTTTTTTCAACCCAAAAGTACCTTATATGGTAGGATATAATACCATACAAGTAGCAAGTAGTCACCCATGTAACTTAAATGGCAAGTGAAATAGCAAATGATCTTTCATATGTTTGCATGTTAACTGAAAGTGCTTATAGTGCAACATTAGATGATTGTATTGTACCACTCATTTTTGGGAATCCTGTCTTCTGGTAATCCAGTCTTAATTGTGCCTTAAGTTCTTTTATCTTAAGAGTAACTAATGAACTGTGAAGACTTGTAGTGAATTGTAGCCTTCATAACATTAGGCAGGCTTTGCCTGAGATAAGGCAGAGATGCTCCCAATCTGTTTGCATGTTCTTTCTGAAAGAATCCCCATTGCAAAGAACCCTTGCATAGAGGGAACTTGCAGTCCAACTGGAATAGCATGATTGTACCTAGTTGAGCTCTCAAGAATGGGATACAGATGCTGATAATCATCCATAAAGATAGCCCATGGCAATTGATAAGAACATTTGAGCTTTCATTATCATGAGCCAAAAACTCTGTAAGATCTATAAAAGTGCACACTGTGCATATTGTGTAGTTGTTGGCTTCTCAAAGAGTTCTGCCTATATATTGTATATAGTGGACACTACTATAAGTAGTGATAAGTAATGCTAGACTGGTGAGGAGAATGTCAAATTTTAAAATAATGACAAACAAATGGCAATGTTTTTGTTATACAGTAATCCCTCGCTATATCGCGCTTCGACTTTCGCGGCTTCACTCTATCGCGGATTTTATATGAAAGCATAACTAAATATATAACGCGGATTTTTCGCTGCTTCGCGGGTTCTGCGGACAATGTGTCTTTTTACTTCCTGTATATGCTTCCTCAGTTGGTTTGCCCAGTTGATTTCATACAAGGGACGCTATTGGCGGATGGCTGAGAAGCTAACCAATCAGAGCACGCAGTTAAGTTCTCCTGACTGAGAAGCTAACCAATCAGAGCACGCAGTTGAGCTCCTGCGTGCTGAATGCAGTGTTAACCAGGAAGTCTCGTCTCGCTCATTCAGCATCAACATGTTTCGCTGTGTAAAGAGTTGTGCTCTTTAGTGTTTATCTTTGTGCATAGTCAAGCCCTTCATTATGGCTCCAAAACAATCTGCTACTGCTTCAGGGGCTGTGCCCAAGCGCAAGAAGAAGATGTTAACGATTGCCGAAAAGGTAAACGTTTTGGATTTGTTGAAGGCTACGATTCTTTTTATTTAAAAAGTAGGAAAGGAATATAAGATCTACGGCTGCAGTGTCCTTTTAACCAGGGTGTAAAACGAGTTGTAAGTGGATGTAATAAGGCAGTAGTCTGGATGGAATCTGCTTTAGGGATTTGGATTGAAGACTGCCAGAAGAAGAACAACGGCAGTGCTACACAATCGCCTGAAGTGGCTCCTTTACAAGGGCTGTAACGCTCTCCTTTGTTGTGCAGTAAAATTAAACTCATTGTTATCGGAAAAGTCATCGTGTCATTGTTGGTGAGTAACCATAATTAATTTTCTTCTTACAGTGCTTAGTACATGTACGTACATTTAGTGTCACTGTACACACATTTACTGTATACTATTTTTCTTGCATTGTACGTATTTATTGCTGGTGACCTGTCTATCGTAATGGCTGTAACATATGTGATATCGGAGACACTCAATATCTTTAAAATAATATTTAGGTTTTACTGTATATAAACAGTGTGTTAATATACATAATTTCAATGAATCTTATCTAATATCTAAGAGAATACAAAGGGATTATGGTGTATAACTCTGCGGGGAATATTTATAAACAGTGCGGGAGAGTTTATAAGGGCTTAAAATATATAAAAATAACCATACAAACATATGGTTTCTACTTCGCGGATTTTCACCTATCGCGGGGGGGGTCTGGAACGCAACCCCCGCGATCGAGGAGGGATTACTGTAGTTCACAGCAAAATCAACATTTTTATATCACATATGTTTTTATTCTGATGGAGTTAAACAGTCTTTCTATTTCATTTTCTCAATTATTTCCCCCCCAATACCCTTTTGTTGACCTTTACCAATATTAATCCATTCTTATTTTGGGTTTCTATTTTTAATTTTTTTAATTTTTTAAGATTTTCACAGCTCATGTGAGCTGGTTCTAATATGCTGGTTTTTTGTTTACTCTTCAATACTTTAAATTTCATACCATCATGAGTAAGCTTCCAAAGAGAAAAGAAATTAAGTGAGCAGTAGCTTACCAGTGATTGTGCACAAAGAAGAGATTGTACAGTACACATGCTTTTCCGTTTGTGTATATGGACATTTCATATCAATTTCAGGTTTTATAAGTCCCATTTTTTACATTGATTTTTCACATATGAACAAATCCATGCACATACTGTATAGTCTTTTCAACAGCAATTGTGCTAAGCTGGATATATCTGGTTTCTTACTGTGGTGTTACTTTGATTTCTCTATTACTGCACAAGCCAAGAACCAATAATGGGTGAGGTGCTCCGGTGAGGAGGAGTGAAAAATCATTGTCGATGTTTACTAATTTACTCAAGTAAAGATTTACTTTTTTACTTGGCTTTGGGTCTGCTGGATCTGTTCCTGTCAGAGCTTTCTCTTGTTTCCAAGGTACCTGTGGTGGTGTAGGAAACTGTACTAACTGACAACTTGGCTTTCTTTGCAGTTTCCTTAATTGAATAACATGTTTAAGGGTTACACTGGGCTGTTTGTCTTTGTTTGTTAATTGCCGTTTTCTTGCCATTATGTGATACCCTTATAAAGTGCAATGTTGTCAAAATAAAGTTTCGGAGGGTGTAGCAACACAGTTTGTTCCAGTACTGCTTTGTATTCAGACAGAGGGTTTATAAGTAATCAACAAAAATGGGGGCACCTGTAGAAATTGTTTGAATCAACTTTCAAGTCATAATTAATTTCCAATACTGCAGAAAAGCTGTAAGTTGTTAGTGTATTATTTGTTCCCTGAAAAGTGTCTGAAAATTATATTATTTTTCAGGTTTTTTTAACATAATTACCATTAGGTACCATTACAGGTTAGTCATTAGACTTGCTTAAATTTTAATTGAAAATGGAAAAATGGGTGGTTTTATATAGAGTATGTGGGTGCAAAATATGGATAACATATTCTATTACATGTGTTTCTTTAATTTTAGTTTTTCTCCCTGCCCGTTTGTGTATGATGCATTTTTCACTTATCAGAAAAAAACTAACAGAAAAGATTAAAGAACAGCTTTATTTTGAGAATGGTGAGAATCTTGAATAATGTGCTGTGCTGTTACATTGAAATCACAACTTTAATAACTGTATAGATGTTATCTGTTTTTTCTGACATTACCTGGCCTCTACTCTTAGTATGTAGATTTTCCTCTATCAACAAATTAAAGTAACAGTTTGAGGTATGGTTGGTCTGTTTCAGGGTCAGTGGAGGATGAAGCCTGTTCCAGGAGTATTGGGCACAAGGCAGGAACCAAACCTCAACAGAGCATCGATCCAGTCAAGGACCTAGTCATGCACAAACCCTCAGTATTAGTTTAGTCATTATGCGATCTAACATAATTTGCACATCTTTGGGATATAGTTAGAAAAGCAGAGCACTCAGTGATGCATTGACCGGGTATGGAGTTTGAACCCGGAACACTCATATGTCCTGTAATGGACATTATATTATCAAACATGACCTTGCTGGCAGGTTTTTGGAAGATTTGTTGTTCTGTAAGAACAATTCCGGCAAAGACCATAGTAACCTTTCTGTGTTTCGCAAACCTTCAGTTGTATTGAAATTTCTGTTACATGTGTTTCGTTTTTCAGGCCTTAATGGGGAAGCATCTCTGGTATTCACTTATCATACATGACCAAATGCAGAAACATTTACCATGCCAGAATCATTCATACATATATTTGTTACTTATAAGTCAAATGAGTGATTTGTGAAAAGAATGATTATTATAAAGTCCAGATTCATACACTGTTGAACTGATAAAGTAAACATGTGAGGTGCCTTTTTTTAAGTGACAACAACCTTCTATTTTCTTGCCTGTAGGCTCTGGTTTCAGCAGGAAACCAGCTTACTCAAGAGCCATTACCTAAACATGAACACAGTGCCTTATTTAACAGCTTCCTCGTCACTCTGGACTTTTGGGGGCAGGGAGAACTTAGCCATTTTAGAAAGTGCTGTGTTCTTCACATTGGCTCCTAGAACATACCCAAATAAATTAAAACTCTTAAGAAAGCTACTGCCTCTTTTCGTCTTGCTCTGTGTGCTTCAGCTAGGAGTCAGTGGCGGTTATGATACAGGCCCGCCTCTGTGATACTGGAATACGCTGGGGGTTTGCTATTTATTCAGCTCTACTCTCCTGAGGGCTGCTTGGAGAGTCAATAAAAAACTGTGAAGTTCTAGCCTGGCCTCAAGCAGGGAGATGATCTGTCAGCAAGCCTAGGTGATCTTGATAGCACAGACAAGGCATGGACTGGAGGTGAGAGGCAACAAAAAAAGCTTGCAAATATTTGAAAAGGCTTTTCAGTTGGAGCAGAGAGTTAAGCATATTTTAATTCCCTTATAATCCAATCATTTATTCCATTTCACTTGTCCAGCATTATTAATAACCACTTTTTTGAATGATGCTTATTTTAATGTTGGTTTGTATATGGTCAGAAATAAATGTTTATCTCATGATTTCACAGAGAGCAGAAATAACAGAATTGCTCGTTCAGTGGGCTTCAACGTGGGCCCAAATGGAATAAGAGCAATATCAAAACATCCTTTAAAATTGTTTGCTGCATAATACAAATGCCATATGTTCACAACATCCTAAACATACACTGGTGAGGCAAAACATGATGACAAATCCTACAGTATATGAAGCATGTGACATTGACTGTTTCATAACAATGGCCCTTGTCAAGCTTGGGGGTACATTATATAGTAATCTGACATATGATGTTAACCTGCATCTAGCCGTGCAAGTAGGCCCTCCAACCTGCAGGGACAACCTGGGGGTTGGTGGCAGGATTGGCACTCCAGCCACCATGAAAATACTCACACCGTTCAATTTAAACAAGTGTGGTGCTGAGGTGTCGCCCATTAAATGGCTGCACTTGGGTCCTAATCTGGGATCCTAAGGTGGTTTTTCATGTAGTGGGTGCTCCAAAAAAAAAAAAAAAAAGGTTTTGGAATTCAGCGTGTTGAATGCAGAAGATATTGGCAGGTGTAAAAAGCTGGGTGACTTTGATAAAGGACAAACTGTTATGGCACGGTGACCTGATCACTGCATTTTCAAAATAATAAGGTTTGTGGGGTGGTCATAGTCATCCATGGTGAATACCTATCAACAGTGATCTGAGAACGAAAAACCACATATGAGTATCGGATCAGACCTTGGATCAATGGAGGAACTTCACTTCATTCGATGAATCCAGTTTTCATGTTGCATTATGTGGAAGGGCAGGTATGTGTGTATTGTTTAACTAGGCAAGAGATGGCATCTGTATACTGTACACTGTGAGAAGAAGACAAGCCAATGACAGGATTGTAATGTTTTGGGCAACGGTGGAAAATCCTGGGTCTGGGCATGAACATAGATGTTAATGTGAGGAGTATCATCTATCTAAACATTGTTGAAGACCAGGTACATCCCTTCATTGCAATGATATTCCTTGATGAAAGAGGCATCTTTCAACAGGATATTATATACCCTGCCAGACTGCACAAATTGTTTGGGAATGGTTTGAGGAATGTGACAAAGAGCTCAAGGTGTTGCCTTGGCCTTAAAATTCCCCAGATCGCCATTCAGTGAAGCGTCTGTAGGATTTATTGGAACAGCAATCCATGGCAGCTCCACCTTGTAAATCAGAGGAGTTAGAGTATTTTCTGCCTGCTAATGTCTTGGTGTCAGATACAACAGGATACTTTCAGAGGTTTTGTAGATTTCATCCCTCAGTGGTTCAGAGCTGTTGTGGAAGCATACACATATTAGGCAGGTGGTCATAATATTTTCACACATCATTACTGAACTATTGTTAAATAAACCATTTACAGAAAACGTGCTAGAAATGAAGAGTCAACTGTCCCCTCATTTGTTGGTCTTACATTTATGTTCAGAGTGGTAAGGCATAAGTGCAATACTTAAAGGTTATTCAATAGCAGTTTGTAAATTGACTTTATGCATCCCACTTGTGCATAAATACTAGGCATATTTCTACATGGTAATGTTTTCTCCCACTTTTCCTTAGCTTTTAATTGATTATTCATTTTGACTTGCAATATCCAGTCACCCACTCTGCCTGACCATCATGACAAATCTGCTTTCTTTGCACAGTATGGCCCACCTCTGTGTTTTCAAATAAGACTCCATAGTGATCACTAGTCACTATGAATAGCAGCTTACTTATGCTTTTATCTCTCATTTAGACAAGCAATAACATTAAGTGTCTTGCTGTGAAATTCAGTTCTAGTTTCATTGAATGTAATAGTTCAGTAGCAATTTGTTCATTGGTCTGCAATCTGACATTCTGGGCAAACAAATTCAGAAGCTCTCTCTGCAGACTCATCAGTATGTCACCTCTCAGGAGGAATACTTTGGTGTTGTGATTCGATTAAAGTTGGTATTTGAACAGTCTTTTTGGTGCTTAAGAGTTTCAGGGTTTTTGCATATTGCTCAGTTCTTGTCAAAAGTTCTTTATAACTGTTAAATTAAAAAGTAACTAAGAAAAATTACTCATGCATAGAGAGATACAAAGTAGAGTCCATTGTTCTTGGTAATTCATGGTTGTAGGTATGCCTTATTACGTATAAAGCACACAGTTATACAGCAAATGAAAATGAGAATATGTTGAACTCTAATTCCAAATGAGGTTCAACTTAGTAATTTATGTAAGGTGTTAACTAAGTGGGAACCTAGGGTAACAGCAATCCAGTTTGATTGTGAACCAGAGAAGGTGAACATTATGGTCAGTAATATAAATAATATGCTTTGCAACTCCATTAAGTTTCTGACCTCTTCTGTAGGGCTGCACATTGGGTTTATTTTTTATTTTTATTTATTCATATTATTCTTTTAATTTTATTGATTTTATTGTAATCATTCCATACAAATAGATCAGTTTTTACAAAAAATAGGATTGAAAACAAATCAACCCCCACCCCTGAGAAAGAGAGCATGGCCAACGGAGTAAAACTTAAAGCTAGTAAAAATAATTAAATTGATGAGTTTTATAAGTGGATAAAGATAGATGGAGAAGAAAAAGAAATGGGAAGAGAATCAGCTTCCTCAGTGCTTTAAGAGCTTAATCTAAAATGTTATTGTTACATCCTGCCAGGTTTTTAAAAAGTTCTGCACAGATCCTCTAAGTGAGAATTTGATTTTTTCCAATTTCAAATAGTATAAAACATCAGTTACCCACTGACTTAAAAGAGGAGAGTTAGGATTCTTCCTGTTTAGCAAGCTAAGTCTACGTTCCAATAGTGTAGTAAGGGTGATCACATTTTCTTTGTCTTTTTCAACTTTAAGCTCATCTGGAAGTAGGGAATCCATTCCCGGATGGGTTTATCCATTCCTGGGAATTTCAGGATCCTTCATGTTATTCCTGGGAATCCCGGGCTCCCGGGGATAACGCAGTGCACAGGCATCTCACATGTGAATGGTTTTAGAACGACCGACACCTATTTTTAATACTAAACTATTGCAATATGTCGACACCAATAAAAGACTAACCTTATGTACAAGCAGTTCATGCTGTCATATAAGTACATGTATCTAGTTTAGGGGTGCCCAATGCATCGATCGCAATCGACCGGTAGATCGCAAAGGTACTGCAGGTAGATAGCGTTGCATTCAAAACATTAGTGTATCATATGCCCTATGGCATTTGCCACTTGATTGACATACAGGGCGGCCAGTCTGAGATGTCTTTTCTTCTAACACACTGGTCATCCCGCAAACACGATCAAACGCGCGTGCTACTGCAAAACTCCGGCTGTGATCTAGTTAGCCTTCCAATTTATATCGACTACAGAAGGGATTTAAAAAAAAACTGTTTGGGGAGGGTATGGGCTGGATGTGGAATTGGAAGAGGATTTTTTTTTCTCACAATGTCACAGTCGAAGTGTGTTTGTCTGATCTGTCAATCTATCATTGCTATTGCAAAGAAGGAAAATGTGGAAAGGCACTTTCGAACTGTTCATAAAAACTACGAAACTGACTTCCTTCCGAAAAACAATCTGAGAAAGAGAAAGGAGAGGGAACTAAAATCGCAGTTAATTGGACAGCTGTCATTTTTCAATGCCTTGATTTGGGGAACATCCAAAATTTTGCGTCAGAGCTGGAGATGCAGTGGAAGGTGTGTGCGCAACTTGACAGCATACGCTACACAGAGCAGATTGAAAATTGTCTGTCAGACTTTGACAGAAGGTTTCAAGACTCAGCTTTACTTGAGCCAATCACTACATTTAAGTGCTGTCCATTTAGGGAAGATGTTGAGGGTGATTCACATCAGAAATTGCAACACTGTTTCACCTAAAACTTGTCTAGAGTGGAGGATGAGATTTTGACACTACAGGATGACATTCAGCTGAAGTATGGGGTCATGGACAGTTTTGGAACTTACTCGCAGAGGAAAAATACCCAAACATGAGGAAATGTGCTACCTCCTTGACTGCATTATTCGGCTCTACTTATCGAGTCAGCCTTTTCTCACATGAAGATTATTAAATCCAAATACTGTAGTGACCATAAATGTATTGAATTTTTATTGTGCCATAAGGGTTATTCAGTTATGCAAGGTACAAGAACATATATTTTATGTATAAAGTATACTCAGTGTATATATATATAATATATATATATATATAT
>JANRMT010062814.1:40992754-41029227 GCA_026402145.1 Polypterus bichir lapradei
TATATATATATATATATATATATATATATATATAATATGAGTCATTTTTACAGATGAGTTGGTTAGGTGGCAATGTACCACAATGGTTAGTGTTGCTGCCTCACATTTCTAGGGACCTGGGTTTGATTCCCTGCTAGGTCAGTCATGGTGCAGCTTGCATGTTGTCCCAGCTTCATTGTGGGATTTTTTTCTAGAGAGTCAAGTTAGTTTGCTAGGTTACTCTAAAGTAGTCCTGTGTGGGTGTGTACAGTTGGCATCCCAGATGGAGTTGGTTGCTGCCCTGCATCTAATATTGTATGAATAGGGTCTGACTCTTCACAATCTTGTATTACAAAAAATAGGTTCAGAAAATTGACAGATGGCTGCAGCCATTTGTTGGAAAGACATGATAGGTCAGTATTACTGCTCCATCACAACTCCAGGGTCCTTACTTATTTTGTTGGTACAATCACTACCTTTGTTGAGCTTGCACATTCTCCCCAAGTTTGTTTTTCTGTGGAAACTACCAATTGACATGAATGAAAGGTTAACCAGTGGCTCTGAGCTAAGCCGATGTCACATTAGTCAAGCATTGCTTCATTTTGTGACTGCCTGGTGGAGTGCTTCCTGATGGAGCAGGTGCTGTACAAACAGCTAACAGGTATAACAAGATCAGCTGCAATCTCAGCCCTTTTTTTTCCACCATTTTGTCATGGTACGTAAAACATGACGCATCAGACAGATGAGCTTCTCTTCTTTTTTTAATGTCCAACACACCTCATTGCTGCACTCTACACATTGGCAATCGTCATGCACACTAAGCCCACCGTCTACAACTGAAGGCAAATTTGATTTTAAGGGACCGAGTCACAGTCACAGTGCTTTTAGGATGGACTCCAGCCTCCCATAACAGAAAAATGAATGGAGCTGTTTGCTGTAATTTTACATTATGGATTCTACATTTTGGTTTTCATTTTTTCCCCCGTCATTATATACAGTATATACTGCAGTACTAGTAAAACATGTTACCAAAACAGTTTTTTTTAAGCTGGTGTAGGTCTTTTGTATAGACGTCCCTTTAATAGATTATTAGAGAGATTTGTATATATACAGACTTGAATGTAATGTACTCAGTAGTTTCATGTATCACGCTTCTCATTGGGCACACTGCATTACATTGCACTTCCTATTTTATTCATTTCTATGACACTGTGTCATTTGCAGATGCCAACTACACACATTATATACATTCCAAAGGTATACCTTCACCATTAATAATAAATCACCAATTGTATTCTGTTTCATACATCAACAAAATTGTTTTATTCAGCATATTTCTGCCTTTTTTGGGAGATTTGGATTTAGTTTTTTCACATGTGTGCCATTGTTACTGGAGAAAGTCTGTGCTTATGGTTGTGAATTCTATGCAAAAGCAGGGTGAGGGAAGTGTTGAGGTTAATGTATTACTGTATGCTGAATTTATTGTAAATATATTGCAGATGTTGGTGAGGACAGGATATGTTTGTGTGTAGTGCTCACCCAACACCTATGTTAATGTATATAACAGGTAAATTGGTCATAAATCTAGTTAATGAGATGAGCAATAGACCAAAAGGATTTTAGAAAATATAAAGTTCATACAATACACATGACTTTGTTAGCACTGACTCTGGATTTGAAATTTCTGTTGTAAGCACATTTTGTTATTTAACTCTGAATACAAAGGAGCTGTCTCAAATGTTGAATACACAGTAACGTGGATGGTAATGGGCAGTAAGAAAGTCTGTACACTAATGAAGTATATGTTTGCAGTTTGAGTTATGTATCTTTTTAGAACCAAGGTCTCTTGCAGCTTATGATGTACAAATGATCCTGATACTGCTCTGTCTGCTTCAGATATTATTTTACATTATGCTTTAGGTGTCTTACTGGCAAAGTTAATCTAAACTCTGCATATTTCACCATTGATCTCTGAGACCTGTCACTTGCAAGTCCCTGCAGCAAGCATCTCATAGTAGGAAGACATTTGAAAGGACAATTTGAATGTGTTGTGAAGTGCTATCTTACACAGACCCTCTGTGCTGACTGATGGGTCTCAGTCATCAATACATATTTAACCCTTCATTGGAAAAAAGATTGTTTTATTCATGGTACAATACACTTGGTAATTGCTATGTATCTTATATATTTTTCTGTTTTTACTACTTTATGAATTTTTTTTGATCATTTTCTTTTATGATGTAGCTTTTAATGTGACCCTGCTGTTTCCAGGGTTAAATATTCAATGGTGAATTTTACTATAATTGAGCCCGACATGAGTATGTAGAGTGTGTGCCCCTTGATAGATAGCATCCCATCTTGCCTTGTGAGGAATGCTGTCATGATAGACTATATTAAACATTGAAAGACAGATGGTTCATCTAATGGATGAATGAACAGAATATTCTAATGAGAACTGAACACAGAACATGGCAGATTTGAGTTTTATCACCAAATAAAGTGAATGGCTTTTTGTGATCCACAGAGATACAGTAATAAACATTTAATGTGTATATATAGGTAGGCAAAAAGCAAACAAGCTCACATTTGCGAAATGAAAAGAGAATGACATTCATTATCACCATCATCATCATCATCGTGAATAAGGTAGTATTTAGAATTGAGGGTGCTGGATTCACTATTCACGTGTCCACTTGGACGTCAGTTTGATCCCATATCCAAAAGGAATGAAGGTTAGGTGAATGGTAGATTTTATTTTGGTATAACGTGACGTGTGCTGTTTCTTTGTGTGTGCGTGCGTATGCACTGCGATGATTTTGTCGAGGTGAGTCATTGACTAGTGGGAGTGAGTCATACTAGATGACTGACCTTCATGGAAGTACACTGCCAAATGCTTCTAACTTGGTAATTACCGGTTATGTCAGTGAAGGCTGTTACTGAAAATTGCTGGACAGTCGTCTAATATGACATTGTCTTAAATGGCTTTCCAGGCTTCAAACACAGGACTTTCTACTTCCCGTAAATACCGTAATTTCAGGAATGTTTCCTAACTTTTCTAACTATAAAAAGAAAACAAGTGACAGCTATGACTAAAGGTTCAACAGGGGTTTCTTAAATCCTGCCTCCCTAAAGTTGAAAGCAGCTAATATGACACTAAGAAATGAAGGCACCTTTCGTGGGCCTTCATGCAACTTTTTTTAGCCCATTGTTCTACTTTCCTTGTCCTCGCCCAGCTGTGTCCCAGCAGTAATCTGAAATGTATCTGTGAGAGCTACAGTAGACTTGGCCTGATTAGACCTCTTCTTCTCAAGGCCTACAGTCACTTGTGTTTGAATAAATGTCACTTCAGGCTTTCTCTCCACCGTCTAATTTGCAGAGCTGCTACAGGCATACAGTATACCCATTTTGTTTGTTGCCTCAAGTGTAAAATAAATAATTCAGCCAGGCAAAAGCAACTGCAGTTCCAAATGTATTTGCAGTATTGTTGTGTGACTGTACAGATAGGCTTTGACTCAGAGGTCTATTAAGGGGAAGAAAATGGCGTTCGTTTTCCTGACAAGTGTATGATTTATTGATTCTCACAATTAGTACCAAATGACTCGTATTTGGATCTGCAGTGTCCAAGAAGTAAATCTTCAGTTTTTAAGCCTGTATGGTGCGTTGAGGTTTGGTTGTCAAAACCTTGAGTTTCCCACAAGAAAGCTGTTCAAATTATTACATTAGCCCAAGTCTGTGGCTATCACTATATGTTTTTGCCAGCAGACTCTGCAATTACTTACTTGCTTTCAATAATAAATCATGCTGTTTAGTCTATTATGAAAAAAATGACTTTCCTGTAATAGAAGAAAATGCTCTGCAATACGTTAAAGTGCACAACAGTGTCATTGGTGGTAAAATCCAGAGCTGAAATTCATGTAATAGGAGGATCTATTAATTTAGCTAATCTGTGTTATGTTTTGAGGGAGTCAGTAACTATCCTGGCAGCATGAGACACAAGGCAGGAACCAACCATGGGCAGAATGCCAGTCAATAACAAGACACGGTCATACTGAGCCAATATACTCAACCATTTATTTTGTTCAGATAGTGCTCTACTTACATAAGGTAGTGCATTTGCAGTAGGTTAAACAGTCATATTTCTTGGGTAGAATCGACAGTCCTTTACTGGGGTTAGGCAGGAAAAATAAAAGCGTAATGGGCTTTATTGCCCATGCAGTAAATTTCACCTGCAATAATTGTAACTTTTCTGTTCTTCTACCAATCAGCTGAAATTCTTCTGCAGATTTACATGAAAATTGGCCTACATACTATAGCTGTGTTGAGCCAACACAAAATCTTGACAGCTGTCTAATCTGTACCTCAAGAGGAACTCTAAATAAGAAATAAAAGTCATGCCTCATGTAATTTATCATGGAGCTGGTTTAAGTCCCAAGGAAGTTGTACTTTTAAGGTTATTTGGCTGCATTTTGTGCCCGTTTAATTTTTGCTTCTTTGAACTTTAATAGCATTATTTAACTAAGGAGATGGTAAAGTTTTGAACAGACTTGAAATGTGATTGGTGACAACGCTGCAGTATAAGACTTCCTGTTCCTAACCTCAACCACCTTTAACCTATATATGGGACCCTCTTTAGGCTGCTAAATTTCCATGTGTGGCACATCACTGAGAGTGTTTGTCTTTTAACTGTCAACACAACACCTAATGTGTTTGATATGTATATAATACAATTTGGCAGGTTCAAGTGAGGAATGATACAGACAACCAGCCCCAATGAAGCTTTTTGCCAGTACGTCATTGTCTGTACTTGCCAATCTTTAGAAGAAGATCGAGTCAGATTTTGAATTACCACAGTTAGGTTGTCGGCTTCTCTGAGGTTGACACAATTTTTCTCCGGACTGTTCTTGTCCTGCTGCCTAATACTGTAGCATATTGATTTGAGTCTAGAGAGTAAATTAAGCAAATAACTGACATTATATGTACATACACTTTCTGTACCAAATTGTCCTGTATTATTCACCATTGTTCTTTATTCCACTGATAGTGTTCAGGGTTGCTGGGAGCTGAAGCCTATTACAGCAACGTTGCACTCCGGGTAGAAATTAACTTTTAACGGGGGACCAGTCCTTTGCTTGATGCTCTAATATAAACATCAACAATCATTTTACTTTGTTTTCCTGAAGTGGCCCTATGGACATTTTATGTTATAATACTAATTCATTAAATTTATATAGCGCTTTTCTCAGTACTCAGCTGCTGATAACCTTCCCTTTGCACACATATAAATTAGACCAATGTTGGGCTATTTCTTTTTTTTTTTTCTTTATGACACCGTTCTATAAATACTTGTTAATGGACACCTCCATAAATATATAGCTGGAGGTGTATGTGTTACTTAGCTGCTCCCACTATACTACTATTCTGTTTCATTGTGATTACCTATCAAGCTTTACTCATGCCAACTGAATCTTAACGAAATTTTCTATATGCACAGAAATTTATAAAAGTTGTTGGGCTTCTGATAAGTAATTGCATTTTTTCTTCAGTAGTGTTCTTACCAACAGCATCTACCACAAAATGTTACCTTTTTTCGGTTGTTTAGTTTGTATAACATCTTTTTTTTTTTTTTGACAATGGCTAATGTGTAAGTTGAAAATTAAAAGTACCATATAATAGCCATGGCAACCATTGATAAGCAGAAGGTTTGATGTTTTGCAGTAAAAGTACAGCATTTTCCAGTATAAAGATGTTTGAATATAAAGAATTAAAATAGAACTGTAAATATCGTTGGCCATTTGGCCAGCATTAATATTTAATTTAGTGATGGACTGGCATTCTGTCTGGGGAAGGTTTTTTAGCTGTCGGTGTAAACTTTGAATCTCCAGTCTCTGAACTTTGAAAAAGACAATGTGGAAATGGATGAATAGGGCATTGACTTTATTCAAATTGCAAATACTTTAAAACATTCTGATCCACTGACAGGGTAGCTGGTCCAGAGATCATTTTTAATTATTTATATTCTCACAGATCACTTCTGTTTAAACGTTTAAGGGCCAGAAAGGTGTCAGTGCACATTCAGACGATATGAGGCATGTAGTGTATCAGGATCATTTGGTACAAATTATAAAGTTTATTTATCATTAAACACTTGATTGAACAACTGTGAATTTGTAAGATTAATCCATTAAATATTATTTAATATTGAAAGATTTGTGTGTGTGTGTGTGGTTATTGATTCTATGCTAATGTGTCTTAAAGCTGCCTAATGTAATGGAGTCATTGAAACTGGTGAGCTGGAGTCACTTCTAAGCTGGGCGTCCTTAACATATTTTATTCATTTTCAGAGTTCATGTTTAATTCAAATGACCTGTTACTTGTTCAGTATGCCATGTTACACATTTCATGTAGCACAACAAAAGAAGATTACAGTTTGAAACAAACTTCAAAATTGGCAAGCAGTATTGGTGGAATACCATGAACCTTCATTAAACATGAACAATTATACTGCACAAAGTAAACCTGAAAGCAGAAATAATACAATAAATAAATGCATATAAACAAAAGTGTTTGATCACAGTTTGTCATTCAGTACACCCAGAAAGAAATATCTGAAAAATAAACAATTACTGTAATTCCAATAATCTGTAACAATTTAATAGAATCCACTATCTTATTTCCATCTCTTATTATGTACACTTATAAATCAAGCCTACATAAAGTATTAGAGCCTCACAAAATCATTTAGAAAACAAATGTGTCTTTGTTTATGGCCAAGTTAAAGCAGAAACATTATTATCTGCACCAGAGACACAGGCTGGTAAGACACCCCATCCATCCTTACGTATTCCGCAGGTAAATTCAGACTTTGCCCTGACTAATCTGGTTAGATTTTAATATGCACGTCATTTATACAAAAGCATTTGTTAGAATTAGGGCTGATAAGGAGAATCTGTTAGGAGGCGTGCATATCTCCATTTTACACCATATGAAGATCTATCTATCGATCGCAGGAATAGGCAAGTGTAAGCTTTTTCAGCAAATGTTTCATTTTTCAAGTTCTACAATAATAAGTCAAATTTAATAAATATATATAAGGTGGTACTGGTGGAACAAATACTTTTTAAAAGGGACTGGAAGAAAGGCGTAGTCGAAACAAAACTAATTTGCAACCAGTAGAGTTGCCAAACATTAAAACCAAATGCTGTAATCCACGGATGTTAAACTCAAGGCCTAGAGGGCCGCAGCGGCTACAGGTTTTCATTCAGACCCTTTTCCTAATCAGTGACTTGTTTTCACTGCTAATTCACATTTTAATAGCCCTACTAGAAGGATTCAGTCCTCTGAATTGATTCATTTCCTCATTAAAATGCAGCCAAACAGAAATGAGACGTGAAATGAGCCAACAGATGACCAGCTAAACTGGGGCTTCAAACTCCAACCAGTTTCTTGATGAGAAGCCAATTCTTGCTGTTAATTAAACTCATTATTTAATTCCATAGCTTGTTGTTGCTCTCGTTCTGCCACAGCAGACATTTCCAAAACTGTTGATTTTCTGTTCCTCATAAGAACATTGTCAAAGTGTTTTGGTGAGTTGAGAGAGCAACCTTACTGAGACCTTCACCTTTCTTTATTTTCAGATATTGTGTGATGTGGCGGCTTGTTTTGTGTCTCATTATTGTTTGGCTGCTAATTAAGGAAAAAGAAACAACTATGGGGCCTGAGTCAAGTTAATTAAAAGAAGTAATTAGCAGCAAAAACTGGTCACAAATTAAGAAGATGGTTAGAATGAAAACCTGCAGCCACTGTGGCCCTCCAGGACTGGAGTTTGACACTCCTGCTAAGCTTAACCTTAGTCAAAAAGAAATCAGGAGCAAATTGGCAGCGAATCAACTTTAAACACACTCACCTTGCTTTCAGTTTGTCAAACTCGAACAAATAGGAAGTGTCCTCGCTGACCTTTACACATTTGACCCATTATGTCAAACATTGTGATCTTCCAGTCATATACTGCATTAATGTGTTCAAGCAGACGGTAAATCTGAGTTGCAGAGTCAGAAAGTCCATGTTGAACACTACAAATTCGGAAATACAATTTGGACAAAACAAAGCTACACGCATTGTCCGAGTTAGTGCTAATCTTTCTAACCTTTCACCTTAAGACGGTTATTTAAAATAAAACACAGTATCCTGGACAGCCCGAAATGACATTTTTTAGGTTGAATTGCATTTGGAGTAAAGTGGTACATTGTTTAATAGATTTGTTTTTTGCTCTCTTTCCACATAAAAATGCTATTTCTCGTTTATTTATTTAAATTATTTATTTGCAAAGCAAGTAACAAATTAACAGCAAACTTGCGTTTCTCCGAAAAGACCTACTGAAAATTCACATTAATGCACTGAAGTGGAGAGGTGAAACGTCACAACTCGGAGCTCCGAATGGTCCAAGAGCATGTGAACGTAGCAATAATCTGGCAATCAAATGTTCACAAAATGGCTGTGCCCATGACTGCCAAGATGGCGTCGTGGAAGGTCACTAAGATTTTTTTTTTCTTAAAATGAATTGCTTCCTAGTTAACTGTAGGTCTGTAAATAAGCAGTATACTAAAAGGAGATGGCAGAGTTCATGTTTAAATGTGAAACAAAAATGCATGTTGTAATCCCTGTACAACCCTAATAACACGTTGAGCGAGACATTGTAAGGCTCTTGGTCTGTACCCGAGGCAGACACCTTTCTCAGCTGGTCGAGGACTGTCAGAAGGGGGATGAAGTTACCTGAAGAGCCCAATCATAAAAGCTGAGAGCATGGAAAGAAGGTTTGCAGAAAATCAGCTGCTAATGTCAGTTGACCTTGGTGTGTGGCCACCAGCAAGTCATAAGTAGGATCCTGCATTTGGATTGGCTCAGGGAGTTGGAGAAAGTTTGGCAGATGGTGTTGCCACTGACCTCAGGTGAGCAGTGTGAGACAAGGCCAGCGGCGTGTGTGTAGGCTCAGGGTGAGGCAGCCAGGAGCATGTGGAGCCATAGAACATCAGGGGCAACCAAAGCAGGAGACAGTGGGTTCGACCAGGAAGGCACCAAAGGACCAGCAACTACTAGTGCTGTCATATTGCTAAATGTGTTTCTTACACTCCGTCACAATAGATGGATTAGGGTCACTTGAAAAAGGTACTGCATTAAATGACATACTGTAGGTTTATACAACCACTGGCAAAAAATGATTATCTTGGTGAATATTCATTCAGTTGTTTTTCTTAGTTGCAAAAAAACAAATCACAGATATGACACAAAACTATTTTACTGAACAGCTGAACATTCTGGCATTAAATTAAAAAAAATTAAATGAAATTGTAATTAATGGCACATTTTTTGTTCAGACCAAGTAGAGGAACAAATTATGGAATTACTCAACGATGAGGAAAAAATTATGGGAACCTTAACCCAGAAACTTACAATCAGCACTTTGTTGCAACTTTTGTGACAGCTGGAATTCTCTGAGGCATGGACTTCACAAATGAAAAACAATATTCTTCATCAATCGGGTTCCAGCTTTCTTGTATAGTAGTTGACAGATGAGCTTTGCGGGATGAAGCCTTGTCATGGACCATTTTTTTTTTAAAGTATAAGAAAAAGTATAAGTAAAGTAAAGAAAGTATAGGAATTGTGAAAAAATTCAACCTCGAAATTTTTATGAATCTTGACGGTTTAGAGCGTCCCGAGTCTGAAAATACTATTTTTTAAATTATGTCTGTCTGTGTGTAAATACGATAACTCGAAAATGCTTTGCTCAACGTCAATAACATTTTTTACAGGACACCCACACACCAAGCACACACTGGGGACAATTTAGGATCGCCAATGCACCTAACCTGCATGTCTTTGGACTGTGGGAGGAAACCCACGCGGACAACAACATGCAAACTTCAAGCAGGGAGGACCCAGGAAGCGAACCCAGATCTCCTTACTGTGAGGCAGCAGTGCTACCACTGTGCCACCCGTAGTACTGAAACAGTTCTAGTGAAATTAGTAAATGACATGAGAATTAATGCAGATGCAAATAAAATATCAGTACTTTGGTTGTACAGTATAATGTAAATTACCATAGACATGCTGATGACACACAGCTCTATTTATCCATTGTGCCTGATGACCCAGAGGCTCTAAACCTTTTAATCCACTGTCTTATTAGTATGAATTTCCTGAAACTAAACCGGGAACAAAAAAGGATTATTACTTATTGGCAGCATAAACAAAGTGAGAATCTTAGAAACTGAATTAATCATCTGGCCCTGTGAATCAAACCAGAGGTCAAGAATTTAGGTGTTATTATTGACTCCGATCTTAATTTCAGATCACATATTAATAATATTACCAAGACTGTTTTCTTCCATCTAAGGGACATTGCAAGGGTGTGATCTCTTATCACATTTAAAGAGATTACTGCAATGCTATCCTATAAGGACTACCCAAGAAGGACATAAATCGGCTACAACTTGTCCAGAATGCAGCAGCAAGAATTTTAACCAAAAGGAAAAAATATGAGCATATATCCTCAATACTAATATCTTTACATTGGCTGCCAATGTTCTTTAGTATCTATTTTAAAATACTTCTTTTTGTATTGTCACGCACGCGAGCATAGGGAGCCGCCTAAAGACCCAACGAGCAGCGTAGTATATCGTGCCAGGAGACAAAGGCAGGGTACTAACATCTCTTTCTTTATTTCCACAGAAAGACCAAAGCAACACTGCCTTGAGTTTACCCGGACTCCCTAACCACGCGCTACCACTTTCACATTCCTTCCTTCCTTCCCTCTGGTCCACCTCTGATGACGTCATGACTCCCATCCATCACCACGGTTCCTTCCCAGCATTCCATCTGCCTGTGTCCGGTCCCACCCCATAAATTGTTCCCCTACGCCATTTCATGTTGTCTGTTGTAACGCATCTAAGCAATAACTGACCTTTCTGAAACCACAGTATGGCTGGAAACCCCAAACCTTTATGATTGTTTTTGTCTTGTTTTACAGTATATAATGCTTTAAACAATCTTGCCCCTACCTACATCTCAGAATGCCTGTTTCCATATGTACTAAATTGTAATCTTAGATCTGCAAATTCTAGATTGCTTGTTTTTCAAAGATCAAAGCATAAAATAACTGGTGGGGCAGGTTTCTGCTCTTATGCACCTAAAATTTGGAATAATTTACCAATAGAAATACTCCAGGCTAAATCTGTGGAACATTTCAAAATGACTCCTAAAAACCCTTTTTTTGATCTGGCTTTCCACGAATCATATCATAGTAAAGTGACCAAAATTATATGTTTAGGTGTTTGATGTGTTAATAACGTACCCAGAAATTAATCCGTTTTTTCTTTTTATGTTTTTTGTCTCCCATCCTGCACCACCCACACCTGCTCAAAGCACTCTGTTCTGCAGTCACCTGGATTAAACGAGGAGGCCTTGGAAACCTTTATTATCGACTGTGCTAACTTGATCAGCTGTGCCCAGCAGAGGGTGGTGACCAGCTGCCCTGGGTCATTCAGACTTTCATGTTGCAGAAACTGATTACCATCAGACCTAACTATTTGACTTGCTTGTTTCTGTTTTCTGACCGTGGCCTCAAGAAGTTTAACTTTCTCCTATGGCTTTTTTGTTTTCCTCTTCTCGGTGTCACCTGGTCAAACATTCACATTTTGGAATCAAGAAATCCATATACATTCTCGTTCAAGTGAAACCGCTGTTTTATTTGCTTTTGTGTCTTTTCATTAACTTTAATAACATCAAACTGTTTCTACTAAATGAGTTGTCTATGTAAAATGTAGACACATACAACAGGGTGGTCCAGATCTAATTACGCAGATCCAGATTGTCTGGATGACTTTGACTTATGCGGGGACGATTCCAGTTCGGGGGAAAGACAATTCTTCATGTTGTCAGTTCGCACACTTTTCGATGGTCCGGGATTTTTCAGGTGATTTTCTATGTAATAAACTTATTTAAAGTTATAGCGTAATAAAAATTGCATAATTAGATCTGGACCACCCTATATATATATATATTTATTTTTATATAAATTAATTAGAACTGCTTGTTCTATTGTCAACCTTAATGTATAAATATTTAATTAGAAAACCTTTTGTCTGATAAGGGTGAAGGTTTGTTTTGCACTTTAATGGTTACATTTTACTTACTCACATATTAATCAGATTACTAGGACAGCATTTTTTAACTTAAGAAATATAGCAAAAGTTAGACCTCTTATAACATTGCAAGATGCTGAAAAATTAGTTCACACTTTTGTTTTCAGTCGACTAGATTATTGTAATGCACTCCTCTCAAGACTACCCAAAAAAAGACATCAATCGATTGCAATGAGTGCAGAATGCAGCTTCTAGAATCTTAACTCGGAAAAGAAAATACAAGCACATCACCCCACTTTTGATGTCACTACACTGGTTACCTGTGTCATTTAGACTTTAAAATACTGCTTATGGTTTACAAAGCCTTAAATAGATAGATAGATAGATACTTTATTAATCCCAAGGGGAAATTCACATAATCCAGCAGCAGTATACTGATACAAAGAAACAATATTAAATTAAATAGTAATAAAAATGAAAAGAAAAAAAAAAAAAATGTTAGCATTTACTCCCCCGGGTGGAATTGAAAAGTCGCATAGTGTGGGGGAGGAACGATCTCCTCAGTCTGTCAGTGGAGCAGGACAGTGACAAAAGTCTGTCACTGAAGCTACTCCTCTGCCTGGAGATGACACTGTTCAGTGGATGCAGTGGATTATTCATGATTGACAGGAGTTTGCTTAGTGCCCGTTGCTCTGCCACAGATGTTAAACTGTCCAACTTTACTCCTACAATAGAGCCTGCCTTCTTAACAAGTTTGTCCAGGCGTGAGGCGTCTTTCATCTTTATGCTGCCACCCCAGCACACCACCGCGTAGAAGAGGGCACTCGCCACAACCGTCTGGTAGAACATCTGCAGCATCTTACTGCAGATGTTGAACGATGCCAACCTTCTCAGAAAGTATAGTCTGCTCTGACCTTTCTTACATAGAGCATCAGTATTGGCAGTCCAGTCCAATTTGTCATCCAGCTGCACTCCCAGGTATTTATAGGTCTGCACCCTCTGCACACAGTCACCTCTGATGATCACAGGGTCCATGAGGGGCCTGGGCCTCCTAAAATCCACCACCAGTTCCTTGGTTTTGCTGGTGTTAAGATGTAAGTGGTTTGAGTCGCACCATTTAACAAAGTCTTTGATTAGCTTCCTGTACTCCTCCTCCTGCCCACTCCTGATGCAGCCCACAATAGCAGTGTCATCAGCGAACTTTTGCACGTGACAGGACTCTGAGTCATATTGGAAGTCTGATGTATATAGATTGAACAGGACCGGAGAAAGTACAGTCCCCTGCGGTGCCCCTGTATTTCTGAACACAATGTCAGACCTGCAGTTCCCAAGACGCACATATTGAGGTCTGTCTGTAAGATAGTCCACAATCCATGCCACCAGGTGTGAGTCTACTCCCATCTCAGTCAGCTTGTCTCTAAGGAGCAGAGGTTGGATGGTGTTGAAGGCGCTAGAGAAGTCCAAAAACATAATTCTTACAGCACCACTGCCTCTGTCCAGGTGGGAGAGGGATCGGTGTAGCATATAGATGATGGCATCCTCCGCTCCCACCTTCTCCTGGTATGCGAACTACAGAGGGTCGAGAGCGTGGCGGACCTGTGGCCTCAGGTGGTGAAGCAGCAGCCGCTCCATGGTCTTCATCAGATGTGACGTCAGAGCAACAGGCCGGAAGTCATTCAGCTCACTAGGTCGTGATACCTTTGGGACAGGGGTGATACAAGATGTTTTCCAAAGCCTTGGGACTCTCCCCTGATCCAGGCTCAGGTTGAAGATGCGCTGTAGAGGACTCCCCAGTTCCAACGCACAGGCCTTCAGCAGTCGTGGCGATACACCATCTGGACCCGCTGCTTTGCTGGCACGAAGTCTTTTCAACTCTCTGCTCACATGGGCTGCTGTAATTGTGGGTGGGGATGTCTCACCTATGCTGGTACCAGCAGAAGGATGGTTGGAGGATGCAGTACTTCGAGGTGATAGTGGGTTAGGGTGATCAAACCTATTAAAGAAGTTGTTCATTTGGTTTGTTCTCTCCACGTCTGTCTCGATGGCGGCACCCCGCTTCGAGCTGCAGCCAGTGATAATCTTCATCCCATCCCACACTTCCTTCATGCTGTTGTTCTGCAACTTCTGCTCCAGCTTTCTCCTGTACTGCTCTTTCGCCGCCCTGAGTTGGACTCGGAGTTCCTTCTGCACGCGCTTAAGCTCAAGCTGATCACCACCTTTAAAAGCCCTTTTCTTCTGGTTCAAAAGGCCCTTGATGTCACTTGTAACCCATGGCTTGTTGTTAGCATAGCAGCGTACTGTTCTTACTGGAACTACAATGTCCATACAGAAGTTGATGTAATCAGTTGTGCATTCAACAGCCTCTTCAATGTTCTCACTATGTGACCCCAGGAATATATCCCAGTCTGTAGTTCCAAAGCAGTCTCTCAGAGCCTGCTCTGCCTCAGGGGACCACTTCCTGAATGAGCGTGTGGTTGTAGGTAGCGCCCTCACTCTTGGTTTGTATTGAGGCTGTAGCAGAACCAGGTTATGATCTGCTTTCCCAAGCGCAGGCAGCGGGGTGGCGCTGTATGCGTCTTTAACATTTGCATACAGTAGGTCGATAGTCCTGTTTCCCCTGGTGTTACAATCCACATACTGGGAGAAGGCAGGTAATGTTTTGTCCAGCGTTACATGGTTAAGGTCTCCAGCGATTAGCACAAGTGCCTCAGGGTGCTGCGTTTGTAACTTAGCAACTGCGGAATGGATGATGTCACTCGCTATCTCCGCGTTCGCTTGAGGGGGGATGTAAACAATGACAACAATCACGTGTCCAAACTCTCTGGGCAAGTAATACGGACACAGACTTACGGCCAACAGTTCGATGTCCCTGCAGCAATTGGAGATTTTAACGTTTACATGTCCTGAGTTGCACCACTTTGTATTGACATAGAGAGCGAGTCCTCCTCCTTTCTTCTTCCCGCAGGTACTTGCGTCTCTGTCCGCTCTAACTGTGCTAAACCCGGGTAGCTCCACGTTAGCATCTGGGATGGTAGTTGTTAGCCACGTTTCACTAAAACACAGCAAGCTGCATTCTCTGTACGTTCTGACAGTTTTCACCAGCACAGCCAGTTCGTCAATCTTATTTGGTAGTGAGTTCACATTTCCCAGGATCACAGAGGGCACCGACGGTTTATAACGCCATTTTCTCTCAAGTTGTCTCGATTTAATCTTATCTTTTATCTTTGCGCCGGCTCGGCTGCCCCGATATCGTCTTCTTACCTCGTCAGGTAAATAAGCAACCACACCGGCATGTGCATTTCTTCTCAGTGCTTTAAGCTGACTACTTGAATAGGCGATTCTTGGAGTGTAAAAATCCATGTCAAGTAGTAAAAATAGTAAAAAGTGTCCAGGGAGCAATTCCACATAAAAGAAAGTGGCAGAAGTGATCAGTGAAATAGATAAAAATAGAGATAAAAAGGTAAAAAGATAAAGTCATATACGGAGCTGCTGGAAAAGGCTGCCACTCGGATGCGGCGCCGGAAATGATAATAATAATTCTTATTCTTATTCTTATTCTTAAAAATAATCTCGCTCCATCCTATATTTCAGAATGCCTTCCACCTTACACTCCAATTCGTAACCTTAGATCTTCAAATGAGTGTCTGCTTAGAATTCCAAGAGCTAAACTTAAAAGAAGTGGTGAGGCGGCCTTCTGCTGTTATGCACCTAAAATCTGGAATAGCTTACCAATAGGAATTCACCAGGCTAATACAGTGGAGCACTTTAAAAAAACTGCTGAAAACACATTACTTTAACATGGCTGTCTCATAGCTTCATCTTAGTTAAATCCTGATGCTCTATATATTCAATTAATTATCATTATTATTCATGGTGGCTCCAAAATCCATACTAGCCCCTGCTTTCTCTTCTGATCCTTTTCTGGTTTTCTGGGGTGGCAATCTGCGCCACCACCACCTGATCAAAACACCGTGCTGTCCTTACATTGATGGATTAAAGACCAGAAATCCACATGACCATCATCATCAAATTCTTCCATGTGAACCATGAATACAATGAGGACTGATCATTTATGTTAGGTAGAATGCCTAGAAGGGGCTGGATGGTCTCGTGGCCTCAGAACCCCTGCAGATTTTATTTTTTCTCCAGCCGTCTAGAGTTTTTTTTTTTATTTCCTGTCCTCTCTGGCCATCGGACCTTACTTTTACTTTATGTTAATTAGTGTTCCCTAATTTTAATAATTTATTTTGTCTTTTTTCTCTTTCTTCATCATGTAAAGCACTTTGAGCTACATTGATTGTATGAAAATGTGCTATATAAATAAATGTTGTTAACAATACCTGGTTGATTTTGTAATTAGTATACTTAAATTTAGAAATGATCATAGTATTAATTAATGATAATAATCCAAGTAAATTTGGTATATCTGGCATTTGGTATAAATTTGGTATATCTTCGTTTTTGCTGATTGATCTGTGGAAAGCATCCTTGAGTTGCATGTAAATGCATGATAAGGTTGTATATAAATAAAGTTATTATTATTATTGAATCTTTAGCACAGGACCCCAAAGCTGTGGTTGATCTTCCATGGTGCCCCATCAGTCCCAGCACTAACATCTGGACTGTGGACCCTTTCTTTAGTCCAGAACAGCCAGATCAGAGCAGTTGACTTCCAGTTCATGCTTCTCAGTAGACCTCTGGACGAAGACTCAAAGCTCTCATGACTGCCCAAGGTGAATCTGCTACATGGTGACTTGAGCTTGGGTGAACTCTTATGCAATCAGTTATTGTGTAGTTTATATGTGTAGGTATTTTAGAATACTTCATAGAGACCTGTCTTCACTTTGACATTAAAGAGTCTTATCTTTTCTGTTTATCAAGGTCGAAAAAGCCAAATTAAATCAACTATGATTCAATTTGTATACTAATAAAATGTGAAAACTTCTAAGGAGGTTAAGAATTTATAGACACCTGCACATTAAGGTCATCTTTAACAAACCTTACAGCAAATAATAATGATTATTCTTATTCAATGAAAGTGCACCCTTTTCATTAAGACTGTGTATTTATATATGTAATGCCTGAAAATTGAATTATTTATTATTACATATTTTTACACTGCATAGTCTATGCATAAATATCCATCCATCCTCTTCCGTTTATCCGAGATCGGGCCGCGGGGGCAGCAGCTTGAGCAGAGATACTCAGACTTCCCTCTCCCTGGCCACTTCTTCTAGCTCTTCCGGGAGAATCCAAAGGCGTTCCCAGGCCAGCCGGGAGACATAATCCCTCCAGCGTGTCCTGGGTCTTCCCCGGGGCCTCCTCCCAGTTGGACGTGCCCGGAACATCTCGCCAGGGAGGCGTCCAGGAGGTATCCTGATCAGATGCCCAAGCCACCTAATCTGACTCCTCTCAATGCGAAGGAGCAGCGGTTCTACTCTGAGCCCCTCCTGGATGACTGAGTTTCTCACCCTATCTTTAAGGGAAAGCCCAGACACCCTGCGGAGGAAACTCATTTCAGTTGCTTGTATTCACGATCTCGTTCTTTTGGTCACTACCCATAGCTCATGACCACAGGTGAGGATAGGAACATAGATCGACTGGTAAATTGAGAGCTTTGCTTTACGGCTCAGCTCCTTTTTCACCACGAGAGACCGATGCAGAGCCCGTATTACTGCGGACGCTGCACCGATCCGCCTGTTGATCTCACTCTACATTCTTCCCTCACTTGTGAACAAGACCCTGAGATACTTGAACTCCTCCACTTGGGGCAGGATCTCGCTCCCAACCCTGAGAGGCAACTCCACTCTTTTCCAGCTGAGGATCTGAGGTCTCGGATTTGGAGGTGCTGATTCCCATCCCAGCCGCTTAACACTCAGCTGTGAACCGATTCAGAGAGAGCTGAAGATCACAGTCTGATGAAGCAAACAGGACAACATCATCTGCAAAAAGCAGTGACCCAATCCTGAGTCCACCAAACCGGACTCCCTCAACAACCTGGCTGCACCAAGAAATTTTGTCCATAAAAATAATGAACAGAATCGGTGACAAAGGGCAGCCCTGGCAGAGTCCAAGTCCCACTAAAAACGGGTTCAACTTACTGCCAGCAATGCGGACCAAGCTCTGACACCAGTTGTACAGGGACCGAACAGCCCTTATCAGGAGGTCCGGTACCCCATACTCCCGTAGCACCCCCCAAAGGATTCACCGAGGGACACGGTCGAATGCCTTTCCAAGTCCACAAAACACATGTAGACTGGTTGGGCAAACTCCCATGCACCCTCCAGGACCCTGCTAAAGGTGTAGAGCTGGTCCACTGTTCTGCGACTAGGACGAAAACCACACTGTTCCTCCTGTATAAATATGCATAAATAGTTTTGATTAAAATATTTTTCATATAACTGCTTACTTTGTAACTTCCTTTTCAGTTTTTCCTTTTTTTTAACATACTGTACCTAAGGCGTTTCAAAATAACCCACGTTTATATGCACAAGTAAACTTCTGGAGTTCTCCTTTAGCAAAATGCTCCGACATCTTTAAACTGCGCAAAAAACAGTTTAACATCATCATCAACCACTGTCAGTCCAAAATCCAAAAATAAGCATGACGGCGGTGATCATTTTCTTATCTATACTAATAAAAGGCAAAGCCCTCACTGACTCACTCACTCACTCATCACTAATTCTCCAACTTCCTGTGTAGGTAGAAGGCTGAAATTTGGCAGGCTTATTCCTTAAAGCTTACTTACAAAAGTTAAGCAGGTTTCATTTTGAAATTCTACGCGTAACGGTCATAACGGTCAACAACGTCCACCATGTTAAACTTTCTTATTTATGGCCCCATCTTCAGGAAATTTGATAGACGGCTTCCCTGCGCTAACCGAAACCAATGTACGTACTTATTTTGGTGGTATGACGCCACTGTTAGCCGCCATATTCAACTTTCCAACAGTCTTTGTTACTTATGGGCCCATCTTCAAGAAATTTGGTACGCGGGTTCCTAACGATAACTGAATCCTACTTACGTACATATATACGTCCATAGCCTGCAGCTCGGTCACCGTGTGAGGCGGCGTTGGGTCCCCCATCCCCACGCCTCCCACGTTGTTGGCTGTCTGCCTATATAAGGCCATCCGTCGCTCCGGTCTCTTCATTCCCTTCCTTGCTTCGCCACGGTATTCACGTCTCCCTGCTGATAACTGCAGCCTTTTTATTTAATCTACGGCTTCTCCGCTGTTTTATTGTTCATTTATTATGATTATAGTTATTGTATAGGTATTTTAGACTTACTTTACATTGTTCAGGTACCCATTTCCTTTATCGTTCTAACCATATCCCCATTAACATGTCTATCGAGGTAATCACCATCGATCAAAGAACTGTCACTTACCGAGTGGTTTCCATGCCCGGAGATGGCACCTACCTTTTCCATTCTCTGTGTTACATATTGCACGGCCATATCAGGCTCACTCTTGATATCCGGAGGAACATTGTGTCTTATGTATTGAATGACTGGGACAGGTTCAAGGTGTGGACTGATGACGGTACAGGAGATAATTATACTACACAGGAGCACTAGAAGAGTGAAATGCTTAAGCCCTTCACCTATGGTTCTGCATGTGAGTTGATGGCTGCCGCTGAATTGTTCGGTTGTCGCTTTCAAGTGTACCGAAATAGCCAAATATTTTACACCTTTGGACAACCCCCAATGCCTCTTAAACATCTTAGATTCACAGGTGACGATTTCAGTAGTGGACACTTTGATGTTTACGAATGTTTAAACTCTCAAAAGCTGGATGTGAGGTTATCGATGAAACTGGTTGTATGCTTACAACGCTTGACAGATGCCGAATGTCACTTCAACACAAGTCCTGCAAATACTGTCGTAACTGAAACAAACCATGAAATTCAAACCGATTATGACAGCAGCAATCCAAGCTGTGAGATTTGAAACAAGATTACTTTTCACATGGCCAACTGTACGTTACATGCTCAACAGTAAGCTCGGCGCACAGCTTGGTCATATTACAACCAGAGGGCCAAACTGACAATGTGGCATACAAAGAGATCCTTAACAAATAATTATTGGTATATTTTCCCTCAGTTTAAAAAGGTTTACTTTTCTTCTTAATAAAAATTTTAAGGCAGTACTTCACTGCTGCGAAGCGCGGGTATTTTGCTAGTCTTGTATATAAACGACTATGTGTGAAATGTGTATGTCTGTCTGTCCGGCCCAGAAGTGAGAGGTGGAGTCGGGGTAAGGGCTGAACCTCCAAAGATACACAAACGAGGCGAGCACATTGGTAAAGCGAAATCTCCGAAGAAAAAGTCATTCGCTTAACCGCTAATACAGAAGCGAGGCAAGCATGTCGGCAAAAAGAAACCTCCGAAGAAAGACAGTCGCTTAGCTGCTAATGCACAAACGATGCGAGCACGTCGGCAACACGAATCCTCCTAGAAGAGAAATGGCCAAAGTAGCACCTTCCAAATACCTGACATCTCTACATTTCAATTTTTTTCCGACGATTTCAATACTTTGTACGACCCCGTGCGACTTACACAGCTAGTGTTTTATAAATGTGTTTAGTCAATTTGAAGCTTTATTTGTACAGCTCTGTTAGTGAATTGCATGCAGCACGATATTTTCTGCTTGGCTGTGCCACTGAGCACAGCAAACAGCTTCTTGCCTGTCACCCAGTGCTGCTAAAATAATAATAATAAAGGGATTTTTATTTCAATAAGATTAAGTTTTATCTTAGGTTATACTCGTTAATATAAAAAATAATCAGACTATGTGACGCACTTTACTTTTACATGTTCCCATACTGCTCCCAAGGTTTCGTTTGCCGAGTTTAGCACTGCTCATCAGTATAAATTTATCGAATTCTGAAATATGGTGACGGATTATTATGCCAGGAGAAGAAAGGATTTCTCTAATCGGAATAGGATTTTACATTTTAGAAATCGAGTTTCCATGAATAATCGGGTTATTGAAGCCCAGCGCATGTAAACACGCTAAACGAAGAGTTACATCCATTTTGTAAAGCTTTGCGTGCGCCCGGGGGCTGTCTCATCCGGGTTTAGATCTTTCACTAGGCCAGGAAAAAAATCCACTATGAAAGTGGATGGAAAGATTTTCTTCAATGTAATAAAAACAGCAGAGTTACGCAGCCACCGATGTACAAATTTAAATATTGTGGAACGCGTTGGATTACAGACGCAACGCGAACGCGAGACGGGATAAAGCGGGTTGTGAAAGTAATCGAGTGTGTGCGCGTGCACGCGCGTTGTGTGTCTGTCCCGTCTGCTCTCCTCCAGACTCCGTTTAGACCTGCTGTTTCACTGGACCAACTGAAGGGGTTCAAATCACGGCCATTTACTATTATTCTTTCCCTATGTGTAATCCAGATTTCTTCCCACATCCAGATGATGTGCCAGTTAACTCGACTGGAGACTTAAAAATGGACGAACGAGTTTGTGTGCATTAGAGTTTTTTTGCGCCGGGACCTCGCATTTGAATTAAAAAGGGTCAAAAAACGAAAAGGTTGTCATTTTCTGTTACACCTTGTAAAAACTGCCAAAGAAAGAAGTGGGCGAGTAATAGACGACCCTGTTATTCTGGTATCGACCCATAGATGTCAGCAAAGACCACAGTAACTGTGAAGTGCTACAGTAACGGGACATCTCGTTTTCAAAATAAACAGCGCAGCAGTCACTTTGTATGATACACAGAAGCTGCGATGTTTCACTGTGATGCTGGGACACACGGCTCTTGCATACACTCACTGGAGTTTTCATTTAATCTGATGTGAATTTTAAATGGTAAGACAAACAGTTCGTTCTTAAGAGTCACCGCTTTAATAAGCAAACAAGTAGCTGTATTTTGTTTCTGTTCGCTATTCTCACGTCTTCGCCTATTCCTTCGTTTTTACTTAACTTTTATTAATGATTTGCCCATTTCTGTGGTTCACAGTGTCCGTAAACGTGTGTCAACCCGACGTGATATTAAGGGAGATTTAGAAAGCAATTTAAAACATCTAAAAGTGAATGAAAGACACCTGATAATACCTCTGTTTTAAATGCATTTCAAGGTATCTTAAAATGACAACAGCTCTTGAGATATCTAAACCGCTTTTCGAGATGTCACCAAAGAGCTATACGCGCATTTACAAATACATTTTGAGACTTTTAGAATGACTAATGTGCCTGTAATGCAATCCACGATATATGTTAAAATTGTTTCCTGTTAAATGTCCTTGTTCTTTTTATATGAGAACATCTGAATAACAAATTCGCCAAACCTATTCACTGATGTTTTCAAAAGATTTGAAAGTCTTTTAAGTCCTAATCTCTACCACACTACTTAATAATTCATTCCATGTGTCTAAAGTTCTTCTGGCTTCTTGTCATGGTAAAATATCCCAAAATACCGGGGAACTGTATGATATCTGCAAGTACATTTTGTGTACACTATCTCACCGTGATCTGGATGTTACTTCAAGATATTTGTGAATGTAATCAAGATGTCACTCTTTAAGAAAACTTTTTAATATATCATAAAATAGTAAGAAGTCCTACTGAAAACATAGGAAACTGAACAGGAACTCATTCTGAGATGCATCTTGAATTATTTAAAGATATCTTGCTTTGTGCTTGATGTATCTCCAAATGCATTTCCTGATCTCTGAAAAGAACTTGTCAGTATTTTGAGATACTGTAATCCTATTTCAAATTGGCCTGGATGTAATGAAGATATCCTAAAATGTTTTTCAAACATCGTAATGACTCACGTCTGACAGATCAAAAACAAAACTGTTGTGACATTTTTTTTTTTATTTTACATGTCTTTCCAATCCACAAATTCATCAGTTCTGTGGAGCAGAACAACGAGAAACTTCAGGTGCAGGAGTGCAGTGATGATGATGCAGCCCAACAGCACATATTCCCCCCTTTTTGTCCTACTCTGTTGGCCTGAATGGTCAATGCAAAGTTGTAAGTTTAAATCCAGGAGTAGGCTGACGTGAGGTGACCATAGTTCCAAACTTTTACACTCACTCTCACTTGTGAAGTACTATCTCAGTACTGATTAGTTGAAGAGTGAGCTGTTTTCTTTGAGAGGTACAATGGTGTCACCATAATGCTTAGAAAAAGAGTGACTGTTAATTTACTGGCCTACAAAACTGAAGGTTTTTATTACTGGGCAGCAAATATACAGGCGATAAGAACCTGGACAGAAATAGAAGAACATACACAGGCTTGGTCCGCAATAGAAGTCAAATCCTGCAGTACTTCTTTGTATTCCTTGCTCTGTGCTCCAATAAACACACGTTATCGGCAATACACTAATAACATAATTGTGCTCCACTCACTTAGAATCTGGAACCAATGTAGAAAGCATTTTAAGACGGAGAAGCTTCTATCTGTGGAACCTCTGCAAGAGAACCACCTCTTTCAACCTTCACAAACATATGCAGTTTTTAATATCTGGAAAAAATTTGGAATTAACTTGCTTAGAGATCTTTATATAGACAACGTCTTTGCATCCTAGGAACAATTACATTCCAAATTTAATATTCCAGCTACACATTTCTTTCACTATCTTCAAGTCAGGAACTTTGTTAAACAGAACCTTCCAGATTTTCCTCATCTTGCACCCTCATCCATGCTGGAAAAAATATTGCTCAATCTCAAAGACTCAGACACCATCTCTACAATATATAAAATCATTTTACAGTCCCTCCCTTTCAAAAATCCAAGAGGACACTGGGAAAAAGATCTTTCAATTAATACATCAGAAAAGGAGTGGAAAGTAGCAATGCAGAGAATTCACTCGAGCTCCATATGCACAAAGCATACAATCATACAACTCAAGATTATATATCGAGCACATCTGTCTCGACTAAAACTTTCCAAAATGTTTCCAGGGCAAGATCCAACCTGCGAACGCTGCAATCAAGTCCCAGCCTCACTGGGTCACATGTTCTGGTCCTGCACCAAATTAACATCATTCTGGACCAAAATGTTTAATTACCTCAACAGATAGCCTTGGACTCACAATCCCTCCTAACCCATTAACAGCTGTGTTTGGGGTTCTTCCAGATGGGTTTAAGGTGGAGAAAGACAAACAAATTGTGATTGCATTCACTACACTTTTGGCACGTAGACTTATTCTGATAAACTGGAAGAACCCAAACTCTCCTTTTTTAAGTCAGTGGGAAACCGATGTGTTATACTATTTGAAATTGGAAAAAATCAAATACTCAGTTAGAGGATCTGTACAGACTTTTTTCAAAACATGGCAGGAGCTAATCAGTAATATTTTAAAATAAGTTCATAAAGCACAGAGAATTTATTAATTTAGGTATGTTTACAAGCCTTAAATTTCACAACGTTTGCCTTGCTCTCTCTCTCAGGGGTGGGGATCGATCTGTTCTTAACTTAATTTTTCTTTTTGTAAAAACTTGATTGCTTTGTATGGATTGCAATAAAATTAATAAAAAGGAAAAAAAAATACTGAAGGTTTAGCTCAGCAGATAAAATGTTAGTTTTGTCACGGATATAAATTTAGGTTTTTTTCCACTGTTTGGCCAAAGAATGTAAGTTTGAGTGGTATATGGAGCCAACTTGAGTTGGGCATGATAAAAGGTTATTACATTGGTGTTATTAGTGGGATAATCTTCACTTTCAGTGGGATATTTAGTGTAGAAGAACGTAACAGAGCTAAGAGGTGAAACTGTTCCTTCGGTCAGTATAGTGCCTTCACCTCTCTTCATTCAAGATGAATAACTGGTAGCATTGTAGGTGGCAAAGAAGAACTAGGGTTACAGACCAGGTTTCAAAAATTGTTTGGCATCAAGTGCGGCAAAAGCAAGATTAACTTCATAAAAATGTATATAAGACATGACAACTTTTTTAGACCAGTAGTAGTGTTGGACTCCATTAATATTTACTGATCATGGTGCTGGAGAGTCAAGAACGTGTTGCATGTTGGTCAGGCATGCAGGTAAGAATTTTACTTTACTCTGTTCTCATGACAATAACTTTGAACTTGAAATTTAAATAGTAGCAAATATATTCATAGAAAGCTGACATTTCATGTTGCTTATTAATGTGCCAACCACAGAAACTAATCTTAGAGTTTTTACATTTTATTAGTATCTGACTCATACTTAGATCACCCAACAGGAATGGGACTGATGACAAAGCACACCTGGGAGACGCGTCATTTTCAGTTTCTTATTTTGATGAAAAGCATAATATGCTCTTCTGTGACTATTTCAGAGAACTGTAGAGCAAAGGATGTATATTTAATGACTTATTTTATTGTGTCTGTAACTGTTGCATGTTGGTAATACTTTAATTTTTTTTATAATAGAGTGTCATATAAGAATGAATTGGTTAGCACTCACATCTCCATGAGAGAGAGAGAGGTTAGGTGCACGCACCAACTCAGGATCCCAGATTCGGACCCGAGTGCAGCCATGCAACGGGTGACACCTCAGCACCACACTAGTTCAGATGGAATGGAACAGTGTGAGGTTTTTTATGGTGGCTGGAATGCCAATTCTGCCACCAACCCCTAAATTTTTCCCTGCAGGTTGGAACGTCATACCCAGGATGGAACAACTGCAGTTTAAGGGCCTTGCTCAAGGGCCCAACGGAGCAGATTCAGACTTAGTTTAAATCCCAGCCTCAGTCACTGTCTGCCTGGAGTTTGCATGTTCTCCCCACCTCCTTAGAAATTTGTTCCAGGTCACTCACCCTCAGATAGCGAGTGTGAGTACCTAATCAACCAAAAATGTTGATTTTTGGGACGTAGAAGAAAACTGGGGTGTTGGTGCTAAAGATTACCCCCAACAGCCAGAGAAACAGGGAAGTAACCACCCAACAGCATTGGGAACCATCCTAGACGAAGCTCCAGTTTTCTTTTGCCTTCCATACACATTTTTAATTGATTAAGTACTCAGATTGGCCTACTGAGGGGGTGTTCCCATGCTGTTGGGATAGGCTTTAGGGCCCGTCACCCTCACACCACTTCCTGCATGTCCTCTGTAAGGGTCTTATTGGTAGTACAGTAATCCCTCTCTATATCTCGCTTCGACTTTCGCGGCTTCACTCCATCGCGGATTTTAAATGTAAGCATATCTTAATATATATCACGGAGTTTTCGCTGGTTCGGGATTTCTGCGGACAATGGGTTTTTTAATATATGGTACATGCTTCCTCAGTTGGTTTGCCCAGTTGATTTCATACAAGGGATGCTATTGCAAGATGGCTGAGAAGCTACCCAAAGCAGAGCACGTATTACGTATTAAATAAAACTTCTCAATGATATCAAGTATGCTTTGCATACTTCGAAGCCCGAACAGCACGTATTGATTTTTGATTGTTTGCTTTTCTCTGTCTCTCTCACTCTCTCTGACATTCTCTGCTCCTGACGGAGGGGGTGTTCGCAGAGGGGGTGTTCGCACACGGGCCTAGAGGATAAGGACGCTCCTCTAAAAAATGTTGAAAGACTACCCTTCACATTGATCTCTTCCTTGCAGCTGCGTTGTCCAGCGGTGCTTCGCATACTTAAAAGCCCAAACAGCCCTATTGATTTTTGATTGTTTGCTTTTCTCTCTCTGTCTCTCTCTCTCTCTGACATTCTCTGCTCCTGACATGCACTCCTTTGAAGAGGAAGATATGTTTGCATTCTTTTAATTGTGAGACAGAACTGTCATCTCTGTCTTGTCATGGAGCACTGTTTAAACTTTTGACTAAAGGGTGTTATTTCATGTCTAGAGGGCTCTAATAATGTTAAAAAACATATTTAGAAGGTCGTAAACAGGTCAACACTTTCTCCGCAAACAGACACACTGCTGATGGCTGTGCCCAAGAGGTCATTAAAGGCCTGGATCTTGGTTTTTATCCAGGACACTTGCAAGCCCAGACACTCAGACTCCTCACTCAGTCTCTCCAGCGCCCTGATCAGAACCTCCATTGACTCCGCGAAGATCACAGCATCGTCAGCAAAGTCAAGATCCGTGAATCTTTCTTCACCAACAGATGCCCCACAGCCGCTGGACCCCATGACCTTGCCCAACACTCAGTCCATACAAGCATTGAACAGAGTAAGAGCAAGAACACACCCCTGACGAATCCCAGAATCAACTGGGAAAAACACAGAGGTCCTGCCTCCACTCTGCACAGCATTCACAGTACCAGTGTACAGGTTAGCCATGATATCCAGCAACCTCAAGGGGATCCCGCGAACCCTCAGGATGTCCCACAGGGATCAACTAAGTCGAACACTTTGTGAAAATCGACAAAGGCTGCAAAGAAACTCTGCCGATATTCGCGTTTGCGCTCCATGAGAACCTTCAGTGCCAGGATGCGGTTGATGGTAGACTTCTTAGGCGTAAAACCAGACTGTTCCGGTCGCTAGTAGGTGAGCAAGTGATCATGGATCCTATTGAGGACGACGCTAGCAAGGACCTTACCCGGCACCAAGAGCAGTGTTATCCCCCTGTAGTTGCTGCAATCCAGGCGATCACCCTTCCCTTTCCAGATAGGGACAACAAGTCCCATTTTCCAGTCAGTTGGGATGATGCCAGTCTCCCAAATGGAAGCAAAGATTGCTTGCAATGCCAGGAGGACAGCCTTGCCACCAGCCTGGAGAAGTTCACCCCGGATACCACAGATCCCTGCAGCCTTTTCCTCCCTCAGCTGGTTCACCACCTGTGCATTCTCAGTGAGACTGGTTGGTTCACAGCTTATTGGAGGATCAGCCTCAAGAACCATGAACCCAGAGATATATGTAGGATCAGCTTTGAACAACTGCTCAAAGTAGCCAGCCCAGCGGGTCACAACTCAGTGTCATCCATAAGGATCGTTCCATCAGCTGCCCTGACTGCAACTCTCCAAGGAACAGATTTGGATGTGCGTAATGCTTCAATTCCTCTATAAGCAGGACAAGGGTCACTAGACCACAGATGGTGTGTCACTTGCTCACAGATTCCTCTAACAAACACCTCTTTATCTGCCCTCAGAGCCCTCGCAGACATCCTTCTCAGTTCCTAGTACAGACCAGAGTTGCCATTGAGCTGTGAACTGCGACTCCTATCGATGATATCCAGGGTGCCCTGTGAGATGAAACCCCTCCTTCTGGGAACACCAGTAACACCAACACAACACTCAGCAACCTTCAAGGTCTTGTAACAGAAGGTCTCCCACATCACATTAGGATCGGCAGTTGTACCCAAATCTGCAAGTTCCTCACACAAATTGCGTGCAGACTCATTAGAAACAGCCTGGTCTTGGATTCTGGCCAAGTCCAGGCTAGTTTTCCTAGTAGGTGGTAACCTACTGGACCTAAGCTGGATCACAAGAGTAGCAACAACAAGTCTGTGGTCAGAATTCACAAACTGGGCATTTCTGTAGACCCTGCAGTTTTGCAAGAGCCTCCGCGTCTGCCCACGAGGATGTGATCGATCTCCTTCACTGCATCACCAGTATTGGAGTACCAAGACCAACGATGCGGTTCTGGGCGTTGGAACCAGGATCCAGCAATTCGCAGCCCCTGACCTTTTGCAAGTCAAGAAACATGGAGCCACTTTCACCACGGTCACCAGATCCATGGGGACCGAGACAATCCTCATAGGCAGCCCTGTCAGTTTAAGTCACCCATGACCAGAGGAGTGACACCTCATGGGCACCCATCAACCACAGAGTGAAGCTGTGAATAAAATATCTCCCTCGCCGAGGCATCACTCACTGCGGTTGGAGCATACACTGAGACAATAGACAAGGCACCCAGGAAGTGCCGTAATCTGAGTCTCATAATATGCTCGTTGCTCGAGTGATATCGGACGCCGTACGAAGAAGCCAATCTGCTACAGCAACAGCTACTCCCTGTGTATGACAGCCTTCAGACTGACCAAACCAATAAAAAGTGTATGCACCTACTTAGATCTGTCCAGTCTCCGGCTTGCGCACCTCAGAGGTGCCGCCACTGAAATGCGGAGTTTACGCAGCTCCTCCGACAGCAGAGGAAGATGATCATCTTGCCAGAGAGACAAGACTTTCCATGCGCCCACCCATATGGGCTGCCTCAAATTGGGACCCGAGTGCTGCCGTGCAGTGGGCGACGCCTCAGCACCACACCAGTTCCGATCCCCAACAGACCTGACCTTCTTGGCTCTCCAACGGTTTCGACTCTTCTGGGGATGGGGCTCCTGAGGGCTTTCCCCTTATCCCCTTCATGATGCGAGCAGCCTTCCTATGGGTGGCTGCAGCAGAGCTACTCCCGTGGAGAGCAAAAAGGAGTCCTTTGTATCATCTTGGAGCTTTGTGAAGTTTTTTTTTTACAGTGGCTGGATTGCCAATCCTGCCACCAACCCCCATAATTTCCCTGCAAGTTGGAGGACCACTTGCAGGGCCGGATGCAGTTTAACGTCATACCCAGGACCCGACACATTAAAGTATTTAATTAAAATTCTGAGAAGGTTTTCCCTTTTATATGTCCTTATAGCACATTTCCAGCCCAACTGTGCTTGTCTGTAATTCAGACACATTTTCATGATCAGCTTATCTGCCAAGGTTTCACTTCACTTACACTGATAATGCGTCCAATGACATCTCTGCATTAGGGGTAAGTAGGGTACTGCGCTCCATCTCCCAGAAGATTGCATTGTTGTGTAAGTAAACTCAACTCAATAATTTAACATTCTTAAAACATTCAATGTTTTTATTGTTTCTCATAATATAATTCAATGTAGTATCTAGAAAAAAATGTATTTTTCATCAACATCATTCTTGAAACTACTGTACAGTCCGTGCAAGACAGTGGTATCAAGAACAACACTTCTCCAGTCTTATTTGTTATCTGCTCTCATGCTTTACTTCTGAACATTCACTCTTTTAAATCCTCCTCCATATCATCCATCCACCTTTTCCTTGGTCTTCCTCTACACCATATACTTGTATTTCCTGAGTTCTTCGCACAACATGCAAAATGCACCAGATCTTGCTATGCTTTGTAAATTCCACATTGCCAAGATCATATAATTCCCCTTCTTTCTTAATCCAGTAATGGGATGGGTTCAATCCCAATTTTGATCAGTCCCATTGTCTATTGTCTACTAATTGTAGCAAATGTCATTTTGCTACATGGTGCTGTTAGCCTCATGCCCACACCCCAGTCTGGCGGTCCAGGGTACCACGATTTGTCTGACCCATCACTAAAGACTTGTCTGGCTTTCATTTTCCTACCAGGAGGTACTGATCATGCTGGCATAGCTCTTTAGATCCTATGAACATACAAGTGTCCTCACCACAGCATGCTTCAAGGAGTTCTCTATATGGAACATGTGAAATTTTCTTTTTGTGCGGAGCCACAAGTCTGTTTCTGGTTTTCTTGGGTGGGTCCTTTGACCTTCAGTATTGTAGTCACACTTTTGTTTAGGTATCCAAGTATGTTTTTGTTTTGTGATATAATTTAAAGGACTCATGACATCTTAGCTGTAGTAACTACAGGGGGTTAAAATTGATGAGCCACAACATATATGGGAAAGAGCAGTGGAAGCTAGTTTAAGAAGTGAGGTGATGATTAGTGAGCAGTATGGTTTCATGCCAAGAAAGAGCACAACAGATGCAATGTTTACTCTGAGGATATTGATGGAGAATTATAGAGAAGGCCAGAAGGAGTTGCATTGCATCTTTGTAGACCTGGAGAAAGCATTTGACTGGGTGCCTCGAGAGAAGTTGTGGTATTGAATGAGGAAGTCAGGAGTGGCAGAGAAGTATGTAAGAGTTGTACAGGATAGGTACAAGGGAAGTGTGACTGTGGTGAGATCTGCGGTAGGAGTGACGAATGCATTCAAGGTGGAGGTGGGATTACATCAGTGATCGGCTCTGAGCCCTTTCTTATTTGCAATGGTGATGGACAGGTTGACAGATGAGATTAGACAGGAGCCCCAGTGGACTATGATGTTTGCTGATGATATTTTGTTCTGTAGCGATAGTAGTGAGCAGGTTGAGGAGACCCTGGAGAGGTGGAGATATGCTCTAGAGAGGAGAGGAATGAAGGTCAGTAGGAACAAGACAGAATACATGTGTGTAAATGAGATGGAGGTCAGTGGAATGGTGAGGATGCAAGGAGTAGAGTTGGCGAAGGTGGGTGAGTTTAAATACTTGGGATCAACAGTACAGAGTAATAGGGATTGTGGAAGAGAGGTGAAAAAGAGAGTGCAGGCAGGGCGGAATGGGTGGAGAAGAGTGTCAGGAGTGATTTGTGACAGACGGGTATCAGCAAGAGTGAAAGGGAAGGTCTACAAGACGGCAGTGAGACTGGGTATTTTATATGGGTTGGAGACTTTGGCACTGACCAGAAAACAGGAGACAGAGCTGGAGGTAGCAGAGTTAAAGATGCTAAGATTTGCATTGAGTGTGATGAGGATGGACAGGATTAGAAATGAGGGCATTAGACAGTCAGCTCAGGTTGGACGGTTGGGAGACAAAGTCAGAGAGGCGAGATTGTGTTGGTTTGGACATGTGCAGAAGAGAAATGCTGGGTATATTGGGAAAAGGATGCTAAGAATAGAGCTGACAGGCAAGAGGAAGGCCTAAGAGAAGATTTATAGATGTGGTGAGAGAGGACATGCAGATGGTGGGTATAACAGAGCAAGATGTAGAGGACAGGAAGATATGGAAGAAGATGATCCACTGTGGCAACCCCTAACAGGAGCAGCCGAAAGAAGAAGATGTACATCTTACTATTTCTTTATCATGACTCACATCTATTAATTCTGTACAACACAATTTAGTACTTTACCCATTAAAAAAAATTAAAAATTTACGAATATTCATTTGTGTTTCTGTTTTTGGTGCTGAGTGGTCGATGTTGAGGTATTGTCTAGTACTGTCTGTTGGTTTTTGTATTTCATGGCAACGTACAGATCAACCTGACATTGCCTATGTTTCCTTGATTATATTTTTATATTATTGAGCAGGTGTGAACACCATATGTGCAATTTCCAAGCATTGATTGCTACAAAAGTACATCACGCGATTGGTGAGTGTTGTGGGAGTCTCCTTTGAAGCAGCAAGTGCCACAAAGCACCATCATTCCATTGACTATCGGGGGGTGCCCCCCCCCTGAAATGATGTGGGATATATACTGAGCATCAGTTTCAATATGCTACACAGGGGAGAATGAAACGATAATACCTGATAGTTCAAGAGTGCTGCATGTAACTCATAAAAAAAAATAGGATGCCACAAGAGGAAAATTCATAGAAAGTTTCATGGAAAGATGAACATTTTGGTTCTTCAGTGTAATTATGCAGCATTGGCCCTCTTAAAAGGGAACTAACACAGAGTCTATTTCATATTCTTCACATTTAACTTCAGATGTCAACATAAAAGGGCTTGGTGATATGAATTATTATATGTACAAGTTGTCCTTTAGCTGGTTTGGCTGAATTTTTATGCTTGATCAAGGGTGTCTCCAAGATATCTTATTATGTATACGCAAGTATTCCAATATCCAAAATACTGCTCACCTCAAGAATTTTGGATTAGGGATACTCACCCTGTAATCTGTTGGTAGATCCTTATTTTGTGTGACTTTTTTTGTAGAATTATTCAGGTAAAATTTTGTCATTACTGGTGCTGGCAGCCTAATAAATTGGGAAGTGTAATGTCTGTCACTCAGCCCCTGAGGTGAAGTTTACAGAGGCTTTCTTCTTCCTTGGATGCTGCTACCACTCCAGTCTTTCATGGCTCCTTCCATGTAGCTGTAATAATCTTTTTTCTACCAGGTCTCCTGCCTTCTCAGTCATGTCAGTGGCTCAACCCCTCACTGCTCACTTGGAGTTACAGGCAACCCAATGTGCACTCACTTTCTACCAGGCAATGAGCTAATCCAAGCTAGGATCCTTCTCGAGATTGCCAGTGGGACAATTAATTTTAGTAGAGGAGCATGTCCCATTAATTCCACTCTTTAAGCACTTGATTATCTGTCTGTCTCTCTCTGTCACTTGTTTACTGACACTCACGCACACGCAAGTACAGATGCGCACACACACATGCCCTGCAATGCTTCACTGGATGGCAGTTCATATTCTGTAAGCTTCCATCTTCCAAGTCCATGTGGCCCCACCAGAATGTCCATGCCAAACAAACCACAGAACGCAGGCTCAGGTGAAGACATTGAAAGCTTCAAGAAGCAGACCTCAGTCACAGTCTATGATTCCAAACAGGTCCAAGCATTTTTCAGCACTCCAGTGGCATGGATATATATTTTAATGAACATTTAAAGTGTTTCATATTGAGGTAAGTTAAAATTCTTTATTTTGTATCAGTCTGTAGTTGTGTCGCAGTGTATTGTTATTTGGCTTTGCATAAATTAGGGAAGCATGTTGGTTAGCATTACCAACAAGCCATGGAGAACGGGATTAATTAACAACAAGAATCGGCTCCTAATTAAGCAACTGGTTGCAGTGAAATTGGTTGGAGTTTGAGGCCGTGAGTTAGTTGGGTCTTCTGTTGGCTCACTCACTTCATATTACATTTCTGTTTGGGTGCCATTTAAGGAAAGAAATCAAGCAATTCAGAGAAACAATGAAGACATTCAGGGGAACAAATTTTAAAAAACAAGTCAATTAAAATAAAAGGAAAGGGAATTAATCAGCAGTAAAAAACTGGTCACCAATGAAGAAAAGGGTTAGAATGAAAACCAGCAGTCACTGCGGCCCTCCAGGACCAGAGTTTGAGACCACTGCTCTACATAAATATTGATAAATTAATTGATTATCAAGATTGCCTATGCTTTATAAGTATTTTAGGTTAACAACAGTGATAATTTGTTAAGATTTGTCAGGCTTATTTATATCCAGGTTAAGTCCATAATTTTAGCTCACTTGGTTTGTGTTCATATACCGTATATATTTGCGTTTAAGTTCTCCCGCGGATAAGTCGGGGCTTGATTTTACCGTGTAATTTCTGGTATTTTATAATGTCGGTCGTATAAGTTGAATGCGGAAAACTCACACTATTGGTGCATGAGATTATGATATGCTAACGCCCACCTGAGAGAGTAACCATGGAGCACACTGCCTTTTTATTGCTATGTATTGTGCCTACGTGACCACACAGTAATACCCAAACTATTCCGAAGCGACGTTTGCACTGTTTTGTGTTTTTTGTATCTCACACCCTCATACACCTTTATCGTAAGAACATCCCTTATCTGCGATGGAGCGTTTGATCAGAAGAAAATATGAAGCTGGTTTTAAATTAAAAGTCGTTGACGTGGTGAATGAAATTGGTAACTGTGCTGCTGCCACAAAATTCGAAGTGTCTGAGAAACTGGTGCGAGATTGGAGGAGGCAAAACGATGTAATAAAAATAAATAAATGAAGTGTCATATTTTTGAAAGGGTGTATAAATCGGGGTCTGATTTTATGATTGATTTTTTGGGTTTCAAGACCCGACGTATGTGCGAATATATACGGTAGTTTGATTTAGTAAGCATTTAACTTACAGTAAAGGGAACATCCTTTTGTTAATTTGTGTTTAAATTAATAAAAAGGCTGGAATTCTTTTAATTGGTGATAATTCTGCGATTATTATGGCAATATGTATTACTTGTAATTCAAAAAGTGTTTTAGTTTTTTAGTTTAGCATAATCCATCCAAAATGTAGATGTGATCTTTAACAAGGATTACACCATTTCTGCTCTTCCTTATAAAGTGATACCTCTGGTCACGACCGTAATTCGTTTCAAAACTCTGGACGCGACCTGACTTGGTCGCAACCCGAACGTAATTTCCCCATAAGATTGTATGTAAATACAATTAATCCGTTCCAGACTATACGAACTGTATGTAAATATATATTTTTTAAGTACAATAATAGTTAATTATACCATAGAATGCACAGTTTAATAGTAAAGTAAATGCATAACACTGAGAAAACCTTGAACAACAGAGAAAACTAACATTGTAAGAGTTCGTGCTAGACGCTTACGAACCGCTTGCTATTAACACTTTTCTTTATGAGTTTTAAGCACAGGGAAAAAAATTAAATGCCACTTCTCTTGCAAAACTTTTCAAACCATTCTCTACTGGCTTTAAATGCCTCACCTTTGCCACTCGAAGGTTTTTTTTTTCAGCAAATCTCCATGAATCTTCCTGGCTTTATCGCATATGATCACCTCGCTTACACTATCCCCTGCAAGGTTCTTCTCATTCAACCACACTAGCCAACAGTTTTTCCGCCTCTTCCAGCACTTGAGGCTTCTGCTTGGTTAACATTGTAACTCCTTTGCAGCATCAGTTGCTTTGTTAGGCCCTGTATACGCAAACAAAAAAAATAATGGAGAATGGGAAATCATTGGCGTTTACGAATGCACATAGGAAAACTGGCCGCCAGTGTTTTTGTTCACTACCAGAGCGTGTGGTCGTGAACAGATGCAAAATTTTGGCAAACTTTTTGGTCATAACCTGAGTTGTACGTGTTCCGAAACGTTCGTGACCAGAGGTTCTACTGTACCTGCTTCCTCCATAAAAATTGAATTAAAAAATAAGATGGTTTCTTAAGTGGCAGGATCTTAAACAGCTTGTTGATTTATTTGTCTCAAACAGACTTGACTATTTTAAAGCTTTATGGTCAGACTAATGGAGTGGCTCCTGTACTACTCCACAGTTCATTTAAAACAAGTAAGGATAATAATTTGAAGTATGAAGTACAACCAGATGAGTCCAATTCTAAAATCACTTCAGTGATTTTTTATTACCTTAAATCTGATGTTAAAATTTTCCTTCTTACATATTAAAGGTTTTATCCCCACCCTTCTCTCATATGATGTATGAATGGCTGCACTCCAGGGTGTTCTGCAGGTTGCACTGCAATCTTGAGACACAGGCTTCCTTAAAATTCCAAAGATAAGAATGAATGTAGGAGGATGAGCCTTTAGTGCTAAAACCCGGGAATGATCAGCATATAAATATTAGAGAAGCGCCACTGGTCTTAGCATTTAAATCAAGCTCAGGACACATCACGGTAATATGGCATACTCTTTTTAAAGTTGCTGATAAGGTGGTTTAGGTAATGCTTTTTAACTAATTTGAATTTTATTTCTCCTATAAACAAATCTCTGTGTGACTATTCCAAATCAGCCCTGCATGAGCGTGCGTAAGTGAGTCCTGTGGTAGTCTAGTTGTCATCTTGAGTCCAATGTTGCCAGAGCAGGCTCTGGTTCCATGCAGACCTGAAATGGATTAAGCAGGGTTTGAGCTGTCCCTTTTTTCACTTTTTGCTGTCTGCAGTGGAACTTGATCTACCTTGGGGTGGACTTGGCCATGTATGGAGATTC
>JANRMT010062814.1:41029237-41041725 GCA_026402145.1 Polypterus bichir lapradei
TGATCTACCTTGGGGTGGACTTGGCCATGTATGGAGATTCTGCCCTTCAGGGAAAAAAAAAAGGATGAGTGGGAGAATGCTTATGCAGCTGATGATCCTAAGAGTCTGTCAAAATAACTAAGGGCAGTCAACTGTGACCATGGAATGCTTGAGAGATGGAGACTATTGTCATCTTCACATCCAGGTCAGCAGTCAGGGCCACCATAACAATCATGCAGGTAAATATACTCCATTCAGGGGTGCATCTGACTCCCATGACTATGTACTTCACCATTGCAACTGAAGAGGGTGAACCATCCTTGGAAAGTCAGTAGTCAAAACTTCAAACTGAAAAGCAATGGTGGAGTCAAAGAGTTTGGGTGACAGACATCAAAAAACCGGTGCTTGCTGGGGTTGGACTTTTTACAAAAGGGTAGAGTGCAGCTGGTCCTTGGTCAGAGTGCTAACATTTTTCCAGTTGATACTATCCAACAGCCTTCAGGGACCAAGAATCCTAAGATTCGAGTAATCTCCACTCCGATACTACCACCAAATGCTTCCCCTGCCTGAAACAACGTGCAGCAGTCATTGTTGACATCCAGTTGTGAGGAAATCAATGCATCTCACAAGAAAAAGACCTGAGACCTTCTGCTTGAATACTACAATATTTTTGCTACTTCATCAAAGGTCATGGGATGGACCTATCAGGTACAATATGAGATTGACACATGCAGCACTCCTCCAATTAAACACGATCCTCAACGCATCCCACTATCTAGTCAAATGTCTGCTGATAACATAATTACGGAGATGTTGGCAACTAGAATTATAGAGCCCTCAGAGTTGTCTTGGTGCACACCAGTCATTCTAGTCCTAAAGAAGAACAGAAGCTGGTGGCTTTATATACTGTAGATTATTGGTAGGTAAATGCCATCAATTATAAGGATTCGCACCCACTGCCACAAATTGAAAAGTTGTTAGTTGTGGGATGAAGTTTGTTTTCATCACTCAACCTCTGGAGTGGACACTATCAGGTGGAATTAATGCCTGCCACAAACAAAAAGAACTGCTTATCCCGAGAAGCATTTTATGGTATTTCTGTGTCATGCTATTTGGACTGTGTAATTCACTGGTGCCTTTCGGAAGACATGGACAAGTTGCTTTATGGCATACCCTGCTCACAGTGCCTTGTGTGTGTATCTCAATAATTAATTTTGCATGGACAAACATTTAATAATGTTTTGAGTGATATTTTCCAGAGGCTATGAGAGGTGAAGCAGAACTTACATCTGGAAACCTGCTGGACCAGGAGGTTTCAGTTTTGGGAGACCATGTTAGTGTTTGGGTGATCTACACTGTGGAAGACAAAGTGGCAGCAGTTGGAGAGTGACTGATTCCTCTGTCCTGGAAATAGGTCCTGGAGTTTTTGGGACTGGCATTATGTTACAGGATGTTTGTCCTGACGTTTCCCACCATAATAGCACCCTTTCACCAGCTACTGCAGCAAGACAAACCCTTTCCTTAGCATACAGTAGAGCAGGAGACATTTAATCAGTTAAAAGCTGTCCTGTGCCAGGTGCATACATACATACTGGCACCTATTGATCCCCACTTGTCCTATATCTGAGGGAATTGAAGAAATGGTACACACAAGAAGAATGTCCGGTGGCCTGCTACAATCATATTTGACATGACCAGAGTGCAACTATTGAGTCACATGGAGAGATTTATTGGCGGTGGTGGAGCCTGTTCAACATTTCCGGGATTATATCTTCCCACTCCCCTTTATGGTCCAATTGATCTTGCGGTTCTTCAGTGGTTACTGTACTTTCGTGAGCCTGAACAACAAGTTTTTTTATTAGTGTGAATGGCTCCAGAACATCCACTTCAAGACTGAACACTAAGGGGAAGGTGGCCACCACAATACAGATGCCTAGTCTTATAGGCCATGTGCAGAGCAATACTGCATAGAACAGGGAGAACGGGAATGAGAGATGACTGAGGAGAATAAAAGACCAAGCTACTTGTACACTCACTCTCCCTGAGGGTGAAAGTTGTTGTAAGGTACGTCAAGAAAAGATGTAGACCTATGCAAAATCAGGGGCTAGATAGAAATGGCTGGCACCTAAAAATAATGTTCTTAAGGGACTTTCATCTCAATGGAACAGTTTGCCAATTTGTGATGGCACAATAAAGTGATGGTGATGTGATTCAGGTATAGGAGGAGTATGGTGGCAAATTGTGGTACTGAAGGGACTGCAGGAAAAGATGCTAAAGAGTTACTATTGCAAGGTACAAGGAATGTTCAAAAAGTTTCTGCACTTTTTTAAAACTCTATTTATTAAGAAATTCAAAAACAAGTGACATCACTTTTCTACACAGTCACCTTCATTTGCGATGCAAATTGCCATTTCCAAAGAAAATCTAAAAGTGTGGAAACTTTTTGAATGTCTTTCATACTTTGGTGCCACAAAGACCTTAAAGTGTTTCAGCCAGAGTTTTTATTGGGGCAATGTTTTGACGTTGTGATATCTGCACTGCCCTACTAGTCAGTCCATTGTGCCATTCCAGCAATATTTTGTCAGAGCACCCATGAACTGACAGGAAGTAGATGTGTTGGACATCATTCCTAAATCTTCCCAGAGCATCTGCTTTGTGTTAGTGGACTATTTTACAAAGTGAGCAGGGTAAAAAATCACCACCAGACCAGGAGCCAGAAGCTGTGGCAGAGGTGCTGATAAAGGGCATCATCGGCCAGGTCACTGTGCTGTGCACTCTGACCAAGGACATCATTTCTAAAGACAGGTATTCCAGGTGTACCCAACTTGGGATCCAGAAGACCTCTTCATCCACAGAGTGATGGGCTGGCTGAGTGTTCTTTCTGGACTCTGAACACACAACTAACTTTATTCACAAGCATAGATCAGCATTATTGGGACCATCATCTGTTATTGATCTTGTTGGCATTGTGCTCTGTGATTTAATAATCCACCAGTTTCAATCCTGCATTTTTAATGTTGAGACAGTAACCTGTGAATACCCCCACAGCCTTGGTGTTTGGATTGCCCCCAGACTGTCTTGCAGATAAACTGGAGGTAGTGCATATCTTACTCGTGAGCACTGTGATGTCTGAGTTTGATTAAATTCTTTATTTGTAGGAGGTTGTTTGGGGGTCTACAGCCCAAAAAGAAAGAACAGACGATCACAGAAACTGGACAGTGTGTTGGTTGTCCAGTGCCAAGTTTTAGACAGGATTAGGGACGTTGTGTACTGGGTGAAGTGACCTTACCCAGGACAGAAAGTATTTCTCCAAAAACATCACTTAACGTCATATATGGGGGGATGGGAATACCAAGCCTGCAGAAACAGCTGAGGATGCACTCCCGATTTGCACATAGTTGCATTCCAGCCATTTTCATTTACTCATCCATTGACTGGACCCCACAAGTTACTAATGACCTCTCTATCCTGATGCAAAAATGATCTTCTCAACGCCTCCAGCAGCCCCTAGAAAAACAACACAACCAAAACATCTGCCTGCCTGTTACAAAGACTTTCATTGTCCTCAATTGTGAGAAACTAAACTAGTGAGAGCTAGTGACTCATTACCACCTGGACAGGCAGTGGCATATTCCAGAAACTTTGGGAATATTCATGCTACAAACTCAGGAATGTTTAAGAGTCCAGGCCGACACTGTCAAAGCAGAGAATAAATACAGAAGATAAGAGGTCTTCAGTGAATTGTGCAGAGACACAGAGCAGGCAACAATGTAAAAGGATAGGGGATACTGAATGAATTAACGCGGTGAAGGAATGGCACAAGAATAGCTGTGTGTTTTTGCCAGTGGATCTTTGTTATATGAGCCATTTTCTGTGGCCATAAATGTGGGAAGGTGGGACTTTACAAAGACTAGGGTTCGTTCTTTTGTTGTGAAATAAGCCTTATTTGGGGTGTTCCTCAGTTATTCCATCTCAATGCTTATATATATACAGTATATACTAGGGGGCTCCACCCCCTGCTCGCTTTGCTCGCCCACCCCTGTTTTTGGTTTACCGAATATACAATTTAAAGAGATTTTGTTATTTTCATGGGAATTGTTACATATGCATTATTTTCACTTTTACTTTAAAAACTTTTGTAAAAACAATACTTGTCTTTTATTTCCGGCCCAGAGCATGGTTACATCTCTTTCTCGCAGGACGTATAACGCTGCTCATGTTGTGAAGGGGTTGTGGCAGAACGCATGCTAAGGAGATGCCATCCGATCATCTGCTGTCTTTCTGCTGCTGGCACGCTGCCTGTTCTGCTTGTCGCATGTCGTTGTTTTAAGAGCTGGGAGCACATGATGTGTGTCTGCCAATGCAATCCAACAACTGCTAGGTTAGATGTCCATGGATTTGTTTTAAATGATGGCTCACTGCCTTCTCTCATGTGATGTTGTAAAAACAATACTTGTCCTTTATTTCTGGCCCCGGGCGTGGTTAAATCTTTTTTCTTGCAGGACATATAACGCTGCTCACGTTGTGAAGGGGGTTTGCTGCTCTCGATCATTTTAAAGCCTGTACAGCCGCTGTCCTTTTTGCAACTTCATGTCTCTGCTGCTCACTTTGTGAAGAGGGGGTTTAGGGTGGCTGGGCGCACGAAAGGAGAAGTGGTCAGATCATCTGCTGCAAGCTGCGTGTTTGCTTGTCTGTTGTCATTGTTTTAAGAGCTGGGAGCAAGTTAAAGTGTCTCTCATGGGACTTCAGATTGTCTTCTGAGAAGATCACGTCTCGTCTCCCTAGTTTGCCTCCCCAAGATTTTTTTTTATAATATATATATATATATATATAATACATGCCATTGCCAGGAGACAGGCAGTTACTCTAGGAGAGCTGAACAGGCCCGTAGAAGGTCCTTAACCCATCAGCAGGACTGACTGACCGGTATCTGCTTCTTTGGACAAGAAGGAACAGGATGAGCACTGCCAGAGCCCTACAGAATGACCTCCAGCAGGCCACTGGTGTGAATGTCTCTGACCAAACAATCACAAACAGACTTCATGAGGGTGGTCTGTGGGCCTGACGTCCTCTAGTAGGCCCTGTGCTCACTGCCCGGTACCGTGGAGCTCAATTGGCATTTGACATAGGATACCAGAATTGGCAGATCCACTACTGACGCCCAGTACTTTTCACAGATGGGAGCAGGTTCACCCTGACCACATGTGACAGACGTGAAAGGGCCTGGAGAAGCCATGGAGAACATTGTGCTGCCTGTAACATCGTTCAGCATGACCGGTTTGGTGGTGGGTCAGTGATGGTCTGGGCAGGCATATCCATGGAGAGACGCAAAGACGTCTACAGGCTAGACAACAACACCTTGACTGCCGTTAGGTATTAGGATGAAATTCTTGAACCCATTGTCAGTCCCTATGCTGGTGTAGTGGGTCCTGGGTTCCTCCTGGTGCATGACAATGCCCGGTCTCATGTGGCGAGAGTATGCAGGCAGTTCCTGGAGGATGAAGGAATTGATACCATTGACTGGCCCCCACACTTGCCTGACCTAAATCCAATGGAACACCTCTAGGACATTATGTTTCAGTCCATCCAACGCCACCAGGCTGCACCTCACACTGTGTAGAAGCTCAGTGATGCCCTGGTCCAGATCTGGGAGGAGATCCCCCAGGATACCATCCGTCATCTCATTAGGAGCATGCCCCCCCTGATGTTGTCAGGCATGCATACAAGCACGTGGGGGCCATACAAACTACTGAGTACGGTTTTAAGTTGCTGCAATGAAATTTCAGCAAAATGGACTAGCCTGATGCATCCCTTTTTCACTTTGATTTTCGGGGTGTCTTTGAATTCAGCCCTCTGTAGGTCTGTAGGTTATTTCCATCAAACGATGTAGCATCCTTTTGTTCCTAACACATTACCCAGTCCATATCAGTATAGATATCCAGAAGGATTTTTTTCCAATTGAGATGTGATGTGTTTTCGAAGTGTTCCTTTAATTTTTTTGAGCAGCTCGTATATGGTGGTCCAGATCTAATTATGCAATTTTCATGACACTATAACTTATTAAGTTTATTACATACAAAATCACCTGAAAAATCCCGGACCATCGAGAAGTGTGTGAACTGACAACATAAAGAATAATCTTCATGCCAAACTGGAATCGCCCCCGCATAAATCAAAGTCATCCAGATGATCTGGATCTGCATAATTAGGTCTGGAACACCCTGTACATAGATAGAGCTTATATTTATTATTTTTACACTTAGGAAGTGATGGCGACTGGTACAAGGGTGAACAGTAAGAGGTAGGGAATGGGATGTTTGTACCCTGAAGCTCGTACTGGTTTAATGAAGCTCTCTGCTACAAAGCTTGTATCGAAGATTTACAAGCATGTGAGTGATGACATTCGAAGCTTCAGCACCTTCAGCTCCCTGACTGCTAAAGAAGATTTGCGCTGTCATATATGCTATGAAGGGGAATATGAAACCACCACTCGTATCTTATACATGGATGATATTGAATTAAATTTGGAGTTCAGGTGTACGACAATAAAGTAAATACGATGCTATATTATTCTTCTGTAATGGAATTTATAATGTGTCATGAATGACTACTGTAGGCACATTCTCTAAACTCTTATGTGTGCCCAGTTCCGATAAATCCTGTTATGAATCTCTTTGTCCATAGGACAATTATTCCCCAAGTACTGATGGAAAATATTAATCTTTCACATTGCTTCACAGCAAGACAAACAAAAAAAAGAGTCACATAAGCATGAATCAGTGGTGGCTTATAATGTATGGTAGCGCCTCGCCATTGTTCATCAGCTCTGTGCGCCGATGCATTTTTGTTGTTTACAGCACTATTGTAATGGAGCTGTTAAGCTGCACCAGCCTGGACATGAGTCATCAGCAGTATTAGTTGGCATTCTGTCATACAAATGAGCAGTTTAGTGCCAGCTGCAGGGGAGCAGATAAAAACAGCAAGCTTGCCAACATCTCAAAATAATTTAAATTAGAGTGGCAGCAGCAGCAAGTGGTCCTTCTGAGGATAGTGTGCTACCTAAAAGAACCATGAGAAGAGGGAGAAGCTATTGGCACTTGGCACAGATGAGCACTGGGGCGGCGCTACAATCTCAGTATTCATAATGGCATCAAAATACAACTTTAGGACTAATGATACCATGATTATCATAACAGCAAAATGAACACACAGAATATTCTTGGGCTTTTAGTGTTTTAGTGCACCTCTCCGATAGTAACCATGTGATCCATGAGAGTGAGAAGTAGTTGAGTTGTGTCAAGCTCATGGCTGCTGTGATTTCTGTAACTCACCAGATGTTAACTATTTTCGAGGGGAAATCACACCCGCCTCATTCTAAATAAGTCGTTTTTACCATGCCAATTTGCCAGTGCACACTGCAAAGCTGCACATTGACACTTTGGTGCCGTCTGGCATGCAGCTGGTTGAACACCCTCCTTATTCACTCGATTTAGACGTGGCTGAAGTTGACTGTTTTGAATTTTGTTTTGAAAGCTCCTTATTTGAATTTTCCAGCTGGCAAATAAGTAGCCAACTTCAGCCTCGTCCGATTTAACACCTTATGATTTCTGGTTGTTCCCAAAACTTAAAGAACTTTTCGTGTGGAAATGTTCTTGAGATGCGTGATGAATTGATTAATGCAGTGAAGGAGCAACTTGAGAGTTTAAGTAAAGGCGATTTTTCTGCTTCCTTTGACAAATGAGATGTGCATTAAGTTTGACGGTGACTATGTGGAAAAAGTATGAATGCTGCTTTGAAGTTTCTCATAAATAAGGTTTGATTGGGAAAACCTTTTTTTAACCTAAATTGTTATTTCTTTCATGAAAGGCTTTGGACTTTTACATCAACCCTCATTTATATAATTATTCAGTAGAAAATGATAATTTATTTTAATCTGCCTGTCTCCCATTGCAAATGCACACACAGTGCCCCCCAAATCCAGATATAAGCAGTGTGGGCTTGGGATACCCCAGTTAAATACGGCACTGACCCAATGTGGGTGCTGCTACAAGGAGATGTATCGACCTGCCAAGCTACAGCAGCATACGTCACTGCAGGCCTACACCACCAGTTTCAGAGTGGAAGTGACGCCCAGACCAGCAGTTTAGTAATAAACGTTTATACTGTAGCTCATCACAAATCAAATTGATCGACACGCTAACCACACCAAACCCTAACCTTAACAAAACTAACCCCTAACCTTAACCATTTATCCTACACGCTAACCATACTAACCCCTAACCTTAACTTCTGTCCTGTAACTGCTGGCCTAGAACTGCTGGTGCAGACCTGCGGTGACGTATGGTGCTCTGGCTCTGCAGTTAGTTATTACTGGACAAGGGGACCCTTAGCAGCATTCCTGTAGTGGTCCAAAATGGGATGGTCACTAGTAGTACAAATTCAGTAAGCGCCTCATTGGCCCAGTGATGGTTTGGTAACGCTGGCCAGTGTAATCATTGCCCCGTTAGTTTCCCACTTTTTATTGTTTTTGCAGAGTAAGCGATGCAGCGAATATTCTTTTCAATGGGTTTTAGATTTTGATGACGGAAGTATGAACACCAGTTTGGACACCTTCAAAGGGTATCATTGGCTAAAATTGCACACTTTTTTGAAATATTATTGTTAATGTTTTCATGTTCAGGGTTATAACACTGCACAAAAAAGGCTCAACTAGTACCAATACATGCATTTTGTGTTTTGTAAGAATCAATAGTTTGAAGCCACGTCAGTATTGTGCTTTTGCATTTCTTTTGTTATTATCTCGGGAACTGAAGGTCTGACATTGTGGTCAGCAGCACAGGAGCGCTGCAGGAGACTGTGCTTTCTCCAGTCCTGTTCAGCCTATATACATTGGACTTCTAATACAACTCAGAGCCCTGCCACGTGCAAAAGTTCGCTGACGACACTGCTATCGTGGGCTACATCAGGAGTGGGCAGGAGGAGGAGTAAAGGAACCTAATCAAGGACTTTGTTAAATGGTGTGACTCAAACCACTTACACCTGAACACCAGCAAAACCAAGGAGCTGGTGGTGGATTTCAGGAGGATCAGGCCACTCCTGGACCCCGTGATCATCAGAGGTGTCTGTGTGCAGAGGGTACAGACCTATAAATACCTGGGAGTGCAGCCGGATGATAAATTGGACTGGACTGCCAATACTGATGCTCTGTGCAAGAAAGGACAGAGCTGATTATACTTACTTAGAAGGCTGGCGTCCTTCAACATCTGCAGTAAGATGCTGCAGATGTTCTATCAGGCGGTTGTGGTGAGTGCCCTCTTCTACGCGGTGGTGTGCTGGGGAGGCAGCATAAAGAAGAGGGACGCCTCACGCCTGGACAAACTGGTGAGGAAGGCAGGCTGTATTGTAGGCACGGAGCTGGACAGTTTGACATCTGTGGCGCTGAGCAGGCTCCTGCCAATCATGGAGAATCCACTGAACAGGATCATCTCCAGATAGAGGAGCAGCTTCAGTGACAGACTGCTGTCACCATCCTGCTCCATTGACAGACTGAGGAGATCGTTCCTCCCCCACACTATGCAACTCTTCAAATCCACCCGGGGGGTTAAACGTTAACATTATAAAAAGGTATTGCCTGTTATACCTGCCTCACACTCTCCACCTTGCACTTTTTAATTTGCACTGTATTTTTATCACTCTTTAATTAATATTGTTTTTATCAGTATGCTGGTGCTGGAGTATCTGAATTTCCCCTTGGGGATTAATAAAGTATTATTAATTATTATCTATCTATCTATCTATCTATCTAATAACTTGTAAATATGTATAATTACATTTAATTTAATTGATAAAAAAAACAACTGAACACTAAAAAAAAAGTTTCAAGGAAAGTAAGGGGTGAAGCAATGATAGCGCTGCTGCCACCCAGTGAGTGATGAGACTGGGGTTCACATCCTGGGCCCCCCATGAATGGAGTTATTTTCCCCGTGTCCGTGTTTTCCCCCCCAGTCCAAAATCATGCAGGTTAGGTGGACTGCTGATGCTAAATTGGCACTATGCTGTGTGTGCGTGCGTGCGTGCGTGTGTGTGAGTTCATCTTGTGATGGGCTGGTGCCAGTTAAGGGGTTGTTTCTGCCTTCACCCACTGCTTGCTGGGATAGGCTTCAGGTGCCCCACAACCCTACTGTAGACAAGCGGATATAGGAAATGGACGGATGGACAATAGGTATGCACTTTTTTCAGGCTCTCTGTTTGTCCATACTGGGCCAGAGTTTTGGGGTCAATGTTCCCATGATGTGCAAAGTGCCTTAAGAATGGGACTGGTGCTACAGTATATAAATAAAATTATTATTATTATTATTTCACATTATCTAATTAATTTAAGTAGAGTTTTTTAAATATGTGGAGGGGGGATGTCGCCGCACAATACAAACTGTCACTGGTTGTTAGCTGTTGTGTCTTGGCTTACTTTTTCTTGTATCTCTGTAACAATGTTTTATATTTTTGTACTGTCCTACTGTAGACAAATTTCCCTTTGGGATAATAAAGTCTAAGAATGGCACCCCTAAAGTGGTTGTTCCTGCCGCACTCACAAGGCAGCAGCTTACTGCGATCCCAAAACTGACAAATCTGTTCGATAACAGCACCAGAAAACAAATTGGCATTTAGCCAGTGTGGGCCGCCCACAATGTCCCATTTGGGTTTTGATCGTGAAATAAATGTGTTTATTTGCACAACGTGCCGGGTGTCAGCGCATGTTAACATCCATTAAACATTGGTTCCCACTGGTATTTGTTTCCTTTCCATGTGAATACCTACTGTAGATTTGCTGAGTGAAAGGACGCCAACCAAATGAGAGTCTATGATCTTTTGGCAAGCAGGTGACCTGAGGCTGCCCTTTAATTGGTTGCTTTCAGATTTTCCCAGGGACGCAGCTCTCTCCACCCCGGACACTCCCACATGTATTGGCAGCGAATTGTATTGTTTTAGGTTTTTTTAATTTAGTGTGATTGGACAATCGTCGATGCACTGTTTTATGTTGACGTCCATGGTTCACAGCTCACACCTGCCATTAACAAAACTACAGATAAGCTAGCGCAACTTTAAGAAGATGGCAACTTTAAGTGGAACTTCAGAAATCGAACAAAATTCAGTTAATTGTTTAATCAAATTCCCCTTCATAAGTTGTTCACTTGAAGAAAAACTAGAAGATAAAGGAGCTTGGACTGGACTCACCAACTTAAGAATTCAGGAGCAGGCGAAGTGATTGAGGACGAGCTTTCACACAGACTTTTTCCTACACACTCTCTGCATGTGGTCGAGACCTGTCTGAGGAAGATAGGACAGCCTGGAGGAGCAGACATAAAAGCAGCGCCGCGATCGCCATGATAGAGCACTTCAGACATGTCTCCTGGCTGCTAGAGAGTCCATCTGCCCTGGGTATGTGGGCACCAGCAAGCCTCACAGGGCTTGTGGATATGGCAAGAGCGATGTTTGGGGGTGGCAAGTGGGGCGACCACCCCAGGCCCCGCACCTAAGAGGGCCCTGCTTTTGAGGTCTGCGTGTCCCGTTCAAGCGGATTTGTCAAGTTACTTTATATTCTCCAGTATTTATATATTTTGAGACGCTTCTAAGAGGAACCCTTATTGCATACCAAGACTCAGAGTATACTTGCAATTTGGGTACTTTTCTAGAAATGGCCCTGCTAATTTCCACATGACACTGCATCGCATTTCGCACTGTCGGGGCATTGTCATGAATTATGAATTGCACTTTTTTAATAGATTATATCATTATATTTTGATAAAGTCCGTGTGTTATCTTGCAAAAATTCAGCTGAATACTGTAATGTAAATTCGCACACAAGTTTATACAGTCCACACATACCGGTAACGGCGTTAGGCCCCACACACCCCTAAGGCTGCCTTTGGGATATGGGCCTAAACTGGGATGTAAGACTTGCAAAAAATCAAACGACAAGTGATTGTACAATGTGGATTTATGGAATACAGTGGAAATGGTCAAGGGCTGGGCACTCTGTTAGCAAAGGCAGAATAAAAGTTGGCTTGGACTTATGTTATAGATGTATTATAGGACAGATGGAAGTCCATGTTATTGGACGATTACGGAGGTGGGGGTGCAGACATTATGGTGTGGGTTTTGGCAGAATGGGGAACTGGGCAAGTCGGCAAAAGATTCTGCAATTTATAGACAGGTGTAGTATAAAATTTGGGTGGCAGGTGCACCAAGTTATGGGAAGAATAAGGGGACTGCAGATGTCACGGACTGAAGTTTCAGAGCACAGTAGAATTGGGAAAGCTGGCATCAGTTTGGGCAGCATGGTGGAAAGAGTATGATACATTTTAGCGTGGATATGTCCTGTGGTTCTGGTACTGGACAGGCCAACATGTGCATTGACACTATGATGAGGACCACAAGAGAATGTGAGATGACCAGATGGATAGTTATGAAAGGCACTATATAATAGATGTGAAAGGCAGTATATAATAGAT
>JANRMT010062814.1:41041735-41118477 GCA_026402145.1 Polypterus bichir lapradei
TATGAAAGGCACTATATAATAGATGTGAAAGGCAGTATATAATAGATCAATAGATATGAAAGGCACTATATAATAGATAGATAGATATGAAAGGCACTATTTAATAGACAGACAGATAGATAGATAGATAGACAGACAGATAGATATGAAAGGCACTATATAATAGATGTGAAAGGCAGTATATAATAGATCGATAGATATGAAAGGCGCTATATAATAGACAGATAGATAGATATGAAAGGCACTATATAATAGATGTGAAAGACACTATATAATAGATAGATAGATATGAAAGGCACTATATAATAGATGTAAAAGATATATAATAGATAGATAGATATTAAAGGCACTATATAATAGATGTAAAAGGAACTATATTATAGATAGATAGATATGAAAGGCACTATATAATAGATACGTGCTGCTTCAGTTTCCCCCCCCCAAAAAAAAAAAACTGTGCCCCTGCTGACAATCAGCGTTATATATATATATATATATATATATATATATGTATACACACTCAAGATTAGTTCAAAGACGAATAATTTCATCTAACAATGCACAAAATAAAAATTCAGAATTTAGCTTTAGCATCCCTACCGGTAACAGAATTCAAAATGCGTATAGCAGGAGGTCTTGAATCTGTGGCTCTTTTCTTGCGCTTGTAGATTAATTTAACAGAACTCGTGGGTCATTATGTTAAGTTCTGGTAAACCGTGCACGTCTCCAGCTTGCCTGTGGTGATGAGAGCTGTACGAAAATGAACTGTCAGAAGTAAAGAGCCCGGGCGGCCCGCCGCATTAAAGAGCGAAGACTGCGCACCTCTAGTCAGGCTATATAGCGCCATACATTTCACTTCAAACATCAGAAGGGGCGATCCTGCGCGCACGTCTGCCTCAGCCAGCGCTATTGTTTCATATTCATCATGCATAAACTCCAGAAAATGTCTGAAATGGATTTTACCGTGTAATGAAGCAAATCGCACTCTCCCACTTCCTGCCTGCATGGCTAATGCGCTTTCAAACGTCGCTAATGCTGCATATGGAATGATCCCACGACAGATCGCGCTGCATGACCAGAATAAGCTCTGAATGCATTACGGGGTTCTATTATGATTATCATATAATTATATATTTATATAAACTCGCACCCATAAGAAAAAACAGCGCAATGATTGTTCTGATGAGACGCGAGCTGTATTCTTGTGACTGTGTGAGGCGCTGTATAACTAGATCAATGACCTGACTTATTCCTGTCGGCGGTACATTTCTTTCCAAGAGATGCATAGGCTAACAAGCTGGCAGGCTTTCCAGTCAGAGACCTGCAGACAATCCTACGCGTGAAGTTAGGAAGCGTGTCGGCTTGTTCCGATCCCTCTCAAGCTTGTTTCAGGCATTTCTCTGCTGTTTGAATCTTCGGTGCCTGTTTGTTATCTACTCTTAGACAGCCAAGGGTCCACATAATTTGACCCCAGGTAAGTTTCAATCAATATTCAAGTAACGTTTTCATTTCCAAAATTGGCCAACGGTGACTTAGAAATTCATTAGGAGGTTTTTCTTCAGCCGTAGCCTTAATCCGAGCTGGGCAATTAAACTAAATGAAACGTAAAGGAAAAAACACAGATCAAAGATTGATTCAATTACGCCTCATTTCTAGCCATTTGATGAGTTAAACTCCCAAAAGAACACAAAATCCCACGGTTGAATAATTTGCTCATTATTCAGAATGTTTCAAGTCTTTTACATTTTTTTTTAATTAAAGGTTTACTGTTCACCTCCTACTTGAGTGATGCGTGATGTTCACATCAAACTTATTGTAATAAGTTTTACAATGATTTTGCATGGACATCTGAGACATTTCTATCTGTTACCATTTGACTTGTGAAACTAATGAATAAAATGTGCAATGTTTATCTTTATCTGTGAAGTGAAAAATTATGAAGTGTATGCAGCTCTACTGGTTAAAATCACACAAGACATAATTTGTTAATCAAAGGTGGTACAACTGAAACATGTCAAATTCCCACCTTTATTCTACTTATTTAAAATTGTTAATAGTGTATATTTGAATATTTGGAGAAAATCAATATTACTAGTCCACAAACTTAACAAAGACCCACTCTTTAATGTTTGATTAAATGGACTGCACATTCAGCATTGTCACTTCACAGCTCCGGAGTCCTGGGCTCAAATTCTCCTGTCGCCATGAAGTTTGCACATCCCTTGTATGTGCGTAGTGTCACAAAAACGAGACATAAACAGATAAAGGTTTGGGGCAGCCACCCGTATAATATGGCATCCTGGCTGCAAAGTCGTTTTTTATCAAATAAACAGCACTGATGTGCATACAACTGAGTCCAGAACAAGACTGAGGGAAAAGGGAAAAAAGGCAGACTTTTAAAGGGGAAGACAGGAAGTGAGGTCATAAGGATCGGGCCCATGTTCTTCAATCATTGGTTCAAGCCCGGATGTGATATCTCAGGGGCCAGAGCCGGTAAGGTCTACTTCCATTGGCTCGGTCCCGGAAGTGACATCAAGAGAGCCAGGTGGGATCTCTCGTGAATGGTCTACAGGAAAGGGAGAAAAAGAGTCAGTGCACTCCGCCACATCCCAGCATGCCTCAGAACCGCCTTCACTCAAGCCCTTTAGCTGCCTCCCATGCACACGTGTGTGACAGTAGTTATTTGATGTGTTCTAGTTTTCATCCCATATACAGGGTAACCCAAATGAAGTACCACATTTTTCATGATCATTACGCAAGATAGAGGCAGCCAAGTGGGGTGGGGGTCCTTTGATAAGCGATCCCTTGTAGTTTTCAGTCAGCACATGCCTTGGTCCGGTGCGCACTGTGCTTTTGCTGTCGAAGCTTTCTTCAAAAACAACAAATCCATCATCACTACGCAACACACCTTCCGAACGCACTTCAGCATTCCTCCTAACGGTGACGTCTCAAATCAGAAAACAATTCTTCAGTGGGTGGATAAATTTAGACAGACGGGTACAACATTGAACAGAAAATCTCCAGGCCGTCCTCGGACTATAGGAACGCTTGAAAACATCCAAGCTATAAAGGCATCAATTTTGCAGTCTCCTACATGCTCAGTGCGCAAACCTGCTTCTGCCTTTGGCATTTCCAACACATCTTTGAGGAGAATTTTGCACAAGGAACTTAACTTCCACCCATACAAAATGATGGTAATGTAGGAACTCACTGAGAGAGACTGGGAGAGCCGTAGAGCGTTGTGAACGAACATTCTGAAAACTGTTCATCAAGAGCATCGTGCAGAGACGAGGTACATTTCCATTTGAGTGGTTGCATAAATAAGCAAAAGTTTCGCTGTTGGGCTGAAACCAACCCTCGTGAACTTCATCAGAGACCCTTTCACAGTGAGCGTGTTACAGTTTGGTGCATTGTTGCAGAATTTGGCATCGTAGGCCCTTACTTTCTTTGAGGAGGGGGTTGCAACAGTCACTGTCACTTCAACACGTTACAATCAAATGCTTTAGAACATTTTGCGGCCCCAACCGGAAGAAAGGGATGTGGTGGATATCTGGTTTCAACAGGATGGAGCAACAGGTCATGTGGCACGGAGATCCATGCAAGTTTTGCAGGAGTTGTTTCAGAGGAAGCTGATCTCCCTGCGTGGTGATGACAGGTGGCCTTCACGTTCACCTGATCTCGCGCCATGCGATTTCATCTTGTGGGGCTATCTCAGGTCGAAGGTATACACACACCGACCTGTATGTCCAATATTGATTGATAAGCAGCTGTAAGCCAAGACTGTCCACCAATAGACTGATACGCCATCTGGGGTTTCTTCTTTCCTCGTGTCTGATGCTCCTGTGACCACTGAGTAGATTAAATGGACCGCTAATGAAAGGTTGGTTGGATTTGATTAAAATGGTGTCTCTAAAATGCACCCACTGCTTAAAGCCATGTCACATCACACAACATTTCCAGCAATTTACAGTCACAGACCTCATTCACATATCCTTAGACAGCTGGAGGCAGCCATGGTGTGCTCCATTGTCCACCAGTCATGTAGTCTTACGTCATCAGCAACTTAGTCCAACTAGTCTACAACTCGCTGGGAGGTGAGCAGTGCTGCTGCTGGGTTATTTTGCACCATAGGTCAAACTTATTTGTGTGCCAACTGACTGTTCAGTAGCTAATCCTTGTGGCTGGTTCCCAACTTATGATCTGTGCCCTAGGCTAATGCCTAATATACCTTAATGGTGGCGCCGCCACTGGGTGTGAGAGCTGATCATAAATAAGCACTCCAAAGTACAATGCATGTAATGCAACAATGACGAATAAGGAACACTGGTGTTTTGGACCTGACAAACATAAGACAGGCTCATCTGTTTAATGTCTCGAGTTTTATGTACCGTGAGAAAATGGAAGAAAGGAAAAATAACAGCAGAGATAGTGGCAGAAAACATCATATCTGGAAACCCTTCATATGGGCACCAGCTCCATCAGGCAGCACGTTATTGGCTGTCAGAGAAAGGGACGAGCTGACCATACATTGAATATATGACACTGCTGGAAAGTTATCATGCAGTCACATAATTTGACATCCCCATCAATTTTTAGTCAAGTAAATTAACAACTTCAGGCAACCAGATCAGTCTGACATTATGTCCTAGAAGAAGTCATGAAATGTGACATAAGCTTTAGATATAAGAGCACCAAAATGTGAGAGGCAGGAACATCACAAAGTATTAGCAGTTTAGACCTTAAATGTATGGGCACAAGCTTAATCCTAGCACACCTAAATCTGTTACGTCCCTGGAGGCATGTGGCCACCTCTTCTTCAGCTCCTCCTTCAGCATGCCATTTCTCCTTAGGCACTCCAGGCTCCCAGTCTTTTCTTCTTGGCTCTCCCATTTTTTAGCCTCCTAGAGCCCCAGGGTGATAGAATTTCAGAAAGGTTTCGATTTTTTTACAGTTGACTGTTTCTACAGGTAGCTGGTCCAACCCTAACACAATGCTCAATAGATAGATAGAACTTTATTTGTCCCCAGGGGGAAATGTGGCTTTTTATAAAAGCTCCTTAAATAAAAAAAATACATAAATAGATGGATAAATAAATATATACGCACACACAATACGGTCTTAAAACACACCAGAATGACTAAAAAGGAAGAAAATTTAAAAAAAAAGCAAACCTCTGAGTTGGCAGTCCCAGTCTCAAAGGTATTGCTGTCAGTATAAAGGAGCTCTCTGAGCGTTTCTTGACACACTTCTGTTGTGTAATTCGTTGTTTGAAAGTCTTCAGTGTTAGTGTGTCAGACAGAGGATGTGTAGCATTCTTCATAATGGCACTCGGTTTTGTTTTCATTCTCTCCTTCGTTACGACCTCCAGGGGGCTCAGAGTACTACTACTTCAGTTTAGGATACCCAGACTAGAGCTGCTGATTAATTGTGTATACTGAATCTCTATTTTTAGTCATTAGCAGTAAAACATAAGTAATAATAAGAGCTGTAAGTTATTACTAACGCTCGCCTATTCTGTTTCTCTTCTCTGTACTCAAATGTGCCACTGCCCTACTGCCAAGTTGTTTCCCTGCCTAAAAAAGTCATCTCTGATAAAGGAGCACTGAAATCATTGAATAGAAGGGTTCTTTCATCAGAATGGCCAGCCCAGCACTGACCCAGCTGTGGAATGACAATGAGTGTGAGGGGCCGGGGGGGTTGGGGGGGTTTAGCTTGATGGTCTCCAGGACTCTCAACAAATCAGAATTCTATTATATGATAATCATGTACTCTTACATTTTGCTCTGTACTTGTACTGTTACTATTATACTGTTGCATTGTACTGAGGATTACTTGTGTTCTGTTCTGTGTATTGTATTGACTCCATTTTTTGACACCCACTGCCCTCCAAACCTATCTGGAATGGGGTCTCTCTCTAAATTGCCTTTCCCAAGATTTCTTCCATTTTTTTCCTACAAGGGTTTTTTTGGGGGTAGTTTTTTCTTGTCTTCTCAGAGAGTCAAGGCTGGGGGGCTGTCAAACAACAGTCCATGACGGTACTCCTTGTGACTTTTTTTGAGCTAAACAAAAAATAAATTGTATTGTATTGTGTTGTATCTCACAACTGAGCCTACCCTTGTAATTATCTTGTTAATTCAGTGGGCCTCATTCGTAGTGATGTTGCCAGCCCAGCACACCACAGTGTAGAAATTTGCTCTGACCATCACAGAGTTATTAAAGATGTGAAGGATGTCACTACCCTCATTAAAGGAACGCAGTCTGCTCTGCTCTTTATTATGTAGTTCCTCTGTGTTTCAAGACCAGTCCAACCTGTCATTGATGTGGACACCAAGTACTTGTAGGAGTGCACCACCACTACAGGGTGGTCCAGATCTAATTATGCAGATCCAGATCATCTGGATGATTTTGATTTATGCGGGGACGATTCCAGTGCGGCACAAAGACGATTCTTCATGTCGTCAGTTTGCACACTTCTCGATGGTCTGGGATTTTTTGGGTGATTTTCTATGTTATAAAGTTAATAAGTTATAGCATAATGAAAATTGCATAATTAGATCTGGACCACCCTATACATCTACTCCCTGAATAGTGACCAGACATACTGTAGAGGTCAATCAATGTGCCCGCCTTGTGCTCTGTACTGCTCAGATCTGCTCTGCCCCTGCAGCCGTGAATTGTGTTGCACTCACGGATACTTTTGAAAGTTGTACACGTGCGCTCAAACTTTGTATGGGGCTCAGGTTTTTTTATACATCTGCAAACTGACAGTTCCTGCCTGCTATTATCTGGATTTTTGTGACTTCATTTAGAAGTTTTTTTTTGACAAAGTGAACTGTTTTAGCCAATCAATAACAGAAACATGACATTTGGCTCAGTTTATTTTTATTAAGCACTCCTCACTTATACATTAATCTTGCTGGGGTAGCCAACCGTAAAATTCTCTGGTGAATCTGAACTGAGGCTCTGCTCTGTCATTGAGAGGCGGCTAGCAGGCAGCTTAATGACTTTGGGTGAAAGACCATTTTTCCTCAAGTGGCTGCTAATGTTTAGGACATTTATCCGGAGGAGATAGAAATGACTTACACTAAAGATGAGCGTGTGTTCAAACTCACCAGTACACACACGCAAAATTGTACAGAGGCTTAGAAGGTTATGTCCTGATTCTCAGCAGAATCATATGTTTAGCTGCAGAACTTTTAAGACATTTCACTAACTGAAAAGTTCTTTTGTTAAATCTTGATGAAAGTTGAGCCTGCAAATCAATTCACCCATCCATTTTTTAAACTTGCATTTTTAATTAAAGCTGGAATCTATCCTGGCCATGTAAGGTGAGAATCAACCATGGATGAAGCAATGTCATGATAATTTAGTCTCCATTCCATTCAATCTGTACATCTTTGGAAGGTGGAAGGAAGCTGGAGTACATGACAAAAACACACACAAAGACAAGCTGAGAACATGCGCAGGCCACACAATGACTACCCAAGAAAATAAACCCAAACCCCTGGCCCAGTAGGTTTGGAGTATTAAAAACAGGGCCTAGACTCCTTTGTTTTATTTTTTCTTCAAATATATATAGATGTTTGGTGATGGGGTCAAATTGAGTTACCGTAAGCTCAGATTCTGATGCTATGATGTTCAGAATGTTGAGAACAAGATATGAATGTATGTGTAGAAAATCGAAATGGAATTTAATTTCTTAAAGTTGCAGTTTCCGTTGGAAAATTATGCATTTTTTTGCAATCTATTAGAGCTCCTGGATGGCTACATCCTAGCAAAGATACAAAAAGTTTGAACAGACAGTTACCGGGATATCTGCCCTGAATGCCAAGACACCAATAACCTCTGAAAAAATGGACTGATCTTCTTCAAACATATTGTATCTTGTTTGCTTTGTTAGTCTCAAGGCCTATTGTTTTTGATCCAGTTGGCCTGGCACTTATCTCCACATCCTTCAAAAACCGTTTGATTTGTCCAACTAGCTGTCCCCTGCTGCTCTGCACATGTAGTAGTGAAACAGGACAAATTTTAAAAATCAAATTAAAAAATTAAGAAGAATTTATATTGATAGCTTTTATATCCGAGGGCTTCTTGATATACAGTATTTTTGATTTTGCTATCAGGGGTGAGAATGTAGCTGTGATCTCTTTGCCAAAAATGTAAAAGTTGGCAAGGAATTTCTGGCCAAGTGAAAGGTTGGTACGCTCCAACATCCACATTGCCACTGTATCTGATCGTGTTCATCTCTGATGGGATAGCTTCCCCCAAGTGGGGAGAAGAGTATGTGGCTGTGATATCTCTGCCAATGAGCAGCTATCCTCTTAAACACATGTGGCTTTGATCTCTTTCTCAAAAACGTCAAATGTTACTTCTTTAACAATCTCTAGATGATACAAACAGCTATCGCTAGCTAAGCGGAGGCAAGATACACTCCAACATGTGGCGAGAGGTAAAGTGACTCGAATGGAGGATGGCGCGTGAGTGAGGATGGCCAAGCCCAGGTCCCTACTCCTGAGGTCCCACCTCCCCCTCCCCTCGGCCTGCAGCCTGTCTCTTAGATTCGCACGAATAAATTGGTGCCACAACCGAACTAGAATAATTAGCGCGATGAGAGAAGTTGCAAAATCAACTGGAATGTTCAAGTAAATTATAGAAAAAAACACGATCTAAATCTGTTAAGTAGTTCTCTCTTGAAAAGCAGACAGACATACAGACAGAGAGACGTTGGATTTTATATAAATAGAGATGATAACTGACATGGATATTGTTCAATTTAACCCAGAGTTTTGCAGTCTGCACTGTTTCATCATGGGACCAGACCCAAACTTTTTGCATGAGTGGTTTTTGGGATAAGATGTAATTTACATGGAAGTACTGTATGGACCATTGCATAATGATTTTTTTCTTCTCAGACAGCTAGTGAGTTTATAATAATACAAGATGGTGGATCAAGAGGTAACACAAATGAACCGCAGCACAACCTCATTCATTCATTCAGTTTCTCACTTACTTCAACATAGTGTCGCAAGGAGACCGAAATTATCCTGGCAGCATAGGGTACAAGGTAAGGTTGTGTACACTGCGGTACATACTTATACACATTCATAGTCAAGTATATGTGATGTGTGAGGAAACCAGAGTATCTGTCATGATCATAACTATTGTGACCTGTTCTTGCCCATCATTTGGGGGTTTCATGATTTTCATAAGAATTACTTATGAATGCTTTGAAATCACTTCAGGTATTTTTGTCCAGTGCATCTTGACTCACCGGTATGATATGATATACTGTTTGACTCATCTTCATGTCGAGCTTTTTGGTGTGTACCCCTTTTTTTGGCCCTCTTGACCTGAAAAACCCTCCTGTTTTTGCCATTTTGAACCAAATTTTATGCATGAATTTACACCCTTATGATAAAGAGTAAACCGATAGGCGTCTTCAGCAAAAATGATCAGAAAGACTTGAAGTTGTGCATGCTTCATCAACAGACCCCAGGGGTTCACCCCCGATGGGATACAAGTAGTCAAATGTACTCCTTTTCACAAAACTCACAAAGAATAAGATACAGTAATATAGGCATATTTTGAGGTGCTGGTTATGAGTGTGATAATAATTTTGGTATTTGATTCTGTACTGGAGGTCCTTGCCCTCTAACTCTAACACTCCAGAAGGTTACAATGACAAATTTTGAAGATATTCATGTGGGATATCATTTAGACTATGTCAAGGTCAGTGATTATGAATATGATGTTATTTTTGATTTCTGATCCTTTACTAGGGATTTAGCCCTATGTGGACTTTTATCAGAGGTTGAAAAATGATAACTATCTTGTACAATTGTGCATATGTAGACTTTAAACATTTAAGTTGAAGTACACATTTTAATATGTCTTATATTTGACCCAACTATTTTTGTTTATTATGTATTTCTATCCTTACATTTCTTATGAACACTCCAAATTAGGACAGCTTACATTAATTCATTTAATTTTGAACCATTATTTTGAATTTGATATTTTTTATCATTGTCTTTAGTGACATTTCCACAACTCCATTTTGTCCTCTGGGTGCTGGTTTTTCATATTGTTCACTGCTAATAAGTCTATTGCCATTCGATCACCTCGATTAAGTCAGAAGCTGTACCTCCTGCACTTCAGAACAGGTCATCCACCGGAAGCTGAGCTTGTTCTGGCCATGCCAGTACTTGCGTGAAAGACCATTTAGGAAAAGTTTGGGTTGCTGCTGGAAGAGGTGTTTGGTGAGTCCAGCGGGGAGTGCTTACTTTGTGGTTTCTGTGAGGATCCCAATGCCCCAATGCAGTGATGGGGACACTGTGCTGTAAAAATGATGCCATCCTCTGGATGAGACATGAAACCGAAGTCCTGACTCTCTGGGGTCATTGAAGATCCTAGGTGTCTTTCATAAAGATCAGGGTGTATCCCGATGTCCAGGCTAAATTGTCCTTCATAACTTTGTTATTCTGGCCCCCTAACCATCTCCTGTCTCTAATTAGCTAATTATCCCTTAACCACCTAATAGCTAATGTGTGGTGAGTGTACTGGAAGAAAATGGCTTCCATTGCATCATCCATGTGGATTCTACAAATCGGTGGTGGTTCTCCACACTTTATGTAAAGCACTTTGATAGCGCTATATAAATGTAAAAAAAATATTATTATTACATGACACACAAGTCATGTAGCATATTACAATCATAATGAACAACCAATATAAGATGGCATAACAAATGCTTTGGTATCCTTGATTTGAATCTCCTTTAAAAAAAACTTTGCACATCTCTCTCTTTCTCTCACAGTAGAATTAGATGAAGCTCCCAGGAAGTCATTAGTGCTAGGACCTTTCTGCCAGTTCTTTTGACTTCATTTAACTCTTTATAAATTGGGCCTTTTGTTAGGTTCTCCTACTCCCTCTTTCATAGGATTCAGAATTTTGCCGGGACCTCAGAAAAAATTTCACCTTACACTTCTTGGCGGTTTCTAATCCCCATCTTTACTGTTTCATAAGACACACCCTGCTTCAAGATGTCCCCAGTAGTAGTGTTGAGGAGACAAAGTCCTGAGAAACTTCTGAGACTTCTTCCTGATTGTGCTGGAAAGATCTGAAGTTTCGGAGCTTCAAAAATAGTAACATCTTGTGGTTTACAGGAACCAGAGCAGCCAGCAGAGGAAGCACAAGTACAACCCTTTGTTTAGTGCATAGTTTCAATCTTTCAATTGCACTAAAAGCCTAAGAACACTCTTTGTGCTCATCTTGATGTTATTATAATCACAATGTCATTACAATGCTGCAATAAATGCACATGTTAGTAAATCCAACACTTTTCTACAATAGAATACTGTTCAAATCTATTTTTTCTAAAGATGTAATTCGTTGCCATAACAGCAGCCATTATAAATAGATTTTAAGCCAGCACTAATTCATAATTATGGGACGACTTTTTCACGTGAGAGGAGTTTTGCTGTGAAGCAATGTGAACATAAACATTTTCCCATCAATTTGGGTAATAATAATACTAAAGGGCAAAGAGAATTATAACAGGGTTTAAGAATGTGTTTTTAGAACAGGCAATAGGGAAAAGTGAAAGGGGCAGGGGCAGTGTATAAGGGGGTTTAGGGAATATGCCTACAGTAGCCTGCAGTATTCCTGACATGTTATAAGTTTACTACAGAAGAATTACATAGTATATTATTTACCTTATTGTCAGATAACAGATCAAAATGTTCCTGCTTTCTTCATTGTTTTTTTTTTTCCAGTTTTGCACTGCATATTTAATTCAGGTTTGTCTCACTGGCCAGAAGGTTGCCAGTCTGAATCCCGTAAAACGCCCAAAGTGACTCTACTTCATAGGGCCCTTGAGCAAGACCCATAACCTGCAATTGCTCCGTCCTGGGTATGATGTTAATCTGCATCCAGCCCTGCATGTGAGCCCTCCAACCTGCAGGGAAAAACTTGGGGGTTGGTGGCAGAATTGGCACTCCAGCCACCATAAAAAGCCTCACATTGTTCTACTCCATCTGAACTAGTGTGGTGCTGAGGTGTCACCCGTTGCATGGCTGCACTCGGGTCGTAACCTGGGGATACTGAGTTGGTTTGTCATGTGGTGGGTGTGGCAATGCGCTGTATCAGCGTTTGTTCCTAACCTCTCGCTCTCTCTCTCTCTCTCTGTATGTAGAGAAAAACCAAGCAAAATGACACTTTTTATTGGTTAACTAAAAAGATTACAATATGCAAGCTTTTGAGGCAACTCAGGCCCCTTCTTCAGGCAAGATGAAATACAGAAACTGGAGTTCTCTGTGTTTATGGTCAAGATCTTTGGATAAGATAACAAAAAGTCTTTTGAAGTTATGAGTTTTTCAAAACAATGTGGATCTGTAGACAGGTTGTCTGTGTCATTCTGAGAGATGTATAAAGTACAACCAATAGTTTTACATCCCCTCACCAATGCAGTCAGGGAGTTGCTGGTGTTTCGAAGATGTTCCAACTTTCTATCTGTGCCCTGTGTTTTAGTTTGATGACTCATTTTAATAAAACTACTAGCATCTATAATATGAATTCCATTCATGCTTTTAAGGACTTTAATCATTTCACTGTTTAATTTTTCTTTACTTAAACTGTAACAACTCAATTCCTTTTATCTTTCACCAAAGATCAACCTGGTTGCTCATCTTAAGACTTTCTCTAATGGTGCTATGACTTGTTTTGTAATTTGGAGTCCTAAACCACACACAGCAGTTCGGAAGAGGCCTCACTTCTGCATGACATAGCCTAAGGGGAACGTTCCTTGATTTGTTCCCAAAACATTATTCTGTCTAAACCAGAATACTGTTAACTTTCTTCATCTCTTCTGTCAAGCTGTCTGGATGTTGTAGACATTTTTATCTGGCTGCGAGTTCAGATGGATGTTAAGTTTTAACTCATCCAGCTTCTCTACAGCCTCATGTCTTCTAACCAATGATGGAACAAAAGCAGGGACAATTAATCAGACTCTGATTTATTGCTTTTGATCTAAAGGAACAAATTTATCTTTATTATATAAATACATAATAATGTAATAATGTAATTTTCACTTCTAAGTGTTTGCAAAGCTTTGGTGAATATACTCCTAGAAATCAATAAGACTAAAATTAATAGTCTCTTTTTATCTGTATCCTCAGAGGTTAAGGCTAAACTAGCAGGTGCTCTATAATAAAACCTCAGCAGGTAAGCAGCTGTCTTGGCATGTGTTACATAAAACATATTTCATACAAAACCTCAGAGGCTGGGCACCATTCTTTTAGCATGTGTTTAATTTAATTCAAATTTTAACTATTAAAGAATGCTCACAAGCTAGATAGATAGATAGATAGATAGATAGATAGATAGATAGATAGATAGATAGATACTTTATTAATCCCAAGGGGAAATTCACATACTCCAGCAGCAGCATACTGATAAAAAACAATATTAAAATAAAGAGTGATAACAATGCAGGTATAACAGACAATAACTTTGTATAATGTTAACGTTTACCCCCCCGGGTGGAATTGAAGAGTCGCATAGTGTGGGGAGAAACGATCTCCTCAGTCTGTCAGTGGGCGCTCGCCACAACCATCTGATAGAACATCTGCAGCATCTTGTTGTAGATGTTGAAGGACACCAGCCTACTAAGGAAGTATAGTCGGCTCTGTCCTTTCTTGCACAGAGCATCAGTATTGGCAGTCCAGTCCAATTTATCATCCAGCTGCATTCCCAGGTATTTATAGGTCTGTACCCTCTGCACACAGTTACCTGTGATGATCACGGGGTCCAGGAGGGGCCCTGGGTCTCCTAAAATTCACCACCAGCTCCCTGGTTTTGCTAGTGTCCAGTTGTAGGTGGTTTGAGTTGCACCATTTAACAAAATCCTTGATTAGGTTTCTATACTCCTCCTGCCTACTCCAGATGCAGCCCACGATAGCAGTGTTGTCAGCGACCTTTTGCACGTGGCAGGACTCTGAGTTGTATTGGAAGTCCGATGTATATAGGCTGAACAGGACCGGAGAAAGTACAGTCCCCTGCGGCGCTCCTGTGTTGCTGACCACAATGTCAGACCTGCAGTTCCCGAGATGCACATACTGAGGTCTGTCTGTAAGACAGTCCACGATCCATGCCACCAGGTATGAATCTACTCCCATCTCTATCAGCTTGTCACTAAGGAGCTGAGGATGGATGGTGTTGAAGGCACTAGAGAAGTCTAGAAACATACTTCTTACTGCACCACTGCCTCTGTCCAAGTGGGAGAGGGTTTCGTGTAGCATATAGATGATGGCATCCTCCGCTCCCACATTCTCGGACTCAGAGTTCCTTCTGCACGCGCTTGAACTCATTCTGATCACCGCCTTTAAAAGTCCTTTTTTCTGGTTGAAAAGGCCCTTGACGTCACTTTTAATCCATGGCTTGTTGTTAGCATAGCAGCGTATTGTTCTTACTGGAACTACAGTGTTCATACAGAAGTTGATGTAGTCAGTAGAGCAGTCAACAACCTCCTCAATGTTCTCATAATGTAATCCCTACAAGATATCCCAGTCCGTAGTTCCAAAGCAGTCTCTCAGAGCCTGCTCTTCCTCAGGGGACCACCTCCTGAATGAGCGTGTGGTTGTAGGTAGCTCCCTCACTCTTGGTTTGTAGTGAGGCTGAAGCAGAACCAGGTTATGATCTGCTTTCCCAAGCGCAGGCAGCAGGGTGGCGCTGTATGCATCTTTAACATTTGCATAGGTCGATAGTCCTATTTCTCCAGGTGTTACAATTCACATACTGGGAGAAGGCAGGTAATGTTTTGTCCAGCGTCACATGGTTAAAGTCTCCAGCGATTAGCACAAGCGCCTCGGGGTGCTGCATTTGTAGTTTAGCAACAGCGGAATGGATTATGTAACCCACTATCTTTACGTCTGCCCGAGGAGGGATGTAAATAATAACAACAATGATGTGTAAAACTCTCTGGGTAAGTAGTAGGGATGCAGACTTACGGCCAACAGTTCGATGTCCCTGCAGCAAGTGGAGATTTTAACGTTTACATGTCCAGAGTTGCACCACCTTGTAGTTACATAGAGAGCAAGTCCTCCTCCTTTCCACTTCCTGCAGGTATTTGCATCTCTGTCCGCTCTAACTGTGCTAAACCCGGGTAGCTCCACGTTAGCATCTGGGATGTTAGTTGTTAGCCATGTTTCACAAAAACACAGCAAACTGCATTCTCTGTAGGTCCTGTCATTTTTCACCAGCGCAGCCAATTCGTTGATCTTATTTGGTAGTGAGTTCACATTTCCCAGGATCGCAGAAGGCACCGAAGGCTTGTATCGCCACTTTCTTGCTAGCCGCTTGGCTTTTAGCTTAGTGCCAGCTCTGCTGCCACGATAACACCTTCTTACCTCGTCAGGCAAAAAGAGAACCACATCGACTCATTTTTTCTCAGCGCTTGAAGTTGACTACCTGAATAAACGAGTCTTGGCGTGTAAAAATCCATGTCCAAAATAAGCATATTCAGACTGAATCTCGGACGCCGCGTATCCACAGTAAAAGGGGCTACTACACCTTTTCAAATTGATAGCAGCTATATAACCAGTATAAATGACAATTTATTAATAGCAAACTCAAAATTACATTCAGTAACAAAATAAAAAAAACAGTAAAAACAGGAATACTAGATGTGAATTCTAGAAAACCAAAAAAATGATCTTCCCTTCTTAAATCTGAAACTTATTCACATATACCCTGAAAAGTAATTAAAGCTCATCTAATATGGCAATGCATGGCCATAAAATCTTCAAAAGAGTTAACACCAATTCCATTTACTGCCAAAAGATACAAGCAGAGGGAGGAAGAGGCTGACATTTCAGATGTCATAAAAATCATAGTTTTAACCCAGGAAAACATACCTGGGATCTGCTTCATTAATATTCACAATTATAGGAAGCTTTTGCAGAGATATAAGAGCAGAAACATACCCTCCTGAAAATAGGCCAGAAAGATTCACCATAAAATTAGAATTAATTTAAGACCAAACATGGCAATGAGGATATTATACATTATAGAAATTCTTAAATTTATTCCAATGAACTGCTAAGACATAAAACTGGTTGAATGTCCATTTGGCAAAGGGATGGAAGACTTTTGACAGCTGTGTTCTTAGGGAAAGCCCATCTTATCATGAAGTGAAGCAGTTTTCACAAGGTAAGCAGACACTCGTACTTTGTTTATTGCTGATGCACATGTCATTTCTTTATGCCACATGCACCTGTTAGCCTACAATGTGACAAGACTACTGTTGAGATATCTGTCTCCCTATCATGTGGTGCGCTTGTAATTGTCAGACCACTTATTGTATAATTAATGATTGTGCGGTGTATCTGCCTACCTCCTGCTTCTGTGTCTTCTCCAAACATAGCCAGCTGTGCACACTGCACCATTATTTCCTGTATCTTTTAGTCTGACCATCTATCCATCATACACTATTTTATGAAGTTTTTAGAAAATGAAGAAAAATAACATTGTATGCACTTCCCTGGTTGAAAGCTTTTCTTGCTTTCACATTCAATTCTAGATTATTCATAAAACACCACCTTCATCATCTAGTCCCACGTTGACTGCCCTCTGATACACCCATACTTGACAGAAAGTGCTCGATTTTGTCTTTAACTGTTACTTCCATCATGTTAATTAACTAGTTTATGTTTACTAGGATCAACACGACATCTTTTCTCGTAGTAAGAGGTGGTCTTCTAGCCGGTAGTTGCGACAAGTAACAAGTTCTATATGTGCATTTTGGTTGTTTTCGTGTTTTTTTTTACTATCAGGATTTCCATTCCCATTTTATTTTTTCTCGTAGGCACATCATGTCGGCATGCCTCACATGACCATGATCATCATGTTGATGATGTTGAGGAAGTGACACTATAAATAGGTCAATGGGTTCAGTTTGCATTATCCTTCAGTAAATAAACAATGTATTGAAATCTTTCGTATAGTTAGCTCTCTTTCCAAGAAGGCCCGAGTGTCAGGTTTCTTTTTTGGTTACCACTTTCTTTTTGGCTCTTATTTTAGAGTCTGCTTTGCCCTTTTGATTTTGGTTGCCATTCATTTGCCAACTCTGGTTTTGACTCTGCTTGTTACTGTGCATTTATTAACTCCTGTGATCAGATTTATAAAACTTTCGTAAACACAATAAGATGCTCTAAATATCTGAATGCAACTTCCCATGCAAAAGTAGGGATTTTTAAAAGAAAACTTCACGGGTGAACTTGTGTATATTTAAGGGAACTCTGATCCTACCGTATGCAACACTTCAGAGAAACTGGGAAACATCGATCACCGTGGTATAGTAACGAATTGCAACTGAACCAGCTAAATGACGACTTACATACACAATAATTCATATTACTGAGCTGTTATTTTAATGTGCATCGACGTGACAGACATATTAAACTTCAAAAGTGATGAATATTAAAAATATGCTTTTAATAGTGCCAAAGCTGCGTATTTGTACTGTAGATAGTTCTTGGGTTTTCTTGAGTTTATATCAGCTGCTTGTTGTCACATCTCAAGATTAATAATAATAATTAAGTTAAAAGTAAAACACAAAGGTGACTCACTCCCTGTGTACAAAACACTCTAAATCTCCAGCCCTACGGCCTGTTTGTATCCTAATGGTCTGACATAACACGTCTTGTCTGGTGCTACATGAAGACTATACAAATGGTCAGATACAAAGGGAAACAATTTTTAGGGACAGGCAGGTTTCTCCCCATGATGATGATAGGTTGATGAGCTGATTTAGGCCCCCAAGTGCCGTTTATTTGGAACCACGCTACCAGTCAAACGTTTTAGATCACACCAGTTTTTTCCAGTTTTTCAGCTGATTAAATTATAAGTTGTTCTAAAACTTTTGACCAGTAGTGTATGTGCTGAGCTGGGCGCAGCATTAGAAAGACAGACTGGATGAAATCAGGCCACACCTGTTCATATCCAGGTTTTAACACCAGTTAGCTTTCTGTGAACAGGCCCCTACCACAGAGAACTGGCCAACAGGTCAGGAATATCTTAGCCAACCTTCAGCTCCAGCATGCCCACTGTACTGGAAGCCCTAAACTGATGGATGAGGCACTACATTCATTTTCTGTATGGTGTGGGTGTACAGGCCAACAAAAAAATGGTCAATATACATCAGTGCCCAATATTCCTAAGGTAATTGACTTCACTCATTACAAAAGGGGCACCTAGAGAGAATGAAAGGCTTGGAAGGAGACGAGACGTGATTTTCTCTGAGACACTTTAACATTCTGCGAGACAAGGCAGTGAGACAAAAGGACAGCTGCTGTACAGGCTTTTAAATGTTCGAAGTGCAGCGTGACATACAGATCAGGCAGCACAGCAGCAGCAAGCCAGCAGCTGATCTGACCGCATCTCCTTAGCGTGCATTCAGCCCCACTCTTCAAAACGTGAGCAGCAGAGATGCAAAGTGGCTGGTGCATAGCACACCCCAGGAGTGGGTGGGTAAGCGAAGCAAGCAGGGGGCAAAGCAAGCAGGGGACAATGCCCCCTAGTTTTTAAAAAAAAAATCATATTTTTTTTGGCATATGCATTTTCCTGCTTTTGGTGTGACATACTTTTGCACTCAAATCCGTGCAACATTTTACAAATGAGACCCCTGGTCTTTTTCTATTTCACAAAAAATCCTCAGGCATTCATATATCTCCTAACACTAGTCTTTAAGAATTTCTTCACAGTTTAATTACAATCCCTGGCTACTCAGTAGTAAAGGTTGTGTGGTTTTTGGTATTTATTTGATTTTATTCTTTTTAGTTGTAGCAGTTGTTCACTGTCCGTAGTCTTCATTAAGTTTCCCTATAGCTATGAGGAGGTTTCTGACTTCTTCACAGATGAAGACTTCAGAAAAATCTGAAATTGAAAGCATTTGCCATTTCACTTTCTGTATACTTGATCCCCCCTTGCTGATGTGAATGCACTTCACCTCCTTCCTGACTGTTTCTTGCTGCTGAAAAACCTGAAAGATCCTTTTAGGACTGACTTTTATATTTTTGGCTATCTTCATCCTTTACTGACTTTCAGCGTGTTTAATGTTTCTTTCCACTGTTGCTCTTATGTACTCATAAGCCCTGCAGTTAGCACTACACTGTTTGGACCTTTTATAAAGTTGCTTTTTCTGTAATTTCTTTCTCAGTTCATTACTTGCCCACTGAGTATTTCTTTTAAACTTGCAATTTTTCCAGATTTTGTGATGTTCTTGTCTTACTTGGTATGAAGTATGGCTTTAAGCTGATCCCAGTGCCATCTCCATGGTACAAATGTAATCACAGTTTGTTTCTTTAAGGCTTTGCTTATGCAGTCGATATTTATGTATCTAATTAAAATTTAACAATTGGAGTTTTTATATATACTCTTTGACCCACTGTGATCAAATTTATATTCTGACCACTATACCTTAACAGCACAGTGACCTCTATACTCTTTAATCTGTCTTGACTAACAGCAATGTCTGTGTTTCTTATTTTAGACAGAAGAGTGAAAATGAAAGGACAGCTTTAAAGCTGTAATACTGATGTCAAAAGAAGTTCTACCATGGATGAACTTGGCAGGCCACTCGGGCAAGAAGTGGGACCAGAAGAAGAAAACAAAAACTAATAACCAAACAGGAGCCCAAAGCAGAAGGTCAGTAATGTGTGTCTAAGCCCAGTAGAAATTCAAAACTTGTGCACAAGAAAACTTTGGAAAAAGGTTAAAACCAAATACAGTGGTATCTCGGTATACATCCTTAATCGGTTCCAGATCCTTTGACTTATACCAAATAGGACGTACAGTAATCCCTCCTCGATCGCGGGGGTTGCGTTCCAGAACCCCCCGCGATAGGTGAAAATCCGCGAAGTAGAAACAATGTTTGTATTCATTATTTTTATATATTTTAAGCCCTTAGAAACTCTCCCACACTGTTTATAAATATTCTCCGCACAGTTATACAGTAAACCCTCGTTTATCGTGGTTAATCTGCTCCAGACAGATAAATGAATTTTCACGAAGTAGGATTCTTTATTTATAAATCTAATATTTTCACAGTTAGAGCATTGAAAACCTGTTTACGACCTTCTAAATACGTTTTTTAACAATATTAGAGCCCTCTAGACATGAAATAACACCCTTTAGTGAAAAGTTTAAACTGTGCTCCATGACAAGACAGAGATGACAGTTCTTTCTCACAATTAAAAGAATGCAAACATATCTTCCTCTTCAAGGTGCACGTCAGGAACGGAAAATGTCTGAGAGGGAGAGTTAAGTAGACAATCAAAAATCAATAGGGCTGTTGCGCTTTTAAGTAAACGAAGCACCGCGATAAAGCGCCGCAATGAAGGGATCAAATTTTAGCATTTTTTAGAGGAGCGTCCATATCTTCTAAGCAAACAACCCCTCTGTTCACATCCCCTCCGTCAGGAGCAGAGAATGTCAGAGAGAGTGAGAGAGACAGAGAAAAGCAAACAATGAAAAATCAATACGGGCTGTTAGAGCTTTTTAGTGTGTGAAGCACCGTGCGGGAAGCATATCGTATATCATTGAGGAGTTTTATTTAATACGTAATACGTGCTCTGATTGGGTAGCTTCTCAGCCATCCGCCAATAGCGTCCCTTGTATGAAATCAACTGGGCAAACAAACTGAGGAAGCATGTACCATAAATTGAAAGACCCATTGACCGCAGAAATCAGCGAACCAGCGAAAAATCCGTGATATATATTTAGATATGCTTACATTTAAAATCCGCGATGGAGTGAAGCCGCGAAAGTCGAAGTGCGATATAGCGAGGGATCACTGTATACCAAACAAATTTTTCCCATAAGAAATAAAAGGAAAATGATGAATCCGTTCCCATGAAAAAAAATCCTATTGTTATTGGCATATTATACATTGATAGGGTTGTATAAAATAATTTAAACACTGCTTAATACTAAAATACATAAATACAAAAGCAATTAGATGAAATGAATGAAAATTTAACCTCACTTTACTTTTTAATAACATCTTTGTTTTTCACAATCGTAGATACCGCCGTTCTCAGCATACGGTATGCAGCAGCCATGTCCCGGAAACGCATGCCACCTTCATACTTTTAAACAATCAATTCAAATTTACGCGAAAAAACACAAAATCACGTGAAAATTCACATAGAGTTACAGCACTGGTTGTTCACTGAATGCTAGCAACTGCCGTACTGATGCTCGTGGGCAGTCGTGGCTTTGTCTCGAGAGAAGTAAACAAGGGTAGCACGCGGTGTTCTAGAATGCCGGTCGTATACCAAGCAAAATCTTTCGCGTCCAAACAGGACATTCACCAAGTTGGACTTATTCCAAAGCAAACACATTCCGAGGTACCACTGTAGTTAGAAAACAAAGAGCATGCATTTAGAATTGAATCCATAATCATGGAGGTTGTTCAAGTGTGCTGCCAGCTTATATACAGACATGCTAATGATGTTGTGCTCCACAATTTACTGCAGCACGACTCCTGTGTCTTGAAAATGGAATAACAAAGGATGACAACAGCCAAAAATCAAGATGGCCTCATGGAAAAAACAAAAATAAATACAAAATTAGATTATAAAACAAATACAAAACATATCCAAAAAATGATAATAGAATTTGAAGCAGAAAGGTCCTAGGATTAGAAAATGTCTATGATAAGGTCAGAAGAAATATGTAAATTCAGTTCATTTCTGTTTATTTTTGTATGTTGCTCTTCACCAAGTGCAGGCACAGATCACTGTAACAAGTTCTCAGGTAAAAGGCAAGTGTGAAATGCAAATTTTACAAACTACTAAATACAGATTAAAGACGCAGATTTGCTAAAACACAGAAAACAAAATAGAAACTAATTAATATACATGGAAACCAACAATATCTTGTTTAAATACGGCCAGTCGACAATGGAGGAGAAGAAAACAAAAATTCCAGTCAGCAGCATCCCACGAAAAAATAAACCTGTGAGGAGTCCATGATTAGTTATAACAGACAAATTCAAAAGACAAAGTCCGACACAGTTACAGTTCTGGAGACCTCTGCCAACTGGCCGCCAACCCCTTCTGGGCATTCTACAATATAAGTCCATTTAATCTGATGACAGAATCTTTCCATCCATTCATTCCAAGGGCCTCAGCATCTCAGATGTCTTTCCTAAAAGCAGGAAAACTTCTTTGTTGTATGGCAGTGGCATCAAGTGTCACAGCAAGATACCAAGATGAGGAACAGAATAGAGAAGGGTAAGTGAATCCAAATGAAAATTCATAAATGAAACTAGGATCATGACATCTTTTACCTTAGGATTAGGGTTGACCAAAATGTCAGCAGATGTGCTGGTGCCTTTATTGGTAAAATGAGAGCCATGTAAGAGCAATGAATGGAGTGGTAGAAAAAGCAGCAGAGTGTGCTTTTCAAAGGATGAGAGACTCATAGCCCAGATAAAACTAGCCACCTGGCAAAAGCGACTGTCATGAGAGGCAGGAAGTATTAAATCATTCATGTTAAAAAAGGTATTCAAATTAAAAACAAAATAAATCAACCTTTTCCTGTATTTTGGTTTGTCTCTTCATGTCGTGTCAGGGTGTTCTACTAGTTACAAGATACATAAATCTACAGGGGCTTTTTATTTCATTGGCTTTTTAACATACAGATCTGGGTTCAAAAACACCAAATTTGTGGTCTTGTGCTCCATTATTTGTTGGGTTCTCCAAAGTTATATTTGAGCAATTAAATCCTCCATTACTATAATATCTCCATCTAAACTCTTTCTTTGTATTGTTACTTTGAAACCTCCTCACTAATACAAGTCTGAATTTCTTTGGTAAGGTGTACGAAAGCATGTTGGCAAAAGAACTGCCCTGGTATTGCTGAAGCTCGTTGATTGGTTACGTGTAGGCTGACCAGACATTTTGCATTTTATACATCGTGTCCCGTTTTAATCTTAGAGTCCCTTAATGTCACAAAATGTCCCATTCTTACCAGAATGTCCTGTTATTAGATGACCAAAATGCAAAATGGGTACTTCCCTCAACCCGCTCTTCGATTTCATGTACATTTTTACAAGTTGCAAGAAAAATCCATGTTGAACTACTTACCCCCGCCTCCCAATGGCTATTCGATTTCTTGCATATTTTTACAAGGCACACAGAACTCCATGGGGGAATTGTCTTCAATTTAAATTATGTCAAGCAAACCTGCTGGATTACTGAGTTGTCTCATTTTGAATTCATTGAAAATCTGTTCCACCTAACTAAATGCTGTATTTACTTAAAGGAAGACCTCCACCTAAAAATATTTTTTATATATGTTACTTACCCCATGTACTTTGTAATGGAGGCCGAGAAAAAAAAAATATTAAGCGGAATGGAGAGAAAAAACATTTATGATGTAACTGAAGCCAATACTGACCAAATCATGTACAACAGCAAATGATGTAAAAATGTTAATGGGAAAAAAAACCTCACGTTACTCACACTGCATAATCCACATGTCAGTTTTCCAGTTGTATGCTCCAATATGCAAAATGCCTGCTAAAATTGTGTGAGTTACTTAAACTCACAAACATGAATCTAAAGCCTCAAGGGACTGACTTTTTGAATGGAAGACATGACCCTGGATTCATTGGTCAAGAGTCCTGTATTCAGTTTAAAAAGTGACTACCATGAGGCTTTAGTTTCATGTTCATGATGTTTATGGATTATTCCGAAAGTAACTATTTAACAATGTTTTATCAAAAAAGCATGCATTTTGCATGTTTTGAGCATAGGACCGGATAACTGACATGTGTGTTATGTGGCAAAAGTAAAGTAAGCTTTTTTTTTTCTTTTTTCCATGAAAGTTTTTCACACTGTCTGCCATTATGAAGCATTAATCAGTACTGACTTTTACTATGTCATAAACCTTACACTCCTTTCTGCGTGAAAACATGAAATTAACATTTTTTCGTACAAAGTAAATGTAACTAATATAAAAAACATCATTCCTTTAATCTCTCTTTTGGAATGAAGAACTGGTTTCATTTTTAATTTTCTTTGAGATTTTCCTTTTAGGTTTTTTTTTGGGGGGGTTTACACATTAGAGAAAACGAATCCAGCATTTGTTTTTAGATTCAGAATGTTTTTCATGAACTTAAATATCATCACCATCTTTATGTGTTAACTATTTGGTGACTTCTTTTGTTTATTGTTTCAGAATGTTGTTATGCAAGGATAGCTGGGGGTTCATGACATGTGAAATCAGTTACTCAAAAACTGGAAAAATCCACCAGCAACTTGCTTCTTCTGTCCCTGCAGAAAAAGACATACTTGACTTTTCACTATCACCCATATTCCCTTACCATCAGCCTTATTCTCAGAACTCAGTTTACCAGCTGAAAATGATATCTCTGAGCTTAAAACAAAATCTAATTCTTCCACTTGCCAATTAGATCCAATACCTACAATCCTTATTAAGTCCTGTTTGTCACGTATTTCCCCATAATAACTACTATAATTAAGTCTTCCCTTACTACTGACATGGGTCCATAATTTCATTAAAAACAGCCTCAATTACTCCAATTCTGAAGAAACCTGGCTTAGAACCTGATATCCCTAATAATTATCGGCCTATTTCAAATCTTCCATTTATATTAAAAACTCTCGAAAAGATAGTTGCCTCCCGACTTTAATCCCATCTTTCAAAAAAACAACCTCTTCAAACAGTTTCAATCTGGCTTCTGTCTCAAACACAGCACAGAAATAGCTCTGGTCAAAATTACAAATGATCTTTTCCGGGCAGATGACATGAGACTCTTAACAATTCTTCTACTTCTTGATCTCAGTTCTGCATTTGACACATCTAGCTAATTTTGGAGTCTGTGGCCTTGTCCACCAATGGTTTCCTTCCTACCTCACTGGCAGGAGGCAATTTCTTCCAAAGAATGGCTTTAAGTCAGAGAATACTCAGGGAGTTCCACAGGGCTCTGTTCTGGGGTCCTTCCTTTTCTCATCTACATCTTCCCAGTTGGCAATACCCTTCAACACTGCGGCATTAAATTTCACCATTATGCTGATGACACACCACTTTATCTATCCACTAAATCCACTTCAGTTTTCCCTACAAATACTCTTACAGCATGTTCTCAAGACATACAGTTATGGATGACTCATCATTTTCTCCATTTAAATAGCAATAAAAGTGAGGTGCTGCTCATTGGTTTTAAATCTACACTTGCTAAGGTTAACAATTCTTCAATTTAATTAACAACACTATCACAAACATTTCTTTCCAGGTTAAGAGCCTGGGCGTCATTTTAGACAGTACTCTCTCTTTTTCATCCCATATAAATAATGTCTCTCCGACTGTCTTTTTCCATCTCCAAAACATTTCTAGACTCCATCCTACTCTTACACAACATGGTACTGAAGTACTGGTTAATACCTTAGTCACTTTACGTATATATCGTAGATTAGTGTAATGCCATTCTGTCTGGCATCCCTAAAAAACATATCCATTGCCTACAACTTCTACAAAATTGTACTGCTAGGATAATTACCTATTCTAAGTCCACTGAACATATCACACCTATTCTTCTCTGAACATCTCTGGCTCCCTGTCTGCTACCAAATATGATTCAAAATGCTGCTCTTCAAGATCAAAGCTCTCCACAATCTTGCTCCTCCCTTTTATCACTGATCTCCTACAGACATACACTCTATCTCGCTCCCTCTGATCTTCATCTGCAGATTTACTTTCTGTACCACATATCATACTCTGTTTTATTGGAACCTGAGCATTCTCTCAAAGTGCCCTTCAACTCTTGAATTCTCTTCCCTCTGACATCCATCAGTTGGACTCAATAACACAATTTAAAACTGCTCTCAAAAATTAACCTTTCAAACTGGCATACCATCTATGATTTTACCAATGTTACAGCCAGCTATCTTTTATCTTTCTTACTATTTATGTATCCTTATTGTTGTTTGATTTTATTGTTCTGTTTGCTTTTATCTTTATTACTGTTTAAATCTTTGTAAGGTGACCTTGAGCGCTGAAAAGCCAATTAAATAAAATGTATTATTATTATTAGTGACACACTGGCATAAAGTTTGTGTTGTGCACGGCCTCCAAATCCAAGATGTACTGTAAACGAAACCTGTCGATTATGCCTATTTTACTTCTCACTTTCATCTTATCGTAAAATAACTTTTTTGCTGTGGTTTCTTGACTATGATTCTGGTTACTGTTAGAACTTTATTAAAAGATAGAAATGACTTTTCAGTATTGGTTTTTAGCTCGTTGTTTTGACTATGTCCTTTTATCTAATATTCTGCCCCCTTTATCTGAGGTATAAACTTACCATAATGCATATCGGAGAAATACATTTTGATATCATGATACTGTAATTTTGTTTATCGATTAAGTTTCACAACATTGTATTAAAATGAGAGAGTTAAGCAAGAAGAAAATTTAGCCCAGTGGAGTCCTCAATCTATACCCCTTCCTTTTTTTAAATAAAATTCAAAAATGTGTCCATGAACTGCAACACCATCCTTCTTGTGCGTTTCCAATTACTAGCATCTCTGCCTCGATACCTCTGTCCTGTTGAAGCCATTCAAGAAGAAACTTCAAAACTTGGTAAAAGTGAAAGGTGGGGTGGGGGGGTTCCCCGGGGTGGGGGGGTTCCCCGGGGTGGGGGGGTTCCCCCATTCTAAATTTGATAATTTCACGGTGTCCTTCAGACTGTAGAGATGTTTGTAGCATCCCAGTAACACTGTAACTGTTGATCAAGTTCCTAAACCCTGCAGGAAGCAAATTTCTTCTAGCAATCCTGTGATCTCTTTTATCTCCTGCTTAAGGACCAGCGAGTTTCATTTGAGAGATGGTGGCAGTATTTGGAACTGGAACTGGAACGTTACAACATTACATTACATGTTTGCCTTTTTGTTTATTTGATCCCATTGCATTTGTTTTACTTGTAACAGGATAAATGTTAATGAGAGTGTTAAACCATTCAACTAATCACATACACTGGATATTCCTTTATTAATATGCACCAGAAAAGAAAAGCAAACAGGAATATCTACTCTAAAGGCACACAGTGACTCATTTCTGTTTGTTATTCCTGACATGAATTTTCTAGAAGCATACATTAGATGAAATAGCTTGTGGCATGAAAAGCGGCCTGCAGAGAATAGCAGGACAAAATCCAAGGGAGTCTTTGATTTTACAAGAAATCCTTCCTGATATAGTAATCTGAATGCTTTTATGTTTCTTTTACCCTATGGCAAGGCATAAAAGTGTTTTAAATAGTCCAAAGTTCCTTGTACAGCGGAATACATTTTGTTCAGTCATGTAACAAAAAATAAAGCTAAATATCACTAACAACTATTTAATATGCTAATAATTAACAGAAATAGGAATGGACAGGATTACTTTTTGTTAAATATGTATTGTTTATCCAATTTGTTACAGATATACATATACAAAATATGTGACAGAAAGTCAGTGGTTCAGCTTGCAAGGAAACTATTCTCAAACGAGAGAAAAAGAATGTATTGCTCCTGAGTGGGACTGCATGCAAAGGTCATTGGTGTTGGGTAAACTCCCCCATAATGCAAGTGACAATACATCATGGCTTTGAGTCAGTGGAACACCCTAAAAATATTGTGCAGGTAATTCTGTACACAGGGTGTTGTCAAATAACTAGCAGGGGTCTGAGGCAAAGGTCAACAGGACTGAAATATTGAAATGTAAAACACAAATCAAAAGAAACACACAAATGTCCTAAATCCCTTACTTGATTTTCAGTAAACTAGAAGATGGTGTTTAGAATCCAGAAACTTGGAAAACATGATCAGTGCACTGCTGTCTCGAAGAGTGAGTGACAGGTGACACAAGTTCAGTTTGTCACACTCTATAAACTTGTCACATTTGCTAGAAATAAAATGGGGCAAAAATACACACAATCCAAATGACAGTGGTTCAAATCAACACATACATTGGCAGTGCTTAATGTTATAAGGATTCAAAATAACAGTAACCATAAAATGAAACCAGAAGTACATCATAAGTGCTGAAATGAATTCAGCAAGTTCCAAAATCCAATTTTCGTTTCATTTATTTTTTATTAATTTTAATTCGAAGCAACAATTAAGTCAAACAATTAAGAGAAAGGGAGGAGAGACAACAACGAAAGCTATAAGCAACAAGAAAGGAAGAGTATCCTTTTCCCTGAAATTAAAGCTTATTCTAAAATCTTATCGATTAGATCCTACCTTATTTAAAAAAAAAAAGTTTTTGAACAGATCCACTAAGTGAGAATTTGATTTTTTTCAATTTCAAAAAGTACAGAACATCAGTTACCCACTGACTTAAAAGTGGTAGGATTCTTTCAGTTGAGCAAGTCAAGTCTACGTGCTAGTAGTAAGGTGAAGGCAATTATGATTTGTTTTTCCTGCACTTTATCTCCATCTGTGAATTCACCAAACACAGCTGTTAATGGATTAGAAGGGATTGTTACTCCAAGGTTGTCTGAAAGGCATTTAAAGATTTTGGTCCAAAATGATGTTAATTTGGTGCACACCCAAAACATATGGCCCAATGAGGCTGGAACTTGATTACAACGTTCACAGGTTGGATCTTGTCCTAGAAACATTTTGGACAATTTTAAAAGAGATAAATGCATTAAAAATGTATCTGTATAATGTAATATATATACTTTACTGCATTTCATGTTAAAAAAGATTTCAAGAGCTCCAAGAAGATAGTGCTTGGAAATCTAAACCAACTTAGAAGCCAGTCATCATCATCTGTAAATACACACTCTCTTCTATTGAATTGAATTCCTTTATTGTTATTGTATAGTACAATGAGATTCAATATGCAAATCCTACATAAACTTATTTTCCTATAAAATGGTAAAATAACAACAACAATAATAATATAAAAAAAAAAAAGAAAAATATACAATGTGAAAGTATAAGTGGCTCTGGTTGTGCAATATTACAACTATAATGCAAGTTTACAGTGAGGTGAGGTACTTATAAGCACAAACAGTTCTACCAGGAGCACATGATGGAATGATTATGTGTGTTTATAGCTGTTGGGATGAAACTGTTCCTGAACCCCGAGGTTCTTATAGGTAAGGCTCTGAAAGCATTTGCCGAATGAGAGAGTTCAAATAGACTGTGTGCATGGCTGAGGCAGCATGTGCTATAAATGTTCTCCAGGGTAGATGCTGTATCCCGATAATTCTCTCTGCTCTTGACACAATCTGCCGTAGAGTTTTCCGATCAGCTGCAGTATAGCGGTGATTCCCCACCCAGATACAGTGGGTTAAAATATTCTGAGTGGTGCACTGAGAGTAGCAACGCTAAAGCAGCTGTGGTATTTGGAATAGTTTGGTCATTCTGTGCACCATTATATAGTTACAGGTTGATTACAATCAGATGCCTTAAACTAAAAACCAATATGTGGTTAATTTCAGTGTATTTGATAAAGGGATGTGAACCTAAAAAAGAAAGGGAAACCACACAGGAACAGCAGCACTGCTTTGATGCTGGGTGCCTCCAGTTTACAAAACCGAGCCAAAAACTTGTGTACACAATGGATTGAGCTTGCGTGAGAATGTGCATGGCTTTATGCCAAGTTTAGTTTTTATACATTATGATGTGAGCATGGAAACAGGTGTACGCAACATTTTTGTGCATATGCACCATTTGTACATGAGGCCCCAGGTCTTTATCACTTGTATGTTTGCTGCCAAGTAATAGAACTGAAAGTTAGGTAATGTCATGCCCCCTTCTGCTTTAGGTCATTGTAGAGTCTCCCTTTGGATCTGTATCTATGTTTCAAATTCCAAATAAATCAGGTAATTGTTGAATCTAATTTCTTAAAAATGATTTCTTAATATATATGGGGATGCTTTGAAATAGGAAGAGAAGTTTGGGAAGAATGATCATCTTAACAGTGTTGATTCTACCTGCTAAGATGGAAGGTAGACCATCTATTCACATCTTGTTTTATTTTATCTATGCAGACAGCAAAATTTTGTTGAAAAAGAGGTTTATATTTACTTGTTATATTTACCCCTAGATATTTATACTGATTCTGCTAAGATAAATGGGAAGGTGTCCAGTCCGATATTTTGTGCTAGAGAATTCATTGGAAAAACACACTTTTATTTCTAGATACACCTGTAGTCTAGATAACGTTTGAAAATCTGCTAATGTTTTTAGTACTGCTGTCACAGAATTTTTTGAATCAGATATATACAGTACTATATGATTTGTATATAGTGATATTTTCAGTTCAAGTCCTTCTCTGAAAATCCCCATTATCTCAAATTTTGAAAGTATTCAGCCAATGTATGGCAACTGCAAAGAGCAAAGGTGATAAAGGGCATCCTTGTCAAATACCATGATGTAGTTTGAAGTGGTCTGAAATAATGATTTTCATATAAACTGAGGCTTCTGGAGTTAGTATAAAGTAGTTTGATCAAGCACATATGTTTTGGCTGAACTCAAATTTCTGCACTGTGGTGAATAGGTAATCCAATTCAACTATATCAAATGCTTTTTCTGGATCTAAAGATACTAAGATCTTTGGGGTGTTAGATTTAATTGGTGAATATATTATATTAAACAAACATTAAAGGTTAGAAGTTAAGTATCTGCCGTTAATAAATCTAGTTTAGTCTTGTGATAGTACAGAAGGAAGCACTTTCTCAATCCTTCTTGCTAGAACTTTGGAGAGTATCTTAACGTTATTATTCAGGAGTGAGATTGGTCTGTATGATGCACATTGTAGTAAGTCCCTTTTTTCCTTAAGAAAGATAATACTTATTGCTTGATGAAAGGTTTGAGGTAGAATTTTGTTGTGTTTACGTTCTATAAACGGTGTTAATAATAGTTGAGATAACTTATTTTAAATAATTTTAAAAACATTCCACTGGGAAGCCATCATGGCCAGCTGCGTTCCCACTTTGAAGTCAGTTTATAGCATCTAGTAATTCTGAAAGAGTCAGAGGTTTATCAAGTTCCATAGCATTAAGAGTATCTAGCTGTGATGTGTGCAATGAATAAAAAAACTAATTAGATTGTGTCTTATCTTCTTTAAACCCAACTTTTAACAGCATTGGAATATGGCAGCAGGCTGCTCTGCCATGAAACATCATGTGAAGGGTGGCAAGATTTCTTCAGAATACTATTGCATACTAATAAGTAGAGGGGGCATTGTGAAGGACATTGTGTGATAATATTATCATGATACTCGATTTATGATACAATATTTTTGTTTTTTTTTGTTTGTTTTGCAATACATTATATATTGTAATTCAATTTTTCAACATCAAGCTTAAAATTATATTCTTACTGTAAAAAGCAAAAAACCCTTATTCAGTACATACCACTTAAAAGAATACCATACCCAAAAATAGGATTTTTTATATATTACAGCAACAACATTTATTTATATGGCACATTTTCATACAAATAATGCAGCTCAAAATGCTTAACATAATGAAGAAATAGAAAAAATACAAAATAAATAAGAATTAAAATTAGGGAACACTAATTAACATAGGATAAAAGTAAGGTCAGATGGCCAGGGAGGACAGAAAAAAAACAAAAAAAAAACTCCAGATGGCTGGCGAAAAAAATAAAATCTGCAGGGGTTCCAAGGCCACGAGACCATCCAGCCCTCTCTAGGCATTCTACTTAACATAAATGACCTCAATCAGTCCTCATTGTATTCAGGGTTCTCATGGAAGAACTTGACGATGACGGTCATGAAGACTTTTGGCCTTTAATCCATTGATTTAGGGACATCACGGATTAGGTGGTGGTGGCGCAGGTCGCCACCCCAGAAAACCAGAAAAAGAACAGAAGAGAAAGTAGGGATTAGTACGGATTTTCAATATGAACACCATGAATAATAATGATAATTAATTGAATATACAGGATGTCAGGATTAAACTAAGATGAAGCTATGAGAATGCCATGTTACAGGACGCAGGTAACCAATGTAGTGACATCAAAACTGGAGAGATGTGCTCGGATTTTCTTTTCCTAGTTAAGATACTAGCAGCTACATCCTGCAGTAGTTGCAATTGATTCATGTCTTTTTTGGGTGGTCCTGAGAGGAGAGCGTTACAGTAATCTAGTCGACTGAAAACAAAAGCGTGGATTAATTTCTTAGCATCTTGCAATGTTATAAGAGGTCTAACTTTTGCTATATTTCTTAAGTGGAAAAATGCTGTCCTAGTAATCTGATTAATATGTGATTTAAAATTCAGGTCAGTGTCAATATTTACCCCTAAATTCTTTACCTCAGTCTTGACTTTTAATCCTAATGCATCAAGTTTATTTCTAATAACCTCATTATATCCATTATTGCCAATCACTAAAATTTCTGTTTTCTCTTTATTTAGTTTGAGAAAATTACTATTCATCCATTCAGAAACACAAGTAAGACATTGTATCAGTGAATCAAGAGAGTCGGGGTCATCAGGTGCTATTGATAAGTACAGTTGTGTGTCATCAGCATAGCTATGGTAGCTCACGTTATGCCCCGAGATAATCTGACCTAACGGAAGCATGTGAATCGAAAAGAGCAGCGGACCCAGGATAGAGCCATGTGGAACACCATATAGAATATCATGGGTCTTTGAAGTATAATTACCACAACTAACAAAGAATTTTCTACCTGCCAGGTAGGATTCAAACCAATTTAAGACACTGCTAGAGAGGGCCACCCATTGACTAAGGCGATTTCTAAAAATATTGTGATCAATGGTATCAAATGCGGCACTCAGATCTAAGAGGATGAGAACAGGTAAACAGCCTCTGTCTGCATTTACCCGCAAGTCATTTACTACTTTAACAATGTGTTTGTAGTGATGGCTAAGAACAATGCACACGTACAATAGAAAAACCTAGTAACTGCCATTTTTTTCAAAATTGAGTTTTTTTTAGTTTTTGGAGTTACTAAGTCATTCCTGTGTTATAAGGTAGTGGTTATGGCCAAATATGTCTTCATTCTGGAAGAAGCTAGTATGTGCACAGTATTTTACACACTGCAAGACAATAACCTAGCAGCTCTACTGACCAATGAGGAAAGACCATCTACCAATGAAAATGTTGAATTACGATCACGTGATTTGAATGCTACGACTGCGTGATTTAAATGGCAGGTGTTGTTGATTTGTGATAAAACCAATATTGTGTATGAGAATCTCAGGAAAAATGTAATCTAGAGATTGTTAAATATAACGGCCACATCTTTTTCTCAATTTGCCAAAAACTTGAAAGATGTAACATACTAGGTTTTTCTATAGTTGGTGAGAATGTTCTCACATTCCTCTTGTCACTTAATCCACATGTCAAATTGTCCAGTCATATGCTTACAAACACATGTGTGTATACTCAAGTATTATTACATAAACCATCTCCAGAAACCACTCGTAAACGAAAATGAAATGCACTCAGATGCCAGCGAGCATTTGAATTATAGACCTGCCTCCTGTCATTAAATTTATATTCATATCTAAGTACCTCAGGATGATTTAGCAGCAGTCTGTGAAACTGCACAATTGAGCTGACACTTTGCTTGTTGCAGCATCTCAGATGTACAGCAACACATGTCTCTCAGTGCAAACTTTTAGTTGATATAATGTGAAGCACAATGTTAGCCAATTATCAAACTTTTACTGGGCTGGATTCCTGACCAACGAGTGAGGCAGGAAGGACGGGTTTTCAGTTTAAATGCTTGGGTGTGGTCTGAGCACGCTCCATTTTTGTTTACAAGAGCATTTTCTGAAAGTAGTTTAACAACATTTTAGTAAAAATATATGTGTTTGGAACATGAGCCTAACACTGGGTGGTTTGACATGTAGATTATTATTGCTATACAAGTAACATGAAATTTTTTCATGGACATTTTGATATTGTTAGCTGTTGTCCAACGTTGGTCAATATAGACCACTGTTTCATCTGTAATTTGTTATTGCCATTCTGCATGAAAACATGAGGGAGACATTTTTTTTGGGCATCACCATAAACTACATGGGGGATAATAGCATATAAACAAATTATATTTTGGTGGAATATTCATTGTTATTTTGGAAGTAAACTTCAGCTATGTCAGTAATCTTTGAAATAAGACTGAGAGTGTATGCTTACCATCCTCTAAAGACTGGAGTGCAGGATACAATTATCTGTCTGCTGGAAAAAGGTGGTAGCACTGTGAGGGTTATATTTTTTGATTTCTACAGTGTCATCAGTACCAATCAGCCATCCCTTTAAAGGTCTAAACTCGGGTATGGGGGGGTCAATAAGCCATTGTGTCCTGGACAATGGAGTGTCTGTCATGCACACTGCTGTTTGTGTGATCAACACTGGACCACCACAAGTAACATTCCTCTCTCCTGTTCTCTTCACTCTGTACACTATAAATATAATGCCAGGTCACGTCACTTGCAGAAATTCTCAGAAGATTCCGCACTTATGCAGTGTATTGATAAGGGGAATGTGAATAGGAGGAGACTACAGTATAGAAGTCAGACGGAGAACTTTGTTTTGTGTTGCAAAGAGAATTGTCTTTAACCTAACATCAGCAAAACCAAAAAACTGGTTATTGACTTTCGCTTAACCAAATAGCCTCTACATCCAGCCACTATTCAAGAAGTGTGTGTAGTGGTGGATACACTCCTACAAGTATTAGGGTTCCACATTAAGGACAAGTTGGACTGGTCTTGTAACACAGTCAAACTTTAGAAGAAAGGGCAGAGCAGGCTCTTTTTTCTTAAAATACCGCAGTCCTTTAATGTGAAAAGCGACGTCCTTCATATGGTCTATAACTCTGTGATGGTCAGTGCGATTTTCTACACCTTTTTGTGCTGGGCTGGTAACAACACTTCAGGACAGGCTCACCAAAATAACAAGCAGACTAAAAAGACAGGCTCAGTTTTGGGACACACTCTGGACCCCCTGGAAGTCGTAGCAAAGGAGAGATTTGAAACAAAACCGAGTGCCATTATGAACGATGCTGTGCATCCTCTCTCTGACACACTAACACTGAGGACTTTCAGCCAACAAATTATTCAGCAGAAGTGTGTCAGTAAACACTACTGGGGCTCTTCATACCACCAGCAATACACCTGCATAATGCCTCACTTCAACTGGGACTGCCAAGTAAGAAGTTTCCTTTCCTTTTAAATTTTCTTCCTTTTTAGTCATTCTGCTGTGTGCTCAGATCATAGTGTGCATCTATCTGTTTATGTATACAACTGCATAATGCCTCGCTGTGGCTGTAACTAATAAGTGTTCTTTCTTTTTATTCATTCAAGTGTGTGGTCAGAATGTGTGTTTATTTATTCATTAATTTAATTAGCTTCTAAAAATGCCAAACTTACCTTTGGGGACAAATAATTATCTATCTATCTATCTATCTATCTATCTATCTATCATACACACATTGGTACTTTGATCACCTTTAGCTCTAGGAGATTACATTTGAGACAAGTACTGAAGTCTTTATTAAGGCTGCCAAACAATAATCTCAATAATTAATATTTAAAAGCTATTGTTGAAACATAGGAATAGTTACTAAAACATTTTGGGGTTGTATTCTTCTAAGATAATAATAACAAGAAGTTTTCAAAATTCATTATTTATTAAACTTTCGTACACAAAAAAAAAGTGTTGAACGCCTTTCGCTTCTCAAATACTAATAAAAGATCCATTTTAATTAATGATGGGGAAAGACATCCCTCCTGTACTTTTTTTAAAGACTTTACCTTTTTTCCTTTGCTTGTAGCGTTTTCTTGTAGCTCATGACAGATTTACGTTTCCCACAGACAAGCTTTAGCTAACAACACCTGAGTAAACACTTTGTGAACACAGCAGCTAAAATTGAGTTCACCTTCTTCTACAGCAGTTATTATGTTAATGACACACAATTTATGGAAATGTTGCTATGGAAAACCATTAAAATGCTTTGCTGCTAAAGTCTTTGTTCTGTGTAGTTCTACAAATAATACTTCACAATGCATCACTGATATAGCCCCTCAAAAAATACTACAATGAAATACTACATCTGATCCGTTCCCCCAACTGTACTAACAACTAATAGAAGTATCCAATTGTTAGTAGACATTGATGCCCTACATCACGACATCCCCTTTTCAAGGTGTTGTCTGAATATTGATCATTGTTCTCTTAGCCTCCATGAGCAAACTTGACAGTCAAAGAGCTGATGCCAGTTCATAGCTATCCAGGTTCCATGAATCTGTACAAAACAGTTGAAAAGAGAGGGTGGTCAATGACAGATATTGTGAACCTTTGTTTTTAGATATTACTGACCAATCTTTGAATAAATCAACATAGACAATGTGACCAGCCCACTGCATGAGCTATCGGTCCTCCTATGGTGTGGTTCTTCTAGGCCTAAGAGCTGCTTCTCAATGCACACAAGGCTTCCTGATTGTATCACTAGCAGCATCATCCTACTGTGACCACGGCATACTTAGGCATATGTGGTCAAGTGACCATGTGGTCTCTCCAAAATCAAAGAATTTTGCCATATCCACCTCACTGAATTACTTTTCTGACTAATGAATGCTTTATCAAGGTCTTCTAGGTTTACCCCATCTTCAGCAAAAGTCATCATTCTGTCTGGTCATTGTGTTTTTATAGTACAGTATATCCTCCCTGATGTTGCTTGCAATTATAATGGATCTTAAATTTCTCATTACCTGGCCCTGCATAAGCTCTCAAGATAAGTTAGTACACTTCAGACAAATTAGGCTTCTGCTTTTTTTTTGCCAGAGAGTGTGAAAGTTATAAGAGTATAAAGTTACTGATTAAAGATGTGGCAGTTACATTAAATTTCCATTATTGAAACCGTTCTAAGATGGCTATGTGCATGTTCTAAACGGAACCTAATTTAAGTCTCATGCTTCATAAACATGACAGCCATAATAGCTAAAGGGGCAAGTTTAATGGAGCTCCAAAGGGCATGTAGGGAAAATATATATACTGTATCTCTCTGGAGCAGACATGTTATAATTTCATGTGCATGGCTAGCTGACATCTGGTAAATCCCTCAAGGAGGTATAGCAAAGAAAAAAAATCATCTTCAATTTATAAATAAATGTTATAGTCACCAGTTACTATCATATGTCCATTATAGCTTTTTATCAATGCCTGTATGTGTTCTCCACAACACCTTTCTGTTTATATCATTAGTAAAAATAAAATCAAAATGTTTATAGTTGTTATAATCTATCTGTTAGTGCATTTATTTATTTAAAAAACTTCTGTGAAAAGGCAAATTTCCTCATGGGGGAAAAATAAAGTTCTATCTATGTATTTATCTATCGGTCTTTCTAAAACAAACATTTCTGAATACAGATCCAAAAATGCTAAACTTCAAAATCCAAATTCAATGAACAATTAATTAAAGAAAGTAAGTACTACAGAAACTGAATACTATTAAGACATGAAAACCAGCGATGCTAACTGAAAAAAAAATCTTAAAGACTGAAAAAAATGAAAAGCACAGAAGTGACTAAGGGCTAAACATATGGAACAAAAATTTTTAAACAATTTGCACTTCAGCCAAACATCCAAAATCCATAATTTTAATTACCCTAATAATTAGACAGAGATCATAAAAAAGGAAATCCATAAACCCCAACGGTCAGAAGTCTGCAAAAACTCACACAAAAAAGGAAGCTCAGAAAGGAGCTGAAGAACAAAGTTGCAGAGTCAACATTTAAATATCCCTAAAGTATCTGTAGCCTTAAAAACCTACGAGCACCACCTCGAAACAAGAACTTGCAGGGCAAGGTATTGGCAAAACAAGAAAGCAAAGAACCTAAAAGCACAGGAGTAATAAAAATGATAAACTAAAAGAAAAATTAAAAGAGAGGCAACACACTGCAGCAATCCTAAGACATACCAATCAGAATTTATTCGAGAAAAGCTCATTTTGTAAAACATGGTGTGATTGTTTAAATACAAGAAAATGACAAACACAACATATGGACAAAGTAGACAGAAGAAAATCAGACCCTATACAGATCTGAACTCTGTGTACCAGGTGGAGTCTTTCTTGATCCATCAGCCCGGAATTCTTTTTCTTGCTAGTTGGCTTTCATTTCAATTTTTTTCTGACTCCATTCTTGATCATTCTTCTGATTTGAGGTGCCTTAAGCTCCCTTTTTGTATCACCCAGGGTCATATTCATTTCCAGAGTTAGGAGCTAGAAAGCCCTCTAATGTTGCCTACAAACCTACACTACACCCACCTCAGCCTTTAGCATTGCTTAAAGGGCCAGTTCTCCCAGGAGCTTGACAGCTGCCCATTGCCTAAAATAAGGAAACATAGTTACTCTCCACCAAGCTTAACTCTCTAGTACAGCCAGGGGTGGGCAAACTCAGTCCTGGAGGGCCGCAGTGGCTGCAGGTTTTTGTTCCAACCCAGTTGCTTAATTAGAAAATAATCTTTGCCAATAATTTAATTTCATGACTTGTTAATGCTTTAAATCTGCCATGTCAGGTCATTCTCATATCCTAGATTTTTTTTTCCTTTCTAAGGATATTGTCCAAATTATTTGAAGTCTAAAATTGAAGAGTAATTCTCAGCCCTTTACTTTTTTCTCTTCACTTTCCTTCTAAGTATTTAATTAAACCAAAGAGTGCACATTAAATACACACAGGTGTAAATGGAAACAAGTTAAATGGAGAAATGGTAGTTTCTTTTGTCACTTGCATCTTATTGCTAATAAGGAGCAATTAAAAACAAAGAATACAGCTGTTTAAGACTAAAATAGGCAATAAGGGTTCAAAATTTTAATGAGCGAGACAACTAAAATGGAGAAGTGTTACTTGAGCAATAAGTGCTTCTGATTAAGTAACTGGGTTGGAAGAAAAACCTGCAGCCACTGCGGCCCTCCAGGAATGACTTTGCCCACCCCTGCTCTAGTAGATCGACTGAAGAATAACTGTCTTGTGCCAATTCTTCACGGCCTCATCCTTCATTAGACAAACTAGACAGGTTCCACACCTAGCGAGTCAAATTTTTTGCCTCCTGTCAGCCAGAAGGACCTACCAGCTATTGTCTGCTCTAATTGACCTTTGTCTCTCTTTCTATTAACAGAGATTACGGCACCCTGTGTTTCTGCTGTGTTGACTGCCCTCTAGAGTCTTGGAGGAATGTATGCAGATTCCTTCCCAGCTACCATTCTTTTCTTCTTCCTTAGTGCCCCTAATCTAATTATTATTATTATTTGAAGGCACCATGTTTGACAGGGTCTGCTGTGCTGTAGTGTCCTATACACATATAGATAGATTGATAGATATTGTTGTGATTGTGCATACAAAATAGCAAAAAGGGTGCAAGGCTTCCAAATTGGTCCACAAAGCAGACCGAGGGCTTCTAACCTGCCTAGAGATGGCCTTACCCCAGGCAGCCATATCCAAAAACTCAACAGGCAGGTTTTGGCCTGCACAACCCTAAAATGAGGTACTTGCTTTCAAAGTTCAAAATACATTTTTAAAAGTTTCAAAAAACATCAAAAATACCCCACAAGAGAGAGGAACTGTTAAACCTCTAGCTTGAGAGACAGGCCAAACAAAAAGCTTTAAAAATGATGCAATGTATTTAAAAAATTGCAAAAAGTGTTTGCCTAAAATGGCAACCTAGAGAAGACAAGTCCCAATATGAAATCCAAGAGACAAAAGCAAAATAAATCTAGAAACCAGAGCATGTACTGTCAAATTGTTAATGAGCCAGTGAACGATTAACTCCCTCACCTTAAATATAAATGCTAAGGGTGGTCCTCAGAAGTGAAGTCAAGTTGGTCCCATTTCTGCCCGCAAAAAACACAAACAACATATGCAAACTTAAGTACATGATACATAAATGGTGAAATAATCAATAAATACAGGGTGTCCATAAAGTCCATGTGCAATTTGAAATAGTTGTAACTTTGTAAGTATATGTGATAGAAATAATTTGTAAAAAGGATTAGAAAGCTTGATGTATTTGTTTTTTTTTTTTGTCTTTAGAAGTTTTATTTTTGCCATATTTGGGGAACTGAAAATCTACAAGAGTCTGTTGAATATGAAAGAGATTCCCCCAAAGTTAATGTGTGGTGGTGTGCTTTGAGAACAAATCGAGTCATATGGCCATTCTTTTTTGAAGGGTGTGTTGTTAATGGTAATAGCTATTTATAAATGCTGCAAAATTACTTTATACCTCAACTTGAACAATTAGGACTGATAGTGAATACAGTGTTTCAACAAGATGGTGCTCCTTGTCACTTTGCTTTGCATGTTAGACAGTTTCTACATGAGAAATTCCCTAACAGATGGACTGGAAGAGGTGGACTGTTTTCTTGGCCTCCACGTTCACCAGATTTGACTCCATTGGATGTCTTTTTATGGGGACATGTGAAAACTAATGTTTATTTGTCCTCACAGGTGGCGCAGTGGTAGTGCTGTAAGGAGACTGTGGAAGATTGTGGGTTCGCTTCCCGGTTCCTCCCTGTGTGGATAGCGCTCTGAGTACTGAGAAAAGCGCTATATAAATGTAATGAATTATTATTATTATTATTATTATTCAACCAAACCTCGTCTTTAGAAGCCTTGCAAGCTAGGATAATTGATGTGATTGCTGGTATTACTGAAAATCAGCTTGAAAATGTTTTCCGAGAACTACAAAATCGTATTACCCATTGTATTAGTAATGATGGTGGACATGTTGAAAATTAACTAGAACAATAAAAAATGTAAGTGTTTCTTCTTTCTAATCCTTTTTACAGATTCTTTCTATCACATATACTTACAAAGTTACAACTATTTTAAATTGCACACGGACTTCATGGACACCCTGTATATCAATATTAATAAACATTACATACAAACATGAAAAGTGATACTTCAAGAATGGAAATTAAAAGGAAAGTAAATATAGACAATCCCAATTGTCCTTATCATCAAGCCTGTCATTTGAGGCTTAGAAAAGAATTCTATATTTTTGGACTCTGTTTCTCTTAATTATACAGAATATCTGTCTTATGTAAGTATGTATTATTTATTTTTGTATACTGTTTATGGATTATTTTTCTTAACTAATTTTACTTTGTTTTCCTTTGCATGTAATTACTTCTTTGACATTTTGTAAAGCATTTTGAGCTACATCATTTATATGAAAATGTGCTATAGAAATAAATGTTGTTGTTGTTGGCTATAGCATAAGAAATATTCAGTACAAATGCAAGTACAAATGGTTTTAAAGGGGCACACAAAAGGGGAGGAGCCCCCATTCCTGTCTGTTTTCTTCTCAGAAAGGAATAGGAGGAGGACGAGGAGAAGGAGAAGAGCATGCCACCGTCTGATGTGGGTGATTAATTCCTTTCTTCATCCTGTCCAGCTGTTCCTCAGTAAAAATCCAACCACTGTTGACAGCTGGGATGACAATTCTGATGAACGTTTGAGTTATAACAGGCCCCTATGTAGAAGAATGACTTTTTATACTTTTTTTTTTATTTTTCCTTTCCCACCATCTCTCTAGTAAACAAGGACCTGAGTTGTTTTTTTCTGGTCTAAGTCTAAATATACATCCAGATAAATTTTTTAAATTTTTCATTGGACAGAGCATTGAATTAAATTAGCCACTTTGTAATCCTGGCAGTGGTGTCCTTAGAGACAGGCCAGCTGTAATTGAACATAATATCTGCTTAATCAATGAAGATGTAAAGTGTCTCCAGTGTAAATGGAAAGCAGTTTTTAAATTTTGTTTTTGATGCATTTTTATTTCCCCTTGGTAGAAGGGTTAGGTTGCCAGAAATTAGCAGACCGTGGTTTTCTAGTTTGATCATTGATTAGTATTATAATAAAGCACGTAATGCATTTTTCTTTCCATTTGTGAATGCTGAGGATAAATTTATATTAATACCATTAGATGTAAAATGTGTGACCTTTATCCTTGATTACATTGACTGATGTGGTGTTAAAGTCAATTGAAAGTTAATACTAAGCGGTTGGCACAGTGATTAATAGATTTAATTTGAATTGTATTTAATCTTTATACGTTTCCAAGTTTCTTGGTTTTTATTTTAAATACTTCCTTTACAATGTATGTCTACAATGGTTAGTCTGCAGTTTGAGTGTTGACTCTAAATTGGCTTAACATGAGCGAGTGTTTGGGTGTGAAAAGGACTAAAGCCTGGTGTATACTCAATACGTCCGCACTGGTCACGAGGACCTCTCAGTGAAAAGACCTAGATGAGGAGACACAGGGTTTCACGTGCTCGGTTTTTGCCATGCGCTAGGCATTGAATTTTGTCCTGACTACTCGGTGGTGTGGATGCAGTGCCATGTATCCAAAATGATGAATTTTGAGGAGAGGCTAGTGGCACATGTGATCCTACCAGGCTTCAGTGGTAGACTGAATGTGATGCAACAGGTCATCAAAACACAAGCCAGACATGCAAAAATATGTGAAATTCATCTCTTCATCATGTATACCACCCACTCACTAAAACATCAGCCATAAACCCACCCTTCATCACTTTGGGTTAATGGACCTGACACTCCACTTTCTCTTTTTTTCCATAAAGCGAGTAATAACAGGCACTGTCACTACCCAATCTGTGCTACCTTCCCACTACTGCTGATATCTTTGGCTGAACAATCATGTAAACAATTCACTTCCTCTGCTGTGAAATTGTAAGGTATGCAACATTGACCACTTACTGACTAGGAGAAAAAATCGACATGCTGATTGTATGGGTCGCCACAAGTTTAAATGCATTTTGGTCATTAGTCATTGATAGTGCACAAGCTTAACATGGTAAGTGTAGACAAAACTTAATGTCCCATCAATTGACTGTTTTATTGTGTGTTTTGATCCCAGGATTGGTTCAGGCTCTCTGCAATTCCATAGGCAGTAAATAGATGAATATTAAACAGAAAGCCAATTTGTAGCTGTGTCTGTACTTCTTAATTCATTTTTAGAGCTGTTGGAGACTGAACTGTCCTGGCGGCATCAGGTCCTGGTAAGTGTGTCCATGTACAGGACAATTTCATACAACCCCGACACACATATACAGAGACAATGTAAACTTTCTAACTGGCCTTAGATGCTCCTTTGGGACGAGAGAGGGGAACAAGTTACTCAAGAGACCTCCAACCACACAGCAACTGGTAGGGATGTAAACCAAGTTTCCTGGGGTTATTAGGCAGCAGACATGTGTCAGTACTCAGAACTCCAAACTTTATTAAGCAGGTTCAGCCCAGAATGAATGTAAGGAAAATGAAGCGGCATTCACAACTACATGGGGCAAATTTCAAAACTGGCTGAAGACTTAACTGGAAAAAAATTTAGAGATTAAAGTAATTGAATTATAGGGTCATTATTGTTAGTATGTACATGCCACTCGCTGGTACAATGATCAGTAAATATCACAACTTTGTCCTGAAACCTCTATTCTCAGCCTCCAACTTAAAAAAAGACCTAAATTGTTCGAGTAAGCCTCAAGGTCTATCCCCCCAAAAAGGCCTGAGGCCAAAGAAAAAAAGCCTAACAAGTGAGAGGTGGCCCATTTAAAACCCTTGCTCAAAGAACCAAGCTAAGATTTCTTTTAAGAAAAAATCTAAGGTCTACATAGAAAAAAGTTCAAAAGAGCAAGGCAAAGAATAAAATTCAAATGTATTGTAGAAGAATACAAAAAAAAAAACAAACACAGGAAACCCTCACTATCCATTGATTCCATTCCCAAGGATTTGCTTATCCACAATTAAAACAATGCACCATTTTGCACCAACCACTGGCTGCTTATTTGGCAGAAATGAAGTTCCGAAAGGCCTATTATGCAGCAGTAAATGTTTAATTGAGCAATAGTAAGTCTCAGATGCCCTATAGATGTCTGGGGTGGCACACGTGGTACTCTGAATGAATCAACGTGTGCCTATTCAACTCCTATAGACATGAGTAATCCATTGCACCCCATTCATAATGAGATATGGGACTTGCAGTTGTTCCCCACAAATGAGGAACAAGTGCAGGGCATTGATTATGTCCCTGCCCTTTGTGCACACTGACAGTTGGTATTACAAATTGCACAGCATAATGAGTCCTAGGATCAGTACTACTGTGGTCACTTGTGACCTATGGTGGATCGCCTAGAAGACAATCCAATCTTAACTATAGGAGAAGTAAACGTCATAACAAGGTTAATGCAAGTGAACCAGCTGAAGGGTTAATTACCGAGCCTCAAGGAGTGAGTGCTGAGGGCCAATGTGTCTGCCCACCCCGTCTCCTCCTGTCAGTCCTCCCCAGTACTTCTTTATTTAGTGCCAGAAAAATATTTCAGTGTAATGCAATCAAACACAAACACAGTTCACTGCAATGACACAGAATACAAATAAAGGTATACAAAAACAAAAATAAATACTGGTGATGCTATACTGTAGGTACAAAAAATAGGGAAAAAAAGCAATGACTTGCTTTACAAGGAATGCTCACTATTAGCATACATGGTCACATCTCACACTATAGCTATGCTATCCCAGTCGACAGACTGTCAAAAGGTGACCCCTGCTGACTGGTTATCCATTTTATATGCCAGGTGAGTCTGACCCGGACAATCCCAGCATGCGACTTCCATCACATTCAATGATTGAGGATGTTGCGAAGTCCTTCTAATTAGATGAATGCCCTTTTATAAATTCTTCTTTTGCACGTGCGTGTGTATCTACTGGCATACATACGTGCATGTATCTCCATCTTTCAGGTAACGTTTGCCTGAACTCCTTTTGGGACCTTAACTCTATTATGGCTCTTTCTGCTAACCAGCATACACGTTCTCACTCTGTCAGTAACCTCTGGACATCACATGGACACAGCAGATGTCCTTTCCACATTGGCTTTGGAGTAACGCCGGGATCTTAATGCTTTGGCGATTGAGGTACACTTGGTTCGATAGACCTCCTCAAGCCATCACGATCGACTGACTGTAACTCTCTCCTTGTACTTCCCTGCAAGGTGTGACTTTGTTTTGCTGCCCATCCATTTCTTTCTGGATTATTTTCCATCATTCCCTCATAAACACAATGTAAGTGAGCTGTACGTTAGAACATTAGCACAATCTAGACAAGTCCCTAATGTCTTACTGTATACCATGCTACTTGGTAGCTTATTCTACGTGTCCAAGTTGTCTGTGTAAAGATAAACTTCCTAATGTTTGTGTGAAATTTCCCCCGAACAAGTTTTCAGCTGTGTCCCCTTGTTCTTGAAGAACTCATTTTAAAATAACATTCTCGGTCCATTTTATTAATTCCCTTCAATCATGTCTCCTCTTAATCTTCTTTTGCTTAAACTGAAAAGGCTTGACTCTTTTAATCTTTCCTCATAATTCATCCCCTGTAGCCCTGGAATCAGCCTAGTTGCTCTTCTTTGGACCTTTTCTAGCTCTGCTATGTTCTTTTTGTAGCCTGGAGACCAAAATAACACACGGTACTCTAGATGAGGCCTCACCAGTGCATTGTAAAACTTGAGCAGAACCTCATTGGACTTGTACTCCACACAATGTGCTATATAACCTAACGTTCTGTTAGCCTTCTTAATGGCTTCTGAACACTGTCGGGAAGTCAATAGCTTAGAGACCACTATGACTCCTAAATCCTTATCATAAGGTGTACTCTCGATTTTCCATCCTCCCATTGTGTATTCAAACCTCACATTTTTACTTCCTCTGTGTAATACTTTACTTTTACTGACATTAGACTTTATCTGCCACAAATCTCTCCAAGTATGGTGTCCAAGTGCTGTATAACTAAAAAGAAAATTGAGGTGTAAACAATTGTAAGAAAAAAAAATCAATCCCTGTGTTATGGCCCATCACATCTAGAAGCATAGTGCATAAGACAAAAACGAACCCTGACAGTAGGCCAGTCCACAGGGCATGGCACATACAGATGCTGACAGAACTTAAAAATGCCATAGAGAATGTTCCTCAGCTGGGAGCTGAACGAGGTCCATAATGTTATGAAAATTACATACTTTTTCTTATCTGAATACAATTTTAAAAACTTGGCAGGATGAAAATAATGAAATGTGCTCAGAGTGGGCCCAGGTCAGCTTATGAGTGACAAGAACTTGCCCTAGTTGGTCGTTAAGTCATTTATTCTTATAGCAAGAAGAATTCTAATCAGGCCACACCAACACAATCCATGAACTCGGTAAGAAATGCATTTCCTAATGTATATTTGAAAAACAGCGTCTTTAAAATTGAGTGCCCAAAGGTTGTTGCTGCACTAGTAGAAGTGCCTTGTTCATATTGATTGGCATAGATGAGCAGAGCTGATGTCTTCTGCAAAGAAGTTTGTTCCCATTTTCACAAAAGAGCACGTCTTCAGCATTTGGAATGGCTCTAGTAAATAAACCACAGTGACCTGCATGTGCTGAGTAGCCATGATGGAAGACACTGACAAGTGATTGGTATTGGGAGGGTGCTGCGGTTGTGCCATGCATGCCAAGCAGCTGACAAGCAGGCACTAAAAATGTTAAGGGTCTCGGAGAGAGCACAAATATTGTAGTCCTTGGTGTCATTATTCAGACTGGGCTTGATGTGTAAGGGCGCTAAGGTTATGAGTGTCTATATCTGTGTTAGGAATAAAACGTAATGGATGAGATGCTTATTCACTGTTAAGACTAAAGGAAACAAAATTAGACAGAGAAAGACAGAACGGCAAGAGAATAAATGTCTTTTTTTTTCCAATCAATACTGCTTCGCATACATTTATGTTCCATAGTAAATCAAGTCAAAATCGAGAGCTGCCCTTTTGTTAGTGTCTACAGTATATTGGTCAGGCAGTGTGGCATAGTGGGTAAGACTTAGGACTTCAGCATGTGAGGTTGTGGGTTCAAATGCTGCTACTGACAGTTTGTGACCATGAGCACGTCACTTCACCTGCCTGTACAGTACGCCGATTGGAAAAAGCAAAAGAAATGTAACTAATTCTATTACAAATGTTGTAAAATGCCCTGAATAAAGGTGTCACTCAAATAATAAGAAAATAATAACAATACATACAAACTAGCTAAGCTATCTACCATCAAGCAAACGCTAGTCCAGGAAAGAGCCGCATCTTCAGGGTTTCTTAAATTGTTGCCCCTCTTCATAAGCAGGTATGTAGCACTGATTGTAATTATAACTTTGAAAACTGTGATATATGTTTCTTCTGTATCATCTATGAAAATATACTGCTGTGTGCTGTTTCAATAATTCAGGTATTCTGTTCAGTGCATTTGTAAGACTTTAAATATGCTTACATCCTGTGGAGTTTTTATTATATATTTTATTTTGTTTATAGTTTTCATTATAGTGCCCATGTATTGAGATAATAATCTCGAAGCACCTGTCAGAGACCATCAGTGCCAAAGGCTGCTAAAGTCAAAGCTCATCATTACATCCAGAAATTCTCTGCATCTTGTGCTGCTTGTCATCTGAAGTGCTTCACAGATGAGAGCATCTGATGTCCAGCTAAGCTGCAAACTGGCGAGTTCAGACACTGACAGCATGCCAAGTATACGGGGCCGCAGATTCAGTGAGAGACTTTGATCGACGAGAGACAGCAAACATCGACCATCCTCATATGTATGTAGCACAACGACTCATGTTAAGTGGTCATAAAGACATTATAGCACATTAGAACAATCTGGACGAGAACAGGCCATTCAGCCCAAGTAAGCTCTAACCAGTCCTATCTACTTAAGTCTCTCTATTATAATAAAAAAAATCCTGGGACAAGACGTGACTTTTTAGCCTGGGATGAGACGTGACTTTTTCAGAGAGATACTTTCACATCCCACGAAACGAGACTTTGTGCCAAGAGATTTAACCAGGCCCGGGGTCGGAAATAAAAGACAAAGAGTAGATGACAAGTTAGAACGTTGTAAAGAATTCAAAAACGTTGGTGCAATACACATGCAGAGCAGGTTAGAGATAATGAAAGTACTAATATTCGAAAGTCTCAAAAAAATGATAGTAAAGATCGCATTAGCGCTAACAAACAGAAATTATTACTCAGTGAAATAACGGAACAGTGAAAAGAGATTGAATATATCATTTAGATTTAAACTTTAAGTTGGAGACTTGTAGATCGTCTAATTTGTGTTGCCATCAGGGAAAAGTAGTGTTTCTTCCCAATGAAGAGGCGTATACGCGAGAATTAAAAGATTTGTTGTTTGTTGAAAGTGAAATCCACAGACGTGAGTGGCAGAGACACAAAGTGGCTGGTGCGTAGCGCAGGCTGGGGGGGCATTAGAGAGAGAAGCGAGCAGGGGGCACCCTAGTATAATAATAATAACGTCTGGTCTAGTTTTGAAAGTCCCTAATGTCCTACTGTCTACATGGTCACTTATTCCATCTGTCTGGCTCTCTATGTAAAGAAAAACCTCCTTATTTTTAAGTGAAATTTACCCTTAATGAGTTTTCAACTGTGTCCCTGTGTTCTTGATGAACTCATTTTAAAGTCAGCGTCTCGATCCACTGTACTAATTCCCTTCATAATTTTAAACACTTCAAACATGTCACCTCTTAGTCTTGTAGCACTGCCACATAAATTTATGTTCTGGTTTGTCTTTTGTCTCTCTATGTGAATCCTGTCTCCGTCTGAGCACAAATGTAACACAAGATGGGCGGGTTGGATTATGTAAATAAGGAGGACCTTTGTGAGGTATGGGGCTGTCATTGCGATTTCCGGGAGTGCCATGGAAATGGACGCAGTATTGAAATAGGAGCGTGAAAAGGAGAGAGAGGAAAAACAGCCCGAGCTTTATGATGGAGGGGAAAGACTTGATCTACAGTATCTAAGGCCAGGAAAAGGATTGTTTCTAGTGGAGAAGCAAAAGTCCGATGCAGTTTGGGGGTGGCCACCTCGAGGAATCCTAATACACTGAGGGAAGTGGACTAGACAGTGGATGGGATCGGGATCAGAGTGAGCAATACATCTTTTATTGTAGAATTGGCACGTCTGGAGAATTGAAATATTGGGAGATATGATTATCTTATAAAGAGACTAAACTGAGTGGACGTTGTGGGATATTTCTGGGTACACTATTTTATGGTATTCGTGTACCGTATATGTTGGGAGAGGGTGGGCGGTTTCGGAATTGGCTTATGTCCGGGGAGTTTGTAGGATTGCATATAAATCATTAATTACATTTTTTCTCTGCACCTTTTCTCTGGGTCATTTCTATAAAATACACTTTTATTAGTGGATGTAATTCTCAGTGCCATGGGAAGGGATCTGAAGACAGTTTGGGGTTGACATGCAATCTGTAGTTCATTTTTCACTATAAACTTAGTGAAGCGTATAGCAGTTACAATCGCTACAATCTTCTTTTGCTTACACTTAAAAGGCTCAGCTCTTTTAATCTTTCCTCATAACTCATCCCCAGTCTTATATGTCTACGTATACGAGATATATATATATATATATATATATGTCTATATATATATATAGAGATGTACTGTATATGCATTTTTTATGCTTCTGTAATCTTTGTGTTTATCAATAAGTTGCATTATTCTGTTTCTTAAAATGAGTGTGCTTCAGTTACAAGTCTAAAGGCCAGAGACCCTCCTACAGCAGAGAAAGGTAAGGTAAACAATGCAAGAGCCTTGCTGAATTATTCTTAATTGCTGGCATCGCTGAAGGCAAAACTAATAATTAATCAAGTTAAAAATGTCTTTTTGAAATCGCATATTATTATGGCCTCCTCCTGGGTATCCACCTCATTGCTTATTAATCAATCAAACTCCTTACCCTGTGTAGCTTTGGCTTTATGCTTGGGGTCGTTGTCTGGCTGAAAAACAGATTTTCTTCGAAGGTGCACATTTCATGTAGACTGTATCAGGTTTGCTTTGAGGATTTCTCCTGTGCTTTGATTTTACTCTCTACCCTTACAAGCCTTCCAGAGTCTGCTTCAGACAAACATTCCCATTATGCGATGCTGCCACCACCTTCATTCATGATTCGTTTTTGATAATGTGTAGTGTTTAAACACATTAATGCATTTTAATCTGATGGTGAAAAAGTCCAATTTTGCTCTTCTCAGACCATAGAACAATCTTCCAGCTGACTTCCGAGTCTCCCATGTGCCTCCTGGCTGACTCTAGCCGGGATGTCATGTGTGTGGGTGTGTGTTTTATTTAACAGTGACTTTCTCTTTGCCACTCTCTCATAAAGCTCTGCAGTCACTGTTGCTTGTAACTCCTTCAGGGTTCTCGGAGGTGTCTTGGTGGCTTTCTTTACTAGTCTCCTTCTTGCATGATCACCCTGTGTATGTGTCCAACCTGCCCTAGACAGATTTACAACTGGCCCATACTCTCTCCATTTCTTCATGATTCATTTAACTGGACTTGAATGGTTATTCAGTGACTTGGATATTTTCTTGTCTCCTTCTCTTGACTTGTGCTTTTCAATTACCTTCTCATGGAGTCGCTTGGAGTGTTTCTTTGTCTTTATTGTTTAGGTCAGGCCGCCATACTAACTCACCCCAGGTTAGACCTTCCAGATTAGCTGTATTTATACAACAATCAACTAAAACCCCAGGCAGGTGATCTCCATTGGACTAATTGTGCGACTTCTAAAACCAATTGGCTCGACCAGTGAATCATATTGAAGGGGGTAAATACTTATGTGATCAATTATTTTGCATTTTATATTTGGAATTAATTTAGGCCACTTTGCAGAGATCTGTTTTCCCTTTGATATTAAAGAGTCTTTTTCTGTTGATCAGTGTCAAAAAAGCCAAACTAAAACCACGGTGGTTCAATATTGTATAACAATGAAAAGTGAAAACTTAACTTTCAAGGGAGTACTTCATATAGGCACTGTATATAAGTATATTGTCACCTGAGGATCATCACCCAGACTCTGAGGTGTGTAATACCACCCCACGACGAGAGGGGGCACGGCTGCTAATCTTGTCATCTCTTTTTGTCTCCGTGGTACAAAGGGATCGCCCCTTGAGGGCAACTGAACTCCTCCCCCAGAGGCCCTGCCCATGTGGTCTGTGATGCAATAAAACCAAGACGCTCTCAGAAAGGTGCATCTCACCAGGGCCATCTTGACATATGGGCATGCTGGGCAGTTCCCCGGGGACCCCATGCTAATCAATGTATGTAGTGACTTGCTGAGTGGTTGTGTAGGTAGGGGCCCAGTGCACTGCTTTGCCCGGGGACCTATAATGCTGTTAAGATGGCCCTGCATCTCACTTCAGGGAGAAGCCTTCGCATGACTTAACTCCTTGTGACTGACACACTCAGACTTACTCCTTTATCTAATGAGCCTTGCTGACTAAGACGGCATTTATGAAGCCTGACTTCTGTTGCACCACCGAGCGCATATTTGTGTTTGGCCTTAGGGACTGTTGCATCAAACAGGGTGGTCTGGTAGGCACCCCAACTTTTCTTTGAGACTCCAGTCGTCCTTTCATTTATCACAGTATATATTCCATATATTTATAGAGATTTTCTGAAGAAGATGTGCGATGAAGCACGGACTGTCTGTTAACACAATGATTTCTATCAGGGGGTACTCAAACGTTTAGCTACAGGGCCCAAAACTATGGATGATCTTCCTGCTGGTGCCTGTGAGGCCCCATCAGTCCCAGCATTGACCCCCAGACTGAAGACCCTTTCTATAGTCCAGAGCAAGCAGATCAGAGCAGTTGACTTGGTGTTCACACTTCAGTAGCAGGAGTACATCAGGATTACAGCACAAGAGGAAGGCAGACTCACCACACGGGGTTCAGTGATCTTTATTTTGACCTTTAATATCGTGAGGTTCATCAATAACAAGAAAGTCGATGGGATAAAAGGAATGCTTCCCCAAAATGAAGCTAATCATTGTCTAAATGAAGCATTAATTACCAAAGCCTTCACAAAAATCTGATGCCAGAGCGAGACTATTTATGTATTTCTTTATTTATTTATTGTTCATTCATCCATTCGTTACATTTATAAAATGTGTTTGAACTAAGGATATACAGTCACAACAGTAGACTTCTGTACAGCAAAAAGTTCCACATTTCCTTATGATCCATTTTACCATTTGCATCTCATTTCATTTTAAACACCACAACTAAGTTTTAATGATGGTTACATTTGTTTTCTTTAGAAGTGTTGCCTTGCATATTCTCAATTTATTCTCTTTTTCTCTCAGTTTAACACAAAACCTAAAAATGGCACAACACTTAAAAATATTGGCTGTAACAAATGGAGAATACAGTTTGATTAACACAGTATCCGCTACCCTGTCGCACTTTTAATTAGGACCATAATTGGTAATGCATTGTAACGAGGGATACAGCTTTTTGAAATCAAGCAGCCCAAATTTATCTTCCAACCTACATTATATATACTGTATATCGTATCTACAATTTACAAATGCAGGTCGAGTGGAAATGCTTTGACACAGAGTGCATGGTGTGGTCGACAACACTACACTAATAACATTAGGATAGCTGTGTCATAACTGTATGATCTTCACGTATCAATAGAACAGAATCGGCATCTATTTGTATGCATGTCAGTGTACGTACATATTTTATATTTGTTCTAGCATCACACAAAAATGGCTGCACACATTTTCTGAAAAAGTGGAGGATCACTCAGCAATACTCCAGCTGTGGAAATGAAGACCTTGATGCTCCATCAGGTAACTCGGGCCGAACAAGCACCATGACATACTACACTGTGATCTATGAACAGAGAAACAGTGCTGGGCACATTGTGGTTGTGCTGTAATAATTAGCACACTTGTCGTCTATGCAGTCTAATATCTTTTCTTTAATCAGAATTCTCGCTATTTTCATCACCAGAGTTATTCATTACAATTTGAGGTTGCAATCTTTCACAATTACACTGCCATCACAAATCTCCCAACACTTTTTCTCTGTCATATTTGAAGTCGTATTCTGTTACAACTTTAAGCCATCGTAACCCCCAAAGTTGAGCCGATTCCCATGACAGTTTGCTATCCCTGGTCGTATTTAGTCTGAAGACAATAAAAATTACTGTAAGCTTTTGGAATAACAGCTGGGACTTGATGGATAGCACAACTAATTCTTAATAAATTCTTACCATTTTGATTTCTTAATTTAGTCAAGAGACAGTCTAGTAAAAAGAAAAACTATGTTGAAGATATTGAATATTTCAGATTTGTAATTCTGACAACTGTTCATAGTGCAGTTGATACACATGCAGATGAGTGAAATTCATTCAGTGGAGACATTCAGTTCCTACTGTGAATTTCAAAATTTAGTGAAATTAGAATCTAATTAAAAAAATAGTAAAATAGTATATGTGGAAAATGTCGTATTTGTGATATTTTTTGATTATGCATAATAAGTGTAAGTCAGATGAAAAGACGTAAGCTTAGTGTGTGTGGCTTGATTTGTAAAAGGTTTAAAAACTAGCGAACTGTTAGTGAATTATGCAATTCCAAATAAAATTGTGGCATCCAATGTGTCAAATTTATCCACATGTTTGTTTGTGAAAAAGGAAACTTGCAAAGATAGTTTATGTGGACATTTTAGAATTATCAATATGATTTAAAAACATCTAATATGTCAAAATTTAGAACACATCTGATGGTGGAAATGGCGATTTGTGAATGAAATGTATGGCTAAAATGAGAATTTATGTGTTTGTTACTTCAAGCGTTTGACTTCTGGAGCTACCAATGAAATCTTTCCTCAAAAACACATTTGTGTTTTTCTCATTCACAAAGTACTAGGATGTTGTACCGTGTTAGCCATTATGGATGTGGTGAGAAGATAAGCAAAATGACACATTTTATTGGCTAACTAGAAAGATTACAATATGCAAGGCAAAACTTGCATGTTGTAATCTTTCTAGTTAGCCAATAAAATGTGTCATTTTGCTTACCTTCTCACCACATCACATTCACCTAAGAAAAGGAAGTGACGTTCTGTCCATAAACAGTTCAATAAAATCCCCTCAGTGTAAATTTAAAAGAAGACTACTTGTCGATGCCCAGAGTATCCGTCAGGACGAGGAGAATGAGTACATTTTATCTTAAACTTCTTAATATTTTCGGTCATGTACTTTCACTATCATTGTTCTGATATTTTGCTGCCGTGATAATATGCATTATTTTCGTATTTTATATTGCAACATGAAAAGCTAATGCATTATGTGATTATATAATTAAATATGAGGATTAAGTGTTTAAAAGATATTCATGATAATTATAAATAATCAAAAAGGCATGCAGTGTACATGAGCTCTAATAACATGCTAAGTGCAGTATATTTTTATTATGAATGAAACATGAAAGTTACAGTTTACAGATCAGTATGCAGACGATAACACAAGTAAATAAATGTCTGATGACAGCTTAGCAGCCAAAATGTTGTTTCGCTATTTTCATCATTGAATTACCTTTCACCAAAATCACATGCCATTTTATGTTTATTAACGATTGATCTTTTGTTTACTATACATTGGCATTGCTGTTTGATTTGATTGCCATGACTGATGAATATTTATGGTATGCTAACTAGAGAAGTGAAAATTTTACTGTTTTGCATCTGCTAAGTCAGTCCAGTGTCCTTGTGCCAGAATCACATAAGAATACTTAGATGACAGATGACTATTTTTTGCAAATATAAATATGGAAAAATATAACAGAACATCTCTCCATTTTCTGAATCCACATTTCCCAATACTCTGAGACCTGAAGCTAACGTGGCATCAGCCTGTGCTGACAGGAGCCAAGATTGTTCACATCAGAACAATGAATACTGGGGAGCTGATCAAATAGTAAATCACTGCACAATATAAAAAGACTGGCATCCTGGGGCTGCTGGGAGAAACTGGAAAGTTCACACATAAAGCATCCCAGTGAAGAACTGGTCTAGGGTCCAAGCCCTGCTCTGCTACTGTGCCAGTTTCGCTTTTTAGTAGATGACAATTAGCTTTAATTTAGAAGTGCGATAATCTTCTTGTAAGATGATCCATGGGAAACTACATCCTTAGTCAGGAGGTTCAATGGCAGTAGCAGCCGATTTCTTTGTTTTGGTTTTTTTTAACTGTCCTCAATTTAAGTTTCACGCAAAAAAACATGACTCATGAGCAGCAGCAGATCAAATAATTTGTTTTGCTTGGATTTTAAATCTGACGATAAACTACTGCTGTTATAGAAAGACAGACATAAAAAATTCAGTGCAGTTGATACAAATGACACTTGGAGATGAACTAGTGTTGCAATATCAACACAAACCTGACAAAGGATCTGTTTTACTGCAACAATTCTAACTTTTTAACTTAGACCCTAACCACAACCTAATCATTTAAGATTGCTGAAGTCTTTCATGGTAGGTACATTAGGATAATGAAGGGTGTAGTTAAGCAAAACAGACACAGTCTAGTTAACCAAGTTCCCTCTTTTTACCGAGGGCAACTCACCAAGCTAAGGCTAAGGCTATGTCCACTTTACCATTTTTTCATTTAAAAACAGAGTGTTTTCAAACTGAAACAATCTCCGTCCATACTAGCATTCTCACATTGTTTACGAAAGTCCACACTAAAATGACTGAAAACACATATGATGTAGACTTTCACCTACACTTTGCACATGTGCATCGGTGGAAAGCTTCTTGAACAGACGGACAGTAACACAACCAGCCATGGGATTTACTGCAAAACTCTGGTGACCGGTAAATTATTTGCTTTGTGTGCAAGTATGCAGATTTCAAACTGTACACTTGTTATTTCCACGTTGAAAAGGAACAAATGTTAAAGACAACCTTAGCTAACCTTCTTTCCTTTTCAGTTTTGCAATAGTTTTTAACCTTTTCGTCCTTTGCAGATGCACACTGACGCAGCCCTACAATAAAAATGCAATTTACTGTAGATGCATACAGGTAAGCAACACAACAAGTGCCATGCAAAGCAACTCTTCTGTGTCCACTAGGTTGGAATATGTGAAGGGAGACCAATCAGGAAATGAGATGTTAGGATGAGCAGGATCTAATCGGGGAAGGGCTACATGATAAGTACAAACAAATCTCCATACATCCACATTAGAATGCTGAGGTTGTGTTTTCAGAAGGGAGAGGATTTTTAAAAATCTGCATTTTTGGGGTTTGAAAACTCCTGGGGTAGTGTAGACGAAAGGTGAAAATGGAGAAAAATGTCTATGTGTTTTATTGAAAATGCAGTAGTGTGGACAGGACATCCGAGGAGTTGCTGTGTCAAGGATGGCTTAATTGAAAGAGCTGAAGAAAGTGGAATTTCGAGGAGATTCACAACCGCGATGGCATACAATGACCATTTTAAGAGATATTAGTATGATGCGGTCTAGGTGAAAGCAGCTTAACATCTTCTAAGCACACCTGAGCAGTTCACTATGGAGTGCAGACAAATTACAATGAAATTCAGCTCCTCTAACTCACTGAGTGTGTGGAATGCTTTAATTTAGATGATTTAAGAGCAACTCTCATTATGAAATTAAGTTACTACTAAATGCTGTATTAGTAGTGATAGATTTTGAGAGTACGAAATGTAAGCGAAAATAAAAGTGATGTGCATAGGCGTCTGAGTGTGGTATCAATTTTCAGATTTAAAGTGAGAGCTAACATGTCACGACAGAATTGTAGCTTAGTTTATATCAGCATTTTTAGTGACCCTCTGCTAATGATCAACAGGAGAAGGTTGTACTTTGAATAAATGCCATCATTAGCTTTTTTCTTTAAAAACTAAACAATGCTGAAGAAATTTGAAATGTGTGACATCTCATTTAAAATGAAAAATGGCAATGTTGCTACAGAAGCCCAGTCGGCGCTCTGCTCTATACCTTATGACTCGAGAAGAAAAGAGTGAATGAATCTCCAGCAATGCCATCCGATAGAAAGAGAAATCACATATAAACATAAGCAAAACTCTGTGAATTTGTGTTTATTTGTTCCAACTGAATTATTTGAAGACTAGCTTTAAGTTTCATATAACATGTGGCGGGTCTAATGGCCAGACGAAGATCGTGTTCTGCTTCAGCCTGTCTTTGTTAGGCTTTACAGTTACATAGATGGTTTAAAGGCTGTAGTGTAGAAAATATCAAAAATAAAAGTATACAGTACAAAATATCACGGGTGCAGTACATGTGGTTTAGATGTGTATGGGCTGCTTTGTTTTGAACTCTAGACAAAAGAGCATGTTATATCTTTAAAAATAAGTTTGAAAATGTTTTAAAAATCATTAAGATTAATACACTTTAAAAAAAATAAAACAACAAATATTTAACAGCTTTCATTTTTTGGAACTGGGCATTGCCAGTTGGTAATTTAAACAATTGTTTATTATTATTTTTTTTTTAATAAAACCAACAGTGTCATTAATACAGTATGTACAGTATATCTATTTATCAAAAATACAGACCCATAGATATACTATATATAGAAACATCCTTAATATTTCTATAATTTATTTTTTAAAAAATAAAGGACAAATTTATATAAATTTTAAATATTTAAAAAATATCAAATTCTGCACACAAGCTAAAGAAAACATAAGAGATACTAAATAAAATTAACAGCCAGTATATGATAACCATTATAACTTTTACTAATCTGCTTGACTCACAGAAACTAAGCACACAACACAGAAAGAAAGAAAGAAAGAAGATGAGGAGGAGGAGTGCTCGATGCAGAGTTAATGGTTACTCATGTTACTTAACACACTTAGCTTGTCGAATTTCTCTAATATAAAGGCGGCTATTTCTTTACACCTTCAGTTCTATTTTCTCAATCATCAAGACATCTTCAATTCCTTTTTTTTTCCTGCCATACTGCTTAAAAATTACCTTTCTGTTTAAAAGATATAAGTATTCAACTTATTTTTTAAGTGCTATGGCTTCCATCCAAGCTCACTGAATTAGCTGTCAATTTCACGCACTCCTCGATTGACTGAGACGTGTGCTGACTGAGATTTGTAAAGTGGTCATCATCAGTGTAATAGAAGACTTCAAAGTAATGGATTTTTTTTTTTTATTTAAATCTATCCTATTTTATAAAGACACAAATAGTGGTATAATGACAAGAGTGATGACTTCCTTTGTTATGCAAATAACACCTTTCTACTAACAGGATTCATGAACTATTACAATGATATCTGTTTTTGGTGTTTATTTCAACAAAACAGCGTTTCTTTTTAATATCAGCATTACTTTCCCGGCTAAAGCGCCACCTCTAACATGTTGAAAATATCTTTTTGTGTTACACACACAAAAGCACAGGAAAAGTTTATACTTTACATGAACATCTATGAAAAAGTTACCTCAGTTTAATACTGTGTTTAAAAATTCATATATGTGCAAAAATTGATTTATTACAACCACAGTCTGAGAATAATATTTAAAAATATGTCAAGGAATAACTTAACGTACAAACTGTTCCTAGACAAAGCACAGTCCTCATTGTAATCTATGCTGACCCCTGTAATATTGTGTCGAAATGACAAATTAATTCCGAATATTCTTCAAGAAGAGGGGAGGGCAGGGAGATGCAATTCTTCTGTTGATCATTTAATGTCATCCAATTGGTGCCTTTGTATCACTGATATCTTTTGCACAGTCTTGGTGCTTGGCTTTGGCTGCAGCTTTCACTCATGACAGCAGAAGAAAAGAAAAAAAAATCAAACGTCTTTAAAAGTCCAGAGTTTTATAAAATGGCCCAAATACAGTATGGAAACAGTACAAGATCAGGCCATAATCCTGAAGTTTCAGCAGGCAAAATCCTCAAAGACACCATGATGTGAGTGATGAATGGGGTGATTAGGAAGGATATTCGTTGAATAAGCTCCTTCTGGATGGCTTCTCATCATTTCACAAGATTCCTAAGGAAATAAGAACAGATCTTACATATACAGATTTATCTTTAAAAGTCATGCTTGCATATCTTCCCAGTCTGACAATGTATAAAATGGAATTATAAAACATTTCTATATTGATTATGATATATAAAAAAACCATTCTGGATTGTGTTTGTATTCAGTACACCTCATTTATCCATTCATTATTCAGCCTGATTAACTTAGTTGAGGATTTTAGGGCTGAAGTCCATCCCAGCAGCAATGAACACAAGGATGGTACCAATAAGCACATAGAGGGGCACCAGTCTATAACAGGGACATTCACACACTCACACACTTACAAAGGGCAAGTTTACAGTTGCCAAAAAACTTAACACATGAGTGGTAGGAAAAGCAGAAAGGCCAGAGAAAGCCCCCCATAAAAAAAAAACAAAAAACAGTGAGAATGTAGGATGTCCATTCACATGGTATAGGCATGTAGGCATCAAACCAAGGGCTCTGGAGCTGTAAGGCAGCAGTGCTAACCACAGGGCCACACTGCTGCCCACCTCAGTTCAGACCAAGATTTCCTTATGTGCGTACTCCAGAAAGCTAAATAGCAAATACATTTTAATGACAATGACAGACATGTAAAATCACATAAAATACGTTTTAAAGGCATAAAATACACTTTTATCTGGTTATTCCAATCCAACGAGATAGAGGAATAATGCCTACAGTGCTGTTTTCCCTTGAACACATGAAAAGTAGACAGCCTGCTGAGAGTAATCAAATTACCCATAATTCCCCAGAGAGCTTGAAAATACAAATACAGCTAACCTCATTTATTCCATGCATTGTATGATCTCAGATGAAGAAGTGAAATTTAAATTGGTGCCAGCCCAGGTTCTAGCCAGAAGTGAAGTGAAATTGTTAACCCATAGCAAGGAGGCTGTTATACCTAATGGCTAGAAAGGTTTCCCCCCGCCACTGCCACTGAATATTGGCTATCCTTATTCATACAATGACAAAGAGAAACACAAATTCAGAAACACCACTGGACTGCCCGGCCATATGCTTATCTAACGGAATATGGCCAGGTTGCTTGATAACATATGGTGAGAGACTCACTATTACTGTTCACATTAAATTCTCACCAAGCTCTTTGTCCAGTTTCTTTATGGTTTGCAAATAGATCAGTGACATGAGAGACCTCACAATGGTGAAACAAAAATGTTTTCTTTAAGGGACATGGTATGCGTAGCTTCGATGTACTGTGTGTAGCAGCTCAAAGTAGAGGCCCAATGTAAAACATTACACATTAAATATTCAAATGATGAGAATGTTTACGATAAAAATATAGGAAATAATAAGTAGTGCAAGAAACACATCTTCTGTAGACATAAATCAGCATTAAAAAAGAACCAACTATTTTAATATACTGCAATAATGACAGTTGATAACTTGTATATTCCAGTGTGGGAGAAGAAAAATAATATAAAACAAAATCCAAAAAGACAACTATATGAGGAACTGGTAGTTTCCATACTAAAGACTGAAGTGATAACATTCCAAAACTTTATTAATTAGATTAAAAAATGAGGTGTCTGTGGGTAGAAATAGTAGAAAGTGACTGTGGCTGGTAGTGTACCAGACGGGTTAGTTGTCATCATGTTAGAGCAGTGCTGTTAAAAGAAAATGAATGTGATAGAAAAGAGAGTGTGGGTACGCGGGTGGTGGGCCACATACAGGGAGGGCATTCTTAAACCAGGAATAGTGTGTTTATTCAGAAAGACTCAAGGGTTAGATTTAGGGCTGGAAATGATGTATTTATTGGATATGAGTGTTTCTAATTGTACACTGCTTTTTTTGTCCACTTCACTATTCCTGATCTGATCATAGGGTGGCTGAACGCACGCTTAGGAGAAGCGGCTTTCTGCTGCTGGTAAGCTGCGTGTTTTGCTTGTCGTTGTTTTAAGAGCTGGGAGCACATGAAGCGTGTCTGCCAAAAGCAGTCCAACAACTGCTAGCTTAGATGTCCATGGACTTGTTCTAAATGATGGCTCACTGCCTTGTCTTGCGTGACGTTGTAAAAACAATACTTGTCCTTTATTTTCGGTCCCTGGGCGTGGTTAAATCTCTTTCTCGCAGGACATATAATGCTGCCCGTGTTGTGAAGGGGGGGCGACTGAACGCACGCTAAGGAGATGCTGTCGGATCATCTGCTGTCTTTCTGTTGCTTCTGCTGCTGTTGCGCTGCCCATCGATCATTTTAAAGCCTATATAGCTGCTGTCCTTTTTGCCACTTCGTATCTCTGCCGCTCGCGTTGTGAAGATGGGGGTTAGGGAGGCTGAACACACGCAAGGAGAAGCAGTCGGATCATCTGCTGGATTTCTACTGCTGGCGAGCTGCGTGTTTTGCTTGTCGCTTGTTGTTGTTTTAAGAGCTGGGAGCAAGTTAAAGTGTCTCTCGTGGAACTTCAAATTGTCTTCCGAGAAGATTAAGTCTCGTCTCCCTAGTCTGCCTCCCCAAGATTTTTTTTTATAATAGAGAGATATCTTGAACATTCTGTACACTGTTTTGGAGTTTCAAAACCTTCCATTGAAAACCATTGGCAAATTCGTAAATTCATCTTAAAATGAAGAAACATTCAGTGTGACTTCAACAAATAGTTTACTGTTTCAGTTTTACCTTGACAGTGGTGACACCATCTTGTATATTTTGTAGATTTTCCTGTTTTTCACCTCCAATAGCCGCTACTGACAGCAAACAGACCCCCAGTACAAGTTAATAAAACAGACAGACTGCTTGCATGGGAAAGACGTTACTTGCTGTTACTGGCAGCTTGAGCACACACAGGATAGCAATGCTTTGTCTGCAAGTCCATTGAGGAATGCATGGAAACCTCTGTATCAGCAAATTGATTTTTGCTTTATGAGGTCTTCTCAGCAGCTTGATCACAAGGCAAGGAGAGTAAGAGCATCAGCACCTTAGGCCTTCCGATGCCTTAAGTTATAACAAGTAAGTTAAACGATCTTTCTAGTCATAAAAGTATAAAATGGAAGCAAAGTAAAAGTTATCTAGCTATGAATGATATGTTCTGTGGTATGATGCGCAAGACTAAAAAAAACATTTATTCAGTATTAACTTTACACTAAACCAACTTTAATTAATCAATTATCTGCACAGTACAATAATTCACTATTCCACTGTAAGTAAAATTTACTAGGGTGACCAGACATAGTGTTGACAGGAACAGTCCCAATTTCTGGCTAAGATGCCTGATGAATAACTGAAGAATATCACAATGTCCCAGTATTAACAGGCTGCCCATCTAATTACTTTGCAGAAACAAACAGTATATTAAAAACAGCACATATGAAACCTCAAGGCCCAATCCCCTCTCACATACTCAGGCCACCATCCTTCGATGTAATATATGTGTAATAACACAGTCAAAACTCCTGAAGAGGAAAGGTTGAATAAGAACTAAGAAATTTAAACAGCACCCCAGCGAGGACCAAGACCCAGACAAAATAGAGTACAGACATTTATTTTTTACCACATCAAGCACTAGGTGAAATCATGTCTTCATATGTGATAGTGTTTTATTTTCAAGTGCCCTGATCCCTCTCTTTGATGACGATGACATAAAGCAGGCATTAAAACAAATGTGGATGGGATTTACATACATGCTACACAAGTGTCCAGGTTTGGCGCTATATAAATAACATGTATTATTATTATTATAATATTCATAATGGTTATTCACTGTAATAAAATTTGCCATTCACTTCTGTTATTCCTTAACATTTGTTACAACTGAATAGCATTGCAAGTCCCATTTCATAAAAGTTATAATGGCCAGACATGCTCTAACATAGAAGGAATTCATTACAAATGCTTTTTTTATTTTCAATTTAGGTTTTTTTAAACTGTCATTTGCAAATTTTGGTGTATGTATCCATGTGTGCATGTGTTTGTGGTCCCTGTAATGGACTAGAGTCCTGACCAGGCCTGTTTTCAGCCTTTTGCCAAACCCTGAACTAGACTGAGAAGGGTTCTACCTACTGAACTCAGTCCATTGACAGCTACAGCACCTGTGCAGTCTTCGAAAGCTGCTGAATGTTACACCATGCACACATTTTCTAACTCGTTACCTTACATTTTTTACTATTGCTTTGTCATTCTGTCACATATACGCTCTACACTTCTTTGTCATTCATTCACTTTCTCTGCTGTGTCTTCATTTCTGTTGAAGAATATTTCAGTGTGTCAAAATATAGAGTATAGTGAAGCAACCATTTTCTGCCTGACAACATGATGAGAACTGTATAGATTAAACAGTTTGAAATGCTTGAAGGGAAGAAAAAAAAAAAAATTCTATGCATGAGCGCTTGTATGTTTCTTTTCAGGAAAGCTAGTGAGAGCCTGGTAAGCTCTTCTCACCACTGTAAGTTGCTTCTCATTATAGCAAGACACTCAAGAAACATGGCCTATGTATTTCTAAAACCTGCTTACTTCAGTTTAGAAAATGTGCAATGCTTGATAATACTGAAATGTGCAATACTGTACATAGTAACTGCATAAATCGTTTAACACCTGAATGTAAATTATGCCACCTGCCACAGTCATATGTTCATAGCTCAGAAAAAAATGGCTGAAAAGAAATATTGATTTGAAAAAGTGCACTGATTGAATTTCTTGTAAAGGAAATTCACTCTTGACAATGCACACTTGTAGACACCTGCAAGGTAACTAACAATGTCAGACAAAGGATAAAGCACTTTAAAGACAGAAGCACAAACATCTCCTACTGTTTTAGACGGATTGCCAAGAAAATCCGAGAAATAAGGCTGCATGGTGTTTCTGTGGTCCGCACTATGCTTTTTGTGTTCATGCTCTTTTAAAATTGGCATTGTATTGTGAGAAGGGTAATGTTGAAAAGGGAAGCTAAGAAACAGCACTATAAAAATATAAACCATATTCAGGCCATTTTGCATAACAAGTAGAAATAAGCATACATCTAAATAAGCGAGAAGTTCAGTGTAGGACTGGATTTTAGCTCTAACTATCACCATTAACCACAATTATCATTCTATTTGAATGGAAGAAAGGTTATGTTATGATATGGGAAAAACAGGCAAGCGTCTGGCATACAAAATTAATAAACTTAGCATCTTACAACTATCTATTCAAGAAACAGTACAGATTTTATTATTCTAAATTCTCTGTTTATATTTTTTACTGCTGTAATTACTGTATATTACTGACATTTTTGGAAACGTTTTATTTTTTTCTGCAACAAGTCAGGTTGAAGCGATTACCATTGGCAGCCTGCAAGAGTATTCCTATATATATTGGAAGATTAGACAGTATACACTAATGCTTTTCACATGATTGTCTGTTTACCAGTAAATTCCTGATAAACTATAATAAACTAATGCAATCTTAATTTAAGATGTGGACCTTTGCAGCCCAGAGCTGATTCTCAGTATAGCCTCTGAGGCTAATGTTTTTGTCTAACAGCTACAGATATGTGGGTTTGTTTTAAATTATTCCATGGGTACTGAAAATCATACCCAAACCAGCTCATAACCATTCAGTTCAATTCAAAAACACCCGTATCCACAGCAGTTTGTAGCCAAACCCAGCCATACCTGTGTGACTTTGCTTTTTTACATTAATTAATCCCACACCATGTTCACATTTTCTGATGCTGTAAAACTGTTTCTTGTTACTTAACAAAATAACAGTCCTCAGTGAAGTGCAGATGGTTGTTTCCAAATGGATTTTATTTATATTGTATTATTTATTCATGCAAGATATCCCATCCTGCCACTGACTGTATGGATTTAGCATGGTAAATTCCTATTGGTTCATACAGTATAAGTTTCCTCTCACATCCTACAGATACACCTGTTAGGGGTGAATGGTGACTCTAAACTGACTTGTGATAAGAGTGCGCACTTTAGACTGGTAACTCATCTAGAACTGCTTCCTGCAACCTAATATTGGCCCTGCTTTCTGCATACCTGCACTGGAAGAAAAGTGTAGATATAAAGAAAACAATCAAATGTAAATACAATAATGACAACATATTTCTCCCTTTCAAAGATAACACTCAAGAAAATAAAACTGTCCAGAAAAATTAGGCAATCCCTTTCAATCCTTAAAAAGCCTTCCCTGCATTTGAATATGAGAACTTCTGTTAAAATTAGTAAAATCAGACCACACCAAGTATAGAGCCCCATCTAAGTCTGGATAACATCAAACACATACACACAGAGAGCATTTTTAGTGTAACCTGAAAATGACCATGTGCATGCTTTTGTAGCGGGGGAAGAAATTGCAGTCTCTAGGTGAAAACACTCAAATACACTGGGATTCTACAATCAAGGTTCTGTATTTACTGGAATGAAAAATAAAAGTCACAAATTTCAAAAAATTGGTTGAATTGTGCAGCATAATGTGTGTTTGCACGTTAGGTCATACCTAAAAATAGCCTTAACGTGAGGGAGTTTGTTTAAAAGTACACAGGTGACTTTGCTCTTTGACGGTAATGCTTAAAGCTAGTTTACTATGAAGACCTGATTTTTACAACTCTACTTGAATGAATTTTTACTTAATATATAAAAATCTTTTATACTCTATTGCAAGTATATATGAAGCTATAACAGAATGAATTAACATAAGGAAAAGGATTGAATGTAACTCCAGGGTTAACTAAATATAATTTAAAGCTTAAGCACATGTGGTCTCTGTCTCATCTCAGAGTGGCCAGCAACGTAATTCTCCAAGGTTAGAATGAGGTAAATGAGTAACAACCATACCTCCAGAAAGCAGGGACAAACTGATAGGAAAACCCATATGCCCATCCTATGAAGCAGTGGTAAAATCAATGGAAAAATCCACTGAACACACCTGTTGACAAACTGGCATTCAGAATAATGGGAGAATCAACATGAGTCAGAAATTACTGGTGGCATTAGTTGACTGGAGGAGGTAGTAAAGTTCAGCATATTAAGAGTGAGATGACATGATGCATTAGATGAGGTAATAATCATTGAAAAAGTATTAAAGCAGATGAATTGCTTAATTAATTGCTTGCTCCATGGACTGAGACATTTGTGGATAATTCTGTGCAAATAAAGTATTGTTCTGCAGTCTAATCTGGACTCTATGACTGCCTTCTTTGAATACAGAGAAAGTTTTTTCCATGACACTTTGGGGTAACAGCAATTTCTGCTGTCAGAATTTGCAATGTCAAAGTTAAACATACATGTATCGGTTAAGAAACATGCCTGGCAGAAAAATCCTGTCACTGGAGCCATGAGCTGGAATCAACAAATTTATGCTGACCTGTTACCCTGGAACTATTTGCTGCTGACAAAATGAAGGAAAAATGCATGATGTCAAAGACTGAAATAAGTAAAGCGTGTTAATGCATTATAAATGTGCCATCATCAATTGATGGTCAGTGGCTCTACAAGGAGGAAATTTATCTTTAGCTCAAATGGGAAGACGCCACCACTTTTATTACTTGTTTTCATACCCTGCTAGAAGTGCATGCTCACAGCTTCCACAAAACATTGTGTTTCACTTTTACCAGATGTAGTACTAATAATAATAATTCTTTACATTTATATAGCACATTTCTCACTATTGATACCGCTTCAGTGACTGGGGAACCACTTCATCTACCACTGATGTGTAACATCCACCTGGATGAGGCGATGGCACCCATTTTGCGCCAGTACACTCACCATACATTAGCTGTTAGGTGCTGAAGGAGAGATAGGGGAAATTCAGGAGGCCAGAATGACTAGGCCATAGTGGACAATTTAGCCTGGGCATTGAGTTAAACCCTACTCTTTCCGAAGGATGCCCAGGGATCTTTTATGACCACACAGTTTTTTTAACATTTCATCCAAAGGACAGCACCATTTTCACGGCACAGTGTCTCCATCACTGCACTGGGGCATTGGGATTCACATTCAGACCACAGGATAAACGCCCCCTACTGGCTTCACTAACACCTCTTCCAGCAGCAACCCAACCCTTTCCAAAATGGTCTCCCATCCAAGTATTGGCTGGGCCCAAACATGCTTAGCTTCAGGTGGATGACCTGTTCTGAAGTGCATGTGGTATGGCTGCTGACTTGTACACTTAAAGTGGCACTAGGCTGGAGTCATGCCAATCTGAAAATAGCGTCCCTCACAGTCTTGCAATAATTTAATTGCATGAATTCTTAACAGGTATATTGGATAACTTAAATACTCTATAGAATGTTTTAAAAATTACAATTTCTACCTTAATTTTTGGCAAGTTCCTTCTATTTTATTACTTTGGATGTAAGGCAATTCTTCAACCTGCACCCATGAAATATTTGCAGTTATATTTTCCAAGACTCGATGTGGTAGTGAGTATAGGGAGGGTTGAACCCACACCTCTACTCATAAAAACTTTAGTTTGTTTGTCAAATTGGTCATTATTTATCTCCATATTCTCTGTTCTTCCCATGTCTATGCATTTTCTCCAGGTAATCCATTTTCCTTCTGATTCCTAAAATGTGACTGCCAAGTCCCTAAACTATTGTATGGATGAATGTGAAGGTGTGTAAATGTGTTTGTCTCTTGATGCACCAGAATCCCATTCAGGGTGTTTACGTGTCTTACTCCTGATGCTGACAGCATGGCTTGTGGCATTCTTGCCTTTATAACAGATGGTTTTAATTTATTCACCTCATAATACTAAACTTACAAAATTCACATTTACAAGACTTGTTTTTGGCCAGTCCTATCCATTTGTTTTTCAATTTTTTACTCCCCCCACCCCTCCTTTTCTGAATAATGTACAGACAGTTTAAGAAAATGGATAGTTATCTAGCAGTGAAAGTTGTATTCTTTTTTTTTTTACTTTAAGCTAATCAATAATTACTTTTCATTTTATCAAAATCTAAAATAAATAAATAAATAAATAACCTGGGGTTTCATATCTTCCAGTCGTAATGTAGCTACACTGCTTGACTGTCTCTTGTTCTGTTCTTTCTGGGGTTTCAGTAGTCTGTGAATTTTGTCCTTGATCACCTGAGGAGGACAAAAAAAAAGTTAATGATCATGGTAGCAATAAAACAATATGACTAGACAAGGCTGGTTAAAGGCATTCAACTACTGCTAATGAGCTCAGTGGCTGTCTCAGTGACGGATTGTACAGCAATGAACATAATTCACTCTTATCTTTATTGACACATGAATTCATCAATACTGTAGTTCACTCTTAGATTCCAGTCTGAATCATATGTAGTGCATGATTTCAACTGTCTCTTATGCACAACTGTTGTCTTTTAATCTTAATTCCCTATACTGAAAGTAGACACTTAGATAGCTTAACACAAAAACTTTTTATTTTTATTTCAGTAAGTGTGTGTTTCTGATTAAATGTTAATTATTTATTTATTAATCACCTTTCAGTGTCATTATTCTTATAATAGACAGTGATGTACAGTAATTCTTTGGCAGCTATGGTAACTATAGTAAAATCATATGACTAAATTTGTTTTTGATATTTTTTAATTACATTTTTTGTAATTAGGACAGATGATATTGTAAACATTTACAAGCATCTTTTAGTTATTTTATTACCTCTAAACACAACATAAAAGATAAACTATGACCATGACTTTCTGCCAAACATGGCTAATTTCTACTCTAGTAATGTTTCTAAAATAAACCTAAGTTGAGATATGAAGCCCCACAAGGTGCTACTTTTAACTAAACTTTCAGTCAAAATGGTCCCAAAATTTTGCCTCCTCTTTTAAAAAAATATCATGTAAAATGTTTTAGAATAATCATCTTACATCTGTTCCTTTGTGCTGTTCCTGAAGAACATTTCTTATATTAAAATAGCAGTCTGTATCCACCTTTATATTTTCATATATAATGGCAGTGAAATGGTACGGTTCTTTTCAACTTTTCTATAGTGCTGTAGTCCATCTTTTAATAAAGTGACTAAAACTACAACATCATTCTATTACACTTATAATTGAAACTGGAAAATTTGTGATTTGAAGACATACACTAAGTTTTTGCTCTGATTATCATAAGTTATTAGTAAAACTTTACATTTGTTTACCCTGAAATATGCTCACCTAATTTGGAATTTGGCCAAGTATATCTTTTATAAGCATTTTGCTAAGTAAATGCTGATCCACCCAATATACAGTAGTATCACTTGTAAATTTAACCAAATTTAACAGATCTTTACTGTGGACTATGTTTGACCCAACTACATTTAGAAAAAGATATTTTATCAAAACCCATCATTGTGCTTTGTTTAAAACAAGCCTGCACATACCTCAACAGCATGCCCTGAATTACTGCTACCTGTTGTTTCATTTTGAGCCTCCTGTGGAGTACTTTATAAAAATCATTTTGTAAATTAATACTGAATGTTCTAACTCTATCAAGTGTTTAAATTATTTACTAATAAAGTAGATTTACTGAAGTAAATCTAAGGTATTACAAGAAAATGTACATTATTATAAATAGGAAGTCGAAATGTGAAGATTTTTTAATATTGTAATAGATTTGAGCACACAGTGGGAGGTATGAATGCTGAAAGTACACTCATGGCAGCAATCTTGGAGTCATAATGCACTTGTTACTATCTTCATTAAGGCAGTGCTACATAATATTAGGTAAAATAGCACAATGTGTGGAGTACAAGTCAAAAGAATTTATGTTTAAGCCATACAACAAACTAGCAAGGCCTCACCTGGAGTACTTTGTGCAATCAAACATATAGCAGTGCTAGAGGCAGTCCACAGAACAGCGATTAGGAGGATTCCAGGACAAAGAGATATGACTTATTAGAAAACATGGAAGGAGCTGAACCTTTCCAGTTTAAGAAAACACAATAGAGGTGACTTGACCAAAGTGTTTAAAATTATGAAAGGAATTAGTATAGTGGATCCCAGTGTTTAATTTAAAATAAATTATTTAACAAGAACATGGTGACACAATTCTAAACTGGTTAAGGGAAGATTTCACACAAATTTTATAAAGTTTTTCTTCATGCAAAAAAACAGAGAGAAATACAATAAGTTACCAAGTAGTGTGGTGGACAGCAGATCTTTAAAGACTTTGAAATCTCAAATTTATGCTATTTTGGTCAATACTGGTAAATAGGATAGACAAGCTTGTTGGGCTAAATGGTCTGATCTCATCATAATATTTTTAATTGTCTAATGTTTTCTAATATTCCAATAAAACTTCAAATACTGTGTAATTTGTTGAAAACATAATGATGTAACAATAGTCGATGGAAACCAAAATCACCACCCATTGAGGCTTGGATTCAACATCACACTGAAAAACTAAGTCAAAAATTGAAATCACACTCTGGTCCAGCTTGTGTGAATTTCATCCCAGCAGCTCCTAATGTGACTCGGTAGTGTGTATGCCCGACACGTGCCTGTATGCACTCCCGACACCGTATGGGCATGCTCCTGATGAGAGGGCAGAGGATGGTGTCCTGGGGGATCTCCTCCCAGACCTGGATCAGGGCAGAAGTGAGTTCCTGAACAGTCTGTGGTGCTACATGGCGGTGTCTGATGCACCAGTAATGCACCATAATGTCTCAGAAGTTATCAACTGGATTCAGATCTGGGGAATGTGTGGGCCAGTCAATGGCATCACACCTTTGTCATCCAGGAACTGTCTACACACTCTGGCCACATGAGGCTGGGGATTGTCCTGCACCAGGAGAAAACAAGGGCCCACTACACCAGCTCAAGGTTTGACAATGGCTCTGAGGATTTCATCCCAGTACCTAAAAGCAATCAGGGTACTGTTGCCTAGAATGTGGAAGTCTGTATGACCCTCCAAGGATATGCCTCTCCAGATTATCACTGACCCAACACTGAACTGGTCATGCTGGGTGATGTTGAAGGCTGCATAACATTCAGCATGGCATCTTCACACTCCTTCACAACTGTCCCATGTGCTCAAGTGAAACTGCTCTCATCTATGGAGGGAACGAGGTGCCAATGGCAGAACTGCCAATTGTATTCTCTGGAAAATGCCAATTGAGCTACACAGAAATGGACTTTTAGCAAAGGTCCCACTAGAGAACATTGGGCCCTCATGCCATTCTCATAGAGTCTGTTTCTGTCAGTTTGGTCAGTAGCCATTTTGTTAGGTTCTGGCAGTGTTCCTCCTCACATAAAGGAGCAGATACCAGTCCTACTGCTAAGATGATGCCCTTTTATGGCCCTGTTCAGCTCTCCTCGTGTAACATCCCATGTCCTGGTATCTCCTACATGCTCTTGAGATTGTTCTGGGAGACACAGCAAACCTTCTTGCAGTGGAACGTATGGATGTGCCATCCTGGAGGAGCTGGACAACTTGTGCAACCTGAATCTGTTGCAAGTACTGCCTCATGCTACCTGTAGAGACGAAACTAAAACACGAAACTAAAGAAGAATAAGGAGAGAGCAATTGTCTGTGGCTATCACCTACAAACCCATTTCCTTTTTGAGGGTTGTCTTGCTGTTGCTTCTCCAGTGTACCTGTTGTCACTTTCATTTGCACCAAAGCAGGTAAAGTTGATTCACTTAGACTTCCTAACTAGACAGGTTTCCTGAAGATTAATTTACTTGGTATTGAAGATTAAGTGTTCCCTTAATATTTTTGAGCAGTGTACATAGTAAAACCCATTTGGTAGGTTATTACTTTATGTTAAAGAATGCAGAAAGAGTAATTGCAGAAATGGATGCCACTACTCAGAAATCACAAGAAATTTAGAAAATAGAAGAAACCGTACTGTAGGAAATTCCTCAATTATTGTCATCAGAGTAACTGCCATATGAATGCAGTGGACATAAAAAGATTATGACCCTTGTCTGTAATAATACAAAGAATAATAGAATAATATTTTGTAATTTATTATTTACTATACAGTATGAAAGGTGAATGCTTTTGTTAAAATAAATGATTAAATACTAATTATGCTTATTTATGATTAATTATTTTCTTAGGTGTGAATGTTTACTTACCTCATAGATGTAATCTAAAATTTCTAAAATAGTGAGAAGACTTGCTCCAATAAATAATCCCATCTGACCTCCTATGTCACCTAATTGAAAAAAAATCAATGAGTAACAGTAAAGGCATTAAAACAATGTGTAGTGCAAAAACTATTAACTGAATGCTTACCCAATAACCCTGCTACATCATAAGCTCTTTTCTGTTCAATTGTCTCATAATTTAGAGCTTCAAAGAAAATGTCCAAAACCAGAAAATTTTCCCTGCACAGAGAAAAAATATAATTAAACTGATATTTTCTTTCTTGGTAAATGACAAACACTAGATGTTGCAGAGGGAAAATGTGTATTATTGAAACAGTGTTTATATGAGTTGTAAACTACACATCTACTGTATAAACAGAAAAGATTAAATCATTATAACCATATTATAAAAATGCATGAAAACGAGATTCGATTTTTATCAGGGATCTACTTTAAAATAATTATAAAGAGGAAAAAAAAGAAAACTGTATCTGCAGCATTTAGAGTTATTGAGTAAATTAAAGTTAAATGCACATTAAATAAACAAAATATAGTATGTTGTATAAATGAATACAGTGTTTAAATCATTGTTCTTTGTGGATGTTTTTGAAACTATCTTTTCAAATAATCATGTTGGACTGTACAAGACATTACAGCATATTATAAAATAAATTTTTTAACAGAAACAAGGTTTACAATAAATGATACTTTGCGGAAGACCTATAATAAAACAGATAAAATACGTGTAATCGTTACAGATACCTTATGTGTTCTTCTGATTTGTTATATTTTTTGGATAAGTAATGTACTGATCCCCTGCTTGGAATTTTCACCATGGAAAGTTCTTTTCCGTAACGTGTTAGGTTGCATGGAGTCTCACAAGTACAAGGATCTGTAGAATTCTTTTGAAAGGCAGCTGTAATGTAACAAATATTGAAGGTATAAAAACTAGATCATTTAAGGGAAACTTCACACACAGACACACACACCAACACTAAAGCCAATTTAGCAACATAAATCCACCTAATCTGCATCTCTTTGGACTGTGGGAGGAAACCCACATGCACAGGGAGAACACGCAAACCTCATGCTGTGAACACCCAAGATGTGCACCCTTGTCTCCTTACTGAAAGAGCACCACTGTTTTGCCCTAATAGTTCACAGTTTATATAAAATATAAAGATGAGTGCTGCATTTTTCTCTATCATTCTTTCATGGCATTTTCTTCAGAACAATATTTTGATGCATATACCTATGCCTCTGTGAAACAGCTACTTGCATAGATATTTGGATTCCAGCAAATTTCTCTTACTGGCAGCCTGAACAACCAACATTGTCTTGAAAAGATGTGCAGCTAAATAATCAAACAAATCAGCCAATCAGGTTCACCAAGAGGCAGATATATTATAGCTGCTGAGCCTTCAGTATCAGCATAAAACATTGGGTATACTGTGCTTCTCACAAAGAAACTTGACAACAGGTTTACAAGAAAGATTAATTATTTATAATTTTCCATTTCAAAAATTATTTCCTTTTAGGAATTGTATAAGCTTGAGAGAAAACAACATCACAGAAAATTTAGTCTAAATATCTTGTAATTTTAATTTGAGCCTTTTAAATAGGCACAGTAAATAAAGTATTGAGCAAAAATCTATGTTTTCATTTAAATTTACTGCATTGCTTAGGCATATATTTAATAATAAAAATACTAATAAATGTTAAATACTTAACAATCTAACATAAAACAAAAGTATGAAATCTAAACTGGACCACTTTACATAAAAGAATATTTATGGTATATTGGACATTAAAGCCAAAATGTGTAGGTTGTGTTATATCAGTTATAGAATAGAGTATATATCAATAACTTCACAATGCTTTCACATGTATTTTACTTACACCTTGGTGAGGATATTAAATTACATATATCATTTGCAATTATGTCTGTACAGTATGTATCAAGAAATATTTACATTACGTTTTAGGATGCAAAAAAAGGCAATATCTATTTCAAATCATGATTTCTATATTACTAAAACTTTTTTTTTATTTAATAATGTTTTTTTACAAAGTTTTAAAACTCAAAACAAAATTGCTTACCAAGGGCATCATCTGCACACTCAATGTAGAAATTTGGAGAGCATATTGTTTCATTTCCTATAAACATAATTTAAATACAATAATTCAAACTGAGAGCTGACATACAAAAATTACTATTAACATTCCAGAGTGAAAATAAGAATGTACTGTGATTGTGAGTATCAACAAAAATAATTGGGTATACAGTATTTCTAAGAAAGAAATTGGACAACAATTATTACAGAACAGGTGTACCCATAGCTGAACACTTTCACTTACTATATTAAAGCCTTCTCTTTCTATCTGATATTTCCTTAGAGACAAGAATATCTTTACATTCTTTCTTCCCAGAAAGTGTGTGTACAATGCAAACTAATTTTTGGAAGGTTGAAGAGTGTAAATATTTACTGGCTTGTATTTGTGTCCAGTATAATTAAACACTCGCCTGCTGACAGATTGCTACCACTTGCATTGATGCACAATGTAAACGATAAAGCATTGTTTGAAAATGGAAATGGGTTTTTGAAAGTTTACTATAAAATAAATGCTGAATGGGAGATTGAGCATTCGTGAGAATTAGAATGAACTTTGCATTGAGATTGATTTTGCATCATTTCTGCTCATGTGCTCATTTACAATACTAAGTTGGCTGAAAATTATTTCAAGTCACATAGTAGTTAAATAACTCGGATGAATGCTAAAAACTTTTGATTCAATGATTTTCTTATGCTTTCCAAAATACCGCAAAAGGGTAAAAGCAATACAATGAAAGAAACAATTTTGTGCATAGGCTAAGTATATTGTCTAGTGAAGTTCAAATAGTGTAACAATTGCTTAAGTGGTTTGATACATCAGTATTCCGCTGTATACACTGTAAAGCTACAAGTCCCTGACTGACTAGCTGACCAAAAATCCTTGGCTGTTTGCAGAAAACGTAACGAAGTAACATTTTAACTAATGTATTATTTGCAATACCTGAGGCAGCAAAAATCTACCCTCACTGAAAACTATATTTAGTCATGATAAAAATGGAGAAAACTGCAATGATGTATCATAAGTTAATATTGGAAAGAGTGATCTTTGTAGCAATTGATAGCATGCTGTAAATGGTAGCACATTTGACTGTGAGCCAGTGACATTATAGTTCAGTTCCTAAATGAGCCCTTTTCATCTTGATCTTTATATTTCATATACAAAGAATAATTATCAGCACCACTTAAATCAAAAAACAAAAACTGATTGTTTATTGCTAAAAAATTACATTTTGTCATATAAAAATGGAGTACCTGAATCACAATCTCTTACATTGTTCCAAAAAACAGTAAGATACACTTTTCAAACTGCACATCTGTTTCTTATGTATTAAAATGTGCAATTATATCATGCATCCAAACAATAAAATAAATGTGAACATCTTTTAACTTCTTTTAAATTTGTCATTGCTGTCTTCTTGATTACATTACCAATACCACATAGAAAATAAGAACCATCTCTGCCCCCGTATTGTTCTTTATTATTTCACATGTCTGATTTGCTCCTGCACAATTATTTGGTTGGGAGTTTAGAATTATCACTTCTACTCATAAGTACGTCATTAGTATTTCATGGATTTCTTTGTTCCTATAGTATCCATTCCACTCAAAGAAGTCGTGTGTATCTATAGGCAGTATGGCATGGTTTAAATGCTGTTGTTGTGAGTTCAAATCCCACTAGCGACACCGCGTGACCATGAGCAAATCACTTTGTCTGCCTGTGTTCCAACTGAAAACAACAAAACGAAATGTTACCAATTTTATCTCAAATGTTATAAGCCGACTTGGAAAAACATATCAGCCAAATCAGAATTAATATATTTATTTATTTTTGATTACAAGACAGAGTGCAGTGATTATGTGTTTATTTAAAAGACAAAAAGGAAAAATGATGAGATAGAGAGAGCATTTCAGCCCTGAGGAAATTACACTCCTCTGCCTATCTGAGAAAGATTCCATTCAGAGACAAACATCTTATAGATATCAATCAGAACTCTTTCTTTTTGAAAGAAACACTTAGTACTAATATATATTTATCTGCATCCTCAAATAATTTTACAAAATGTGTGTAGTGACCCCAGACTACAGAAATGAATAGTATGAGTAAGCAGCTTGGAAATCCAAAAAACATTTGTGTCCAGATCAAGGTGGTTTGTGTGCCTGGTAACTTCCAGTGTAGATATGTATAGCAAAGACAGATGGATGATAGCTGTCACAGACCAAGGACACGGTAAAGAGAATATATCTCACATGCTTCCTCGAAACACTGGAAATTAAATCTACTTTGCCGAGCTTGCAGTCAAGTATGTTTTTCTCCTTGACACAAGTGACAAAAGAGTTGCATAGATGGTCAGACAGACAGACACACAGTTTTACATAAAATTAGAACTTTATTAGGTCTCCATATATTTATATAACTTTGTTTTAGAAAATAATGCAAATGCTATACTGTTAATTAAGCTATACTGATACTTTGAATCGCTTAATGTTAATTTAATATTTTCTGAAAAAACAAAATTGCATCATACACTGCTTGGATTTTACATCTCCAAGCACTCAACATTATTAATTGCAAAATGCTTTTTTTAGCCTTTTTGTGTGTAATCTGTATGAATTTGACATTTGGGGTTTTAGCCAAGGG
>JANRMT010062814.1:41123477-41172883 GCA_026402145.1 Polypterus bichir lapradei
AAAAAAGCAAATTATGCAGCACATGTATTTTATATGTCAATAATTTTTTTTTTTCTGTTGTTATTTATTAACATAACGCTATCTTACATGATCTGCACTGTACTAAAAGTGTGCTTTAAGCAAATGAAGGATGCCACAGAAGTAATTGACTAGCCATGCAAGTAATACCAGTATCCAATTTGGTGAACAAAAGACTAAGATGGGGTGGTGTCCTGGACAACACTTAAAACATTGAAGGAGAAAACCCTTAGCCAAACCCTGCTCTTCGATCACAATGCTGTAAACTCCAAGGGAGAAATGTGGGTCTTAGATAGCGGCGCTTGAATCTGAAATGGGGAAATTTTCCATGCTTCTCAGTCATCACGTTAATACATCAGTATAACACCTAGTGTACCAGCACTTATGTACATGCACTTCATGCACTGCTTTGCATATACATTCACATCCGTGGACTTAAATGGAGGACTTACAACCAACTATGAAATACATGAAAAGAAATACTGTACTTGAGTGAAAAGGATAAACAAATGAAAATTGTAAACATCTAATAATGACAATAATATACAATGTAATAACCCAGGGAATGCAGAAGACAGAGGAATGAAATGAGTTTGCTAGGTGAGTTGACCTAAAAAGGACTGTTGGAAAAGCAGATATTGATCTAATGCAGAAATGTTTTACTTATGGACAATTTTGTATAGTATGTTGAACAGTAATTAGCTCCAGTGACCTAATCATATAATTACTTATAATTTGGAAAATTATCTTTATTCAAGGTGACTTACAACATCTGCGATACAGTTAGTTACATTTCTGTTCTTAGTTTGAGCACAGGCAGGTGATGTGTCTTGCTCATGGTCACACAGTGTCAGTAGCACCAACGTCTTAACCACTGCGCCACACTGTGAGCCCATAACATTAGCCCTTTGTAAACAAATAACTACAGGTACTGTATATAGAAAAGCACTTTGTTTTATTTACATATTACTTCTGATACGCCTGATTAACAGACGGTGCTATAACTGACACCTATTGTCTTACAAAATTTCCTGGGCAAAGCTGAGCAACACAGCTAGTGATATATATTTTTCAGTATGATGCTAACTTGTGAGGTTTGCCTTAAACATCTTAAACATAAGCATAATATTGACACTATTGTATATTTAGGGAAAAAAATCTGAAAAAATATTATAAAAATAATAAAAATTCTTTTATTTTTACAAGCATGTTTATTTTTTATTGAAAACCAGACCTGAAATGATTATTTGACTTTTCTAGGATTGTGACCTTAGTGTACCTAAGAGCTTCTTGGAACATTATTGTTGATTGGATTGTACTCCTAATAGAGATGCCCTTGTCAAACTGATCAAAGGGGCAGAAATCAAATAAACAGAAATACATTTGTCTCATACAATAGATGTCATAAAACTAAGCAAACAGCACCATCTATTATGACACATTTAACATGAAATAGAAGTAACAAAACAGCATTCATGTCACAAAATGGTATTAGATAGCACAGTACATTTTTGCATTTCTATCTTAAAAACATTATTCAATAAATACAATACATATATGAGAGGAATAATGTGCAGTTACTATATTGTAACATTCAAAAAACCGTTCTGCTGCTGTATTGAGACATGCTGAACAAAAAATATTTTTTGTGAGCAACTCAAAGACCTCAAGTGGAGGCACATACAATATATGTGAGGTAGTTTAAGTGCCTTCAGGGACAACAAGCAGCTGTCATAACTGTGTGTGCCAGAAAAGATATGCTGGCGCTAGTTCCAGCAGAAGTAAGGATTAAAGAGCTGCTTTCCTTGTAAATGAAGGCCAAAATAGTAATCCATAGCAACTAAGCATGACTGCTATTGCAAATGAATCATTCTATTTAAAAACATTTTTTAAAGTGCACACACTTGTAAAATGATTTTTAAACTGAATATAGAAATAATACAAATATATGAAAATCTACAAAGGATTACAAAAAAATGTATTTTTCCAAAGTATGTTTTTTGACATACATTTATACATATTTAAACACCTTAAGTGATGCTCTAAAATTAATTCAAGGATTGTTCAAACTTAACTTTTAAGACTTTTAATAAGGTTCTTAGAAATTAGTATTGGCTGTTTAAAGAAAAAACAAATATTCCTATGGGGAACACTAATTATTTATTAGTAAGAAATTCATACTATTATTCACATACAGTATATGCCTGCCAAATGGGTAATGCAGTTTCCAATTTTAGTAGTAATACCATTTTAAACAAAACATTGTTAGTGATATTATCCTGATGTCACAAAATAGTGACAACCATAGTTTGTATCAGTTAGGTATAAAGTATAGAGTGAAACCTACTTGTCACTCATATTATACAACAACAGAAAGCTATACAATGTGTTTTTAGAAAAAATAACTGATATACTAAAATAGACCAAATCATAGATTTGAAACTGAAAGCATGGATATTTTTTAGAAATATTACCTGGCATATGAACCATTCTGCACTGACACCGACTTAAAACTTCCTCTTTCTCACACTTTAATCGACAGGCACTGATACTGTAGGTATCATACCCTGGGATCATTCTTTCTGTAGTTGGCCTACATTTTCCCCAAGGCTGTGGTAGGTAAGTCAACTGCACAAAACAGGCCAAAAAAATTCAAAATTAAAATAAATAATACTCATATCACCTAAGTCCTGTACATAATGAGTATCAATTATGTACCTGCATTTGTACCTCCACCAACATTAAGAAAAGTGCCATAAATGATAAGTTATAAATAATTCAGTATATATACAGTTATAAATATTTTACTGTTTAACAGTGGAATTGGCATAATGATTCAGAAACTCATGAGAGGCTGCAGGGAGGCTACATTACAAATCTTTTTTTTTAACAGCAAATCATAATTCCCAACTTTAAAAGTGGAAACCAGAGGTTGTCCATACAAATCATAAAACCATCAAGTGTCCTGTGAGACTCATATGGAGGGTTTTGAATATAAAAAAAAAAGAATCAAGTTTTACGCTAGTTACATCACTGTATACATTTATATTTACTGCTAATATGAAAACAAAACATACATTAACAACTTGTCTTAGATACACTATACTGTACATTTATTTTAACTTCACAATGTGGACATTCCACAATCAAGATAGTCCATTATGTACAGGTGTCTACTCCAATATAGGACAGTATAAAAAATGTTATTAAATCAAGCATATGCAAAGGCTACAATCTGTACAGAAACAAATGTTTTTAACATGTAGTATTATAGTATTATTTTATTATAATTAATGTAATACTGTACAATATTTTATATGTAGAATATTTTTGAACAATCACCTACAAAACACTGTATTCAGTTTTGTTACCCAACAACCTTATCTGAGTGACAATTACATGGCGGAGTAAGCTCAAAAAATGTACCTATTAGACAACAGTAATGTGTACATTGTGCGTAAAAAAGACCAACAAGGAAAAGTGTTGTCACTAAAGTAACTTTAAATATATTAACAAGATACATTTCCTGTTTTGAGTACTATTTTACTATGCTTTTCAAAGATGGCAATAGTCTTTCATTTCATAACATATTTAAAACATAAAAAGGTCCTTCTTATCAACATACAAGAACTTCATTTATCCGTACTCTATAAGAGAAGGCAGCTCTAACCTGCTTTGCTCTCCCTTTTAAATGAAACATAAACAAATATAAATATGTTTATAATACAACATAATTAGTTAAAACAGTTCTCTTACTTCAATAGACTAACTTAAACAACAATGCTTACTCCACTAGGTAAGACAAAACAATATCATGAATGTATAGACTACAGTATAGAATCTGAATATGTTATAGTTTAAACTTATTCTTAAATATATTACCCTTGAATGCATTGTTGTAGTTTAGAATTACAACAAAAAAGATGTACAACAATGCTTGATAAAATACTTTGTTATTCACTTGTTAGTAATTGTGAGTGACTGTTATGTTTTCAGTGGCAACTTTCTTTTCATACCAACAAGTGTCTGCTAACGTAAATGGAAAATATTGCCTGGCAATCGGCCAGACAATGAAAGGATAAAATGTTGATCTGGAACTTAAAAACTTGAATATTATATTAAAAAGTGGTGTTGCACTTAGAACTGATTCAGAGTGGATGTATGCATGTGTGCCATGTGATGGCCCAGAGCCCTATTCAGTGCTGGTTTCCACCTTGAACCAGTGCTGCTGGGATAGATTCTAGCCTTATTCCAGCATAATTTAGATTAAATGGCTTTGAGAATGTATTTATGCACATATAAGGTCACTAGTTTGATCTCCAGCTCCGACTCTTTGTGAAACTTAGCAACTCCCATGATCTGTTCATATTACAGTTGTAAAATGAATGTGAATATTTTTACTATGGAAAGGTGATATATAAAGAGTGGTACAGTGGCAGTGTAGCTGACATGAAACAAGGTATTCATGTCCCGTTTGCTCTCTGTGTGGTCTCCTCGAGTCTGCTTGGGTTTCCTCTAAGTGCTCTGATTTCTTCTCACAGTCCAGAGGCATGCAGGTGTGATAAACTGAATAAACTGGACCATGATGTGTGTCTGATTGTTTTTACCTTGCAATGGGCAGGCACCCTATTCCTGCCTTGTACCTGATGCTTGCTGGGTTAGGCTCCAGCTTTGCTGACACACTGCTGTTGATAATAGGGTTTAGAAAATTGATAGACAAAAGTTTGATCTACCAAAAACATATAAATTAAAGCACTGAATTTGTCAATAACATGGTTAAAGTCTGTGTGTCTGTCTATCTCCAGTTGTTATGTCTCTATCATTCCAAAAGATGGCACATCACCAACATTAACACCCATTTTACAACATTTAAACCAAATGGAATATAACAGAGACATATACCTGTACATTGCATGGTGCCTACAAATGTTAATTCTGAAGTCTTCGCTATTTACTTTGATTTCAACCTATCTTAGTTGGGTAGCACAGCTAGTTATGAATATTTAAGAAAAGTATGATTCTGGTAAACTGGGAGAATATGCAATTTTTTAATTTTATTGCCTTCAAACTGTAATGACAATGCACATATTACAGACAATTAAGGCACACAATGTATCAATTATAGAATTCAATTCAAAGCCAATATTGAAATACTCTTTCCACTGCCCATGAAAGGAGAATACAAATGGGATAGAGTGAATAAAAATTAGTCATTCAAAAGCACTGACATATTGAGAGAGTTAGCAATGGTTCACCACATTCAATTAATTAAGTATAATATTGATAGGTCCCTGCCAAGTTTCTAAATATTTCAAAGCTGATCCTCATGAAATCATTTTTTTTAAACACATTAAAGCATTATTTCCCCATTGGCCACGGTAGGTGGGCTGGCACTCTTCCTAATAAGCAGAAAGAAAAAATGAAAAAAAAACAGCATGCAGCAATTGTGGTGTGTCACCAGTACTGTCAAATTGCCAACTGAATTCTGCACAATATAAGCAGATTAATATCTTAAAAATGATTATAATAGTTTTGTCAGACTCTTTTCACTATACCCTGTATAACTGAGAATTTCCATACCCGCTGTTCTTGACATGAAACAAACGTCTGAAATCCAGGTGAGACTCCAAATCCAAGCTGATGGATATAAGGAGGTTCATCTTGACTGTGGATCTGAACTTTAATTCCTGCTTCTAAAGATGTTTCATCTGATGTATAAAAGAAAAATATGCAAGTCAGTAAAAATGTCACAAAATTTAAAATCAGCTAATTTTAAAAGCTATCATTTATATTGTAGTGGACAAACCATTTGTCCTATTTGAATTAGCAGCTAAAAATTAAGATGCATAATTTCAGATCTTCTTCAATGTAGTATATTCATCATCTATAAAATGAAAGCTGAATAAACCAAATCCTGTTTTATGTGCAGTGTGTAACAGTGCCAGATGTCATTACCAATTTTATTTAGTTATTTATATTTATTTCCCCAAGGAGGGAAAGAATGATGTAACATATATTACCAGGTACAGCAAATGACATAAAGCCTGAAAATTGTTGCCCCATCTCTTTTTTTCCAGATATCTCAAAGGATGATAGCACTCCAAAGAACACTTCAGATTATATTTGATTCTTTATCAGTTTATTATAAATACAATAATTTAATATGTGCTAAAATTTACACACTTACTCTGAACAATTCACACTAACTCAATCAGACTAAGACTAAATATTTTATAGTGATACATCCTTATATTATATATATAATGTCAGGCAACTGCTGATTCGCCAATTTTTAAACAAACAAATTATAAGCTTAAATCCTACTTGTTTCTTTCCAGATGGGCAGGTATTCATCTTGCTGAATATCAAGCATTATTTCAAGTCCATTTCCCATTCCACTTTGTTTAGTTATCCTTGAGGAATTTTTATTTGCATTGAAGGTGTAGCATTTTCCATATCTTGTATATACCTAGATATAAAATAAATTAGATAGATTTCAACAATCTATTTTTTCATCTCGTGGAAAATAACAAATGTTTCATTAAACTCATGCAGTAAACTGCTGTAATTCACTAATTCTCTGAGCTATAAAGGACTCTTTGCAAATTACTAACCCAAATCGAGACATTCCATTAGTTTTTTGCCTTGCAAAACCAAGTAATAGATTTTTTGCATCTGAACAATTAATGTCAGATCCATGGTGGCATGCCATGTAAAATTTTGTGTTTTGCAATAAATGGAAAAATCATTGCAGGAATTATAGTGGCTTCAGCTTTTAGTTAAGTGTATAAGTGTTACTAATACTTTATTTGTATACTGGACTTAAAATTCACATGATGCTGCATTTAAACAAGTTGTACACCTTAAATTTGTCAGTACTTTATCAAAACATTCAGAGAAGTTTACTAGAAGTATTTTGCAACTATGTACTCTGCTTCAGCCTAACCTACCTGATAAATTATTTTTAAGCATTTATTTTATCCTCAAAGCATTTAAATTGCGTCCATACAAATTTAATTCAATATCTATAACATTTTAGATGCACTGTTTGTATAAAAATGATTATAAAAGATAATTCTTTCTGTATGTCATTTAATAATAACACCTTATTGCCAGATAATACTCTATAACATCCTGGCTGATTTAGCTTTTAAATATTCAGCAAATGTTTGGTATTAAGAAGTAACATACACAAAAAGAGATGCAATATTACAAGTAAAACAGAACAGCACTCATAAATCATCCATCCATTTTCCAACCCGCTGAATCCAAACACAGGGTCATGGGGGTCTGCTGGAGCCAATCCCAGCCAACACAGGGCACAAGGCAGGAACCAATCCCGGGCAGGGTGCCAACCCACCACAGGACACACACTAGGGCCAATTTAGAATCGCCAATCAACCTAACCTGCATGTCTTTGGACTGTGGGAGGAAACCGGAGCGCCCGGAGAAAACCCACACAGACACGGGGAGAACATGCAAACTCCACACAGGGAGGACCCGGGAAGCGAACCCGGGACTCCTAACTGCGAGGCAGCAGCGCTACCACTGCACCACCGTGCCGCCCACACTCATAAATCACCAGGAGTAAAATTATGAATAAATATCAAGAAAAGAAATTGATCTGTCAAAAAACTCTTATGTAAAATGAATAAACAAATGTGAATATAAAACTTAACTGTTTTTAAAATATTTTTTTCCTGAAGTCAAGTTAAAGAATCAGTTTTTGTCCAACCTACTGTTCTATCCAACTTTATTTCTGGAAAATTCCTTATCAGTGTTCTCCACATGCACCTGCAACAACCACTAAAAATCCATTAAAATTCCATTAACTACTTTTGGGTTTCCATCAGAGTAAGGAAATATCTTTTTCTAGGACGTTGCACTCAGGTTAGAGGGTATATGCAGAGTTCTATAAAATCATTACATAAATTAAAAACATTAAAGCTGTGAATCTGCCTAGATCATCAAAATTGAAGTTATTACTCTATCTGAGCAGTGATGTACCGACTGAAAGATTTTATAATTGATGGGAAGTTGTTTAAAGCGGAATTTCTAAAATAGCAGTCAGACCAGACAGGTCAAAAAACAACAAATCAACACAGCTGTATAAACCAAAAAACAAGACAGAATCAAAAGTCAGAAGATCAGAAGCCAACGTGATAAGCCAAATGAAAATGTAGTAAACTACACAAACTACCCAATAAGCTAGTCTTCCTTAACAGATACGTCGTTGATTTTAATAAATAAAATGCAGACACTTACAGAGCCCCCAGCTCCTTCTTTAAAGGACAGCCCATGTGACCACACCACAGCCCCCATGACACATTTCATCATAGCGACAGAAACATAAAATGGTGTTAGTGTTGTCACCAACAGAAACCACTAAAATGTTTTTAAAAAGTACACTGAGTTCACAACCGTTACAACATTATTGAAGATACTTTTAACCATTTTTGATAACAGGATTGTTACTTTTTCGCTCATAATGGATTACAAGATCCTTACCAGTCAAAGCTTTAGCTTAGGTGTACGAATGTTGTAGATAAAAAAAAAATCTTTTTAAGTCAATTTATAGAAACAATGTATGTAACAACTAAACATATTTTGTTAATATGTCCATTGTCAAGAAAAGGTCTCAGTTGCAGCCACCTTATATACCATAGTTAGAATAATACCTGGATTGGACTTCAATCAACTTGTGAATCCTTGAAGTACAATCGTGATTAAAAAACAGAATGGTAGCTATCTAGATTAATCAATCTTTAAATTTTGGTCAAATTCAGAACTAAATCCAAAATGTCAACCTGTGCCAGGTCATACTGCAAATGCTACATCATATTAAAGTGGCACTTAAATAATAGTTATTATACTTGTTGTAATGCTTCCTTCAATATATAAAAAAACATCACTGGTTTAACTGTCATTTTCTGGGTTTGGTCAGGTGTGCCTGTTGCCCCGAAATCCTTTTTTGTACTTCACTCTATGCCATATTGGGCATCCTTTGGACTGAGAATCATTCCTCCTATGTGATCTCCCACTACCGCCTATCATATCGTTTTCAGCCTCTCTCTCTGGGTCTTATCCTTTCCATCTCCATTACAGTGCACCTCCTCACCCAGCCATCCTCTGCCTTTTGCTCCACATGTCTGAACTACCATCATCAGTTTCTCCTCAGCACAACAATGTTTGCCTACACACCAAGTCTTTTTCTCAACTCAACATTCATCTTCTTTTAACTCCATGATACTCCATACGTGCACCTGATAGCTGTCATTTCTGTTTGTTTCAAATATGTTTAATTTTTCACCTTCATAGGCCAGTTCTCACTACTATAAAGCATACTAATCCTAACACAACTTTCAATTACTGATTAATGACGTTTACTGTCATGCCAGTACTGCCATCTGAACAACATGTGACCTAAGTAGACAAACTTCTCTATCTTATTAAAAAAAACTCCCTTGCCTTTACTTAAATTCACACTACATCAATATCCTGCACCACTCTTGTACATGTTGTTTCAGCAAGTTCTGCACTCATTACCTGCAGACTACTCTATACACTGCTACATGTTTCATGTTCCCACTTACGACACTGGATTGACTTTCTCCCAGCACCTCCATTGCATACCTTTTACTTCCAAACCTAACTATAAAAATCTTCAAATGACATGTTAACAGACTGAAATCTCTCATAAGCAACTCTTCTGGTAATTTTCAATATGCTCCCATATTGCCTATAACATAATGAATGTAAGCCTCAGCCATGGTTTGTGACAGTAACTTGGAATGGAAAAGGAGATAATTTCATTAGTGATTTACGCAACAATTTTGGCACTGTTCTGAATGAGTTCCTTTGATTACTGTTTTCATTCTTTGATTTTTTTTATTGAAATGACTTTTATTTTAGCAAATGAATTGCAATTGTTCTCACCTTTTGAGCAAATCAAAGAAACTGTATCACTTAAATAACCTTTTTTAGAGGACTGAAATAATTAAATGAATGAATTATTCACAGCCCTGTGAAATGAATATAATTTGTTAAAATCTTGGAATTACCTATGGACCACAAATGTCTATCATGTTAAATACTTTTGAGAGGTTATTGGTGGATACGGAAAATATTATTGTGTATAACTGAGAAAATATTGGTAAATATTTTGTTCTTATTCTGAACAACCTTCAAAAACATCTCTGTATCATATAAAAAAAACCTTTCGAAGTGACAAGACTTTTTGGAGATGAGACTTTTTGGAAGAGAGATTTTTTCAAGTCATGCGAGATGAGACTTTTGCCTTGAGATTTTTTCAAGTCACACCCTCCTCTCAAATATTTTCAAACAAGACCACGGTCCTCTCAAATCTCATTCGTGTGAATGCTTTTGTCAGACACACTTCCTGGCTCTCAGCTCTTATAAATTTTAACATTTTACTCACTTTAATTTCCCAATTAAAGAAGACGTATTATGTCCAAATCTTATTGAAGAATTTCATCATAAAGGGTTACCAACATAAAAAATGAGTACACACAGAGTCCTAGCACAGAGAAACGAGGAAGTCAAATAAATTAATGCCAAAAATGTGGATCGGTGACACACCAAATTGGTTAAATGTGTCCAAAAATGTTGGACGGTTACACAACAAGTTACAACAACTTACAATATCCCAAAGAATATCTATAACCATTAACAACATCTGGTCTTACAATGCACGAATTACTGTAGAAAGAAGGACATATCCAAGAAAGGTAATGTAGTACATCTTCCGCGGATAACATTAGACAACAAAGGAGATCTTGATATGCAATTCGTATTAAAATATTAACAGTTCCCAGTTAGAATAGCTTTTGCAAAGACAATTAACAAATCTCAGAGGCAAACATTTGAAAAAGTCAATTTATTTAATAGAGAGAAAGAAATAAAATTCAGTCACGGGCAGTAATACGTTGCACTGATGCATATGTAACAATTCCCACATTACATCTTGCCTGAAGAAGGGGCCTGAGTTGCCTCGAAAGCTTGCATATTGTAATCTTTTTAGTTAGCCAATAAAAGGTGTCATTTTGCTTGGCTCTTCTCTACATTCATAATGGCTAACACGGTACAACACCCTAGTACTACTAACAATTCCCATGAAAATAAAAATCTGTTTAAATTGCATCTCTGCATCCCCATCCGTGAGTGGCAAAATGGCAAAGAGGCTAGTACCTAGCGCAGGCTGGGGGCTTGGCGAGTGAAGTGAGCAGGGGGCGAAGCCCCCTAGTCTTCTTAAATTAACTAAAAGTTATTTAAATAACCATTTCCACATTAAAAAAAAAAAAACATTTTGGGTTGTCAGTGCTGTTTTGTATATCAGTGGTTATGTTTTTAATATAAGACTTGAGTGAATCTCTTCTGAAAGTATAACATTCAATCATTTTCTGTACCTACTTTATAATAATCATGGAAAGAGCCTGGAATGGGATGTCACATCATTGGAACAGGTGCTGGAATACACCAACAGTTAGTGACAGTACATTGGCACTGACTCTGTGTCACAAGTCTACAAAGCAGAATATCTTTGGACCTACATAAACACAAAGAGAATGAGCAAACTCCAGACTCTCATTTCAGATACAAAGTTAGAAAGTGCACACATTTGGAAAGATATAATTACAAATAATGTGGTTTATTAACTGCTTTATATTTTTTTAAGTTTGACATCATTATTAAACTCTTTATAAACATATGTTGATTTTCTTTGTCTCACAGAGATGTTACAAAATGGCACACGTCAATATTTAATTTTGTGTGACTTAAGAGTTTCTTTCACTAACTGGTTAAACCATAACCTGACTTATGGGCTGTGCACGCCAGATATGTTCTTTGTTAATATTTTAGACAACTATCTCCAGAAATGTGTTTAAATGACCCTGTTATTAGCAACTTTTAATACAGTAATGTTAGAAATTATGTTTTCACTTATTTTGCCTTTCTTTAACTTTACATCCTATAAAATAAATATTTATAATGTTTTTAACTGAGGATGTCATCCATCCATAGGTAAACAGCCGTTTATGATAACACATGTACTTCTTGTTGTTTATTGTGCCAACCAGGATTCCGAGCTGTTTCGTCATGTGGTGGGTGTGGCAATGCGCTGTACCAGTGCATGTTCCCCAACCAGACTCAACCTGACATGCAGTCAAACTAAAACTTTGCAGACTGTGTTACAATGAGGAATAAAAGCCATCACTGACCTCTATGTAACATTATAATTTTGTTTTTTCATAAATCATCATCCCCTCCCCATTTCATGTAGAGAACAATTAACAAGCAGACTAAACATTAATTTATGTAAAGAATATTACTTGAAAGTGATTGAGGTTTGTAAAATGTGTTACAAAAGTAAAACATTCTGTGGTATATCTCTAAATCTTCAGTAAGAAGACAGACACTGGCAGATAAATAGTTCTGTTTAAAAATAAGTTCAATATGAAACACAATTTAGCTGATTAAGAAATTGGTTTTAATGAAAACCTATAGAGCTGAATATGCAGTGTGTAGTATAATAAGACTGCAAGTAGAGAGAAGGAATTGAACAAAGGTCTCACATACACTTACAGGAGTAAAATCTGCAGGTCCACAGGAATCACCTTGGAATTTACACTCCACTAGCATATCCTCTATTTGATGCCCCAAACGGTAATAAAAGTTCATCATATTTTCAGGAACTTTAGGTGGAAGAAAACGTGAGAAATTTGCCAACCTTGATAACTGCTTTCTTTTGTCTTCAGTTAAATACTCCATAACATTTGCATCAACAGATTTGTTTTCCAAAGTTAAGCCCAGCCAATGCCCAGCAAAATATAGGTCCGACTTAGTAAGCTTATGAAAACGAACCATGTTATTGTTGCAAAACGTTACTGCTGGAAAATTAATTACATTTGCCCACATCATATGAATCCTGGTGTGGAAAGGAAATGACATCAGATAATGAATTCTGTTACTTGACCATGTACATAGGAGACAGACTGAGGCCAGAAAGGCTAGGATCCAAAAAGTTCGTCCTTTGCATGACTTCTGTCTCAGGTACATGTAACGGATGCCATGAAGTTTTGTGCTTTGCAAAAAGTTAACGGTGATCTCTCTTAATGGCTTTGGACTTTCTTTACATGGTTGCTGATTGCTATCTTCATTGCAGCAGTGGTGGACCATATCTAAATACAACTGTATACAGTAAAGGAAAAATTTTAAAAAATTAAATGACATATGACCACACTGCACTGTACTGTAAATAATTTGAGTAAAACAAAAATTTAATGTTAAATACAGAGCAACAAAAACATATACATATATCATGTGTGAATTCAATTCATGACTTAGAACAAAATGGCTTTATTATTTTTATTGAAGTTTTTTTCTACATATAAAGACACAAAACTGGATGGGATATGGGTCAATAGCATATCTTGTAAACAAAACATTATTTGAGACACAAAACAACTGAAACAATGGTTCTTTTAATGGATGCCCTGACATCTAATTTTCAGTATGAAAGAAATGTACTAGTTGGTAATTGTTTTCTAACATAAAATAATTTTGTAGATTGTTAAGGATATATTTTTAAAATTATACAAACATTTAAAGAATACATTTTATAAATATACAAAAATATATTATAAATGGATATATGAAATGTAATTTCAAATATAGTTACGCATGTGTAATAACTTAGACTAATATGGTTCTTGTTGGAAAAGCAGGAAAAGCTATCATTACAGAATGTGCACTTTAGCTGAGTGCTTGCAGCATTTTAAAATACAGTAGGAACTGCATGTAAGCTAAAATGGACAAGCAATGAGTGGCACAACAAGCTTTTTGCTATTAAGCAATTTAAAATTTGCATGCTTTAATGAATTAAAATGCACATCCTTGGCACAGATTGTACCAGACAGTCATTTTCAAATCTCACAACAAATGTAATAATGTATCCACTTATCTCTATGAATTTACATTACAATGTTAAACGGACAGATCATTATTAGACCAAAGTACTGGAACATTTCCAAGCATCCTCTATTTAATTAGAACAAGTTAAAAATGTTTCTCACTGTTAAGCAAATCACCTCCATGTATTTCTCTTATAAAACAATAAGGTGGTGCAGTGTTTAACACTGCTTCCTGGCAGCTATAAAGCCCTGAGTTCAAATCCAAGCTTATGTACCCATTTTGCAGAATTAAAATGTTCTCCCAATGTCCATATTTTTTTCTCTCTGGTCTATCAGTTAAACTTGAACTAGATTAAGTGGGTTTGAAACTATTTGTATGTATGTACATAACAATATTTCTTATTTTCCTTGCTTATTCATGAATTGTATTTTTCTATTAACACCTCCTGGGCTGAGGGAGGTATCATGACTTGCTTCTAACTGTACAGGTACAGAGAATGAGACAAAACACAGGAAAAACTGATCAATGTGTCTATTTTTATTTTGCACATGTATTATTATTTCCAAGAATTTAAATATTATAAACAGTAAATCAATACATATATACTGTTTATGGGGGTTAGGTCTAAAACAATTTAAAAATTCATTAATATTTCACATAATCTACATTTTTGCATAACTGGACATTTCAAGGTAGTGCTGCTGCCTTGCAACAAGGAGGCCGGGGTTCACATCCCAGATCCTCCATGCGTAAAATTTGCAAGTTCTCCATGTGCCCCGGTACGTTTTCTCCAGGTGCTCCACTTTCCTTCCAGTCCAAAGACATGCAGGTTAGGTGTATTGGTGATGCAAAAAAATGGCCTTAGTGTGTGTGCATGTGGGTCTGTGTTTACCTTGCAATGGACTCGCCCTGTCTAGGGATTGTTCCTGCCTTTCACCCTATACAGTACTTGCTGGGATTGATGCCATTTTCCCTGCAACCCTACTTAGTATAAAGCAGGTTTGGAAGGTGGATAGATAAGTGTGCACTCAGAAAGTGTATAATATTAACAATAAATGTGGAGTATTTACAACATGAAGAAGCATATAAAACAAATGATAACCAAGCTCATTCATTGATCAAGAATGTTTTTGTATGTGTTTATATATCTTACTTTGATATGTTATATATACACTGTAGCTTTTTTTTTTATAAACCATAGCAAGCTCTGTAGAAATGCTGCGCTAACTTAACAAATACCTACATTAGGATATTGGAACAGCTTAGCTATTAGCTAAACAAACATGCCTGCTGGAACGAATGGCCCCCTCTCATTTATCAAATTTCGTATCTTCTTATCTTCTGTCGTCATAAAGCCTAATTACTTAACTACTAATTAATTACTTTATTACTATTAAACACTAATGTATCCCTATAGATAACCAAAACACAATAATGAGTGTATTGTACCTGGCTTTCAAAAGTTTTCTTTTTCTTTCATAAACTAAATGCTAATGCACATGGGCATTGCTACCACTCATTAAATCTTTGATAATAAGTGTGTAAATCCTACCAGCCAGCTCAACAGGGGCCCACTGGGCCAGTTCTAAGTGACTGATGATCACTGAAAGCTTCCATTCAGTGAACTGACAGCAAACCAATCAGGTGCAAATTAATGCTTCAATTATATTCACTGAACAAGGAAACCGTTTCTTTGATATTTTATTTATTTGTTTATTTATTTAGCCTTTCTGAAACATAATCTGAACAAGACTGCTGCATTTGCAATACACAGGTCAAGGAAATGGACTGATCAAGGGATACTTAAAACTTCATTAGTGTTAATGAAGTACAGAAATCTTATATGCATTTAAATAAATTTATAATAATAAGATGATAATTTTAAAGAAATATATATGTGTGTGTATTATTTTCAAGTATGCAGTTATTCTTAGGAGTCTGTTTCGGATCTCTTTCCTTTTTGTCACTTGAGGATGTGTTACGTATTGAAAACAGATTATCATCATCAGTCAATAAAGTCAACGCAAGCACGGACTTCATACATTAACGACAATGGCATTTCAAGGGACTGGGTTTTACTAATTTGTTAATCCTCAAAAATAAACCAATCAGTCAAAGGGAACAATTTTTCGTTTCTAGCTCTAAACCTTCATACACAAGAGAACACCTTAAGAAATTTCATCGAGGGCTTAACAATTACCTTAAGGCCTTCTTTAGATGCTATTGAGGTGACTTTTGACACGGAATGGCAGCAAGTCTTATAATAAAACGTCGCGCGTAATAAGCTTTTCAAACATCATTTAAATAACTGGTAAAACAAAATATACGCATTGCTAAAAAATGTATGAACCCTCCATTTCAGTTTAAAGGGTCGAGGAACGTTGGTGCCTATCCCAACAGCATCTGAATACGGATATTGTAGCGTATGGTGGTTGGTTCAAATCCCGCTACGGACACTATGTGACCACGAGGAAGCCACTTCACCTGTCTGCGCTTCAGCTAGATTAGCAAATGTTTCCAATGTTTGGATAAAGGCGTCTCCCTAATAAGTAAATTTTAACACGAATGGACGGGATGCCACGTAACAGCTGTATTAAACCGCGGTCTATTCCACTCATCCAGTGTCGACCTGCCAATAAGCTCAACACCAGGACTCTTAATAAAAATCCTGGCGAGGGCAAGGACCGGGGAAACAAACCTGAACCCAAATGCGAAAGTTCTATCCAATGGTTTACTGTACCGTCCTTTATTCCATATTAACATGTGTGCTAGTTTTAAGTTAAGAATATTGACATTATTTTATTGACATACTTATCATACTGTTTCATCTTTGGTGTACGGTTGTGCAGATTTTGTGGGTCGCCTATTTTAACACTGAAATTTGCATTTGTGAGTAGTAAAGTATCTACCGTATGTTCATTGCACATTTCTTATCTATCTATGAATTGTGCATTTATAAAATGTCATATATTGTTAACATACTGTATACTAGCAACAGGTACACAATAATACACCTGCTAAAATGAACTTTTACCGTGTGTTTAAAATATCCTGAAGCAGTCCTCTTTATCATTTTACTGTAATGATGCTCGGATTCTTTAGCATTACCGAACGTTTTAAAAAGACTTAAAAACAGCATGCAGTTCCATTACTATTCCAGTAGAGTTATTCACACCTGTAGTATGCAGGTTTCAATAAGCTTGTAGGCAACATGAATAAGAAGAGAAGTACCTCGCTGTCCACTGGAAAGGGATGAGACACAAGACACACTACTGGCTTCAGCCTTGAGGTTTTAAAGCGATGTGTTCATCTTGACAGCCGTCCAAGTCACCGTAAAAGAAAGATGTAAGTAACGTGCCTTTGCTTTGAGGTCTGGAATGAAACAAAAATACCGCCCCTTTTCGTAGGTGCGACCCTCTGCCGCCTGAGTTCGAGGTGCCCGGATGCGCAAGCGCGTACGCGACGCGCGCCACCGCCAATACTTTTTATTTGCTTTGCTGAGCGGAGAATTGCACAGCTTGGATGTGGGGTGGTGAGCTGCTTGTCAGATCGCCACAGCTCTCGTTTAACGTCGACAGCACAAGGAACGATAAGTTATCAGCCTCTCTCCTTTCTTTTTCCTTATTTATTTATTGACTTACCCCAAAGCGGAATAAAAGAAAGTTATCTCAGTGGTGAGACATTAATCAAATGCGTTAGAACCACGTTGTTTCTTAGATCAAACCGGAGTGATTTATGGATGCTGGGAATTCAAAAACTCGTCTGCCTTACTAATAATGTATTAGTTTTAGTATCACATTCGTATCCCTTTTTGTGTCATTTTCTCACCATCCTTCCATCGCGGTCCACATCTTTTTAATTTGATGCGGGAAGCGGATGTTTCTTTTTGGTTCGCAGATAGTTCACTTTTTAAATATACGGATATTTTCAGTTTTAAACAGCACTAAATAATCATCTAAGTAACGCGCAGAATCAACTTAAATGGCAAATAACATGTTAGGTTAGATCATTAAACCTGTTGAATGTAAATGAAGGAATGCTGTGCTTTGATTATACAGTATAATGCCCCAGTGAGACTGCATCTGTGCAGTTCTGGTCACCATGAAAGGACATACTGTAACAGCACTTTGAGCTATGCAGAGAAGAGAAACCAAGTGCATCTCAGTACTTAAGGATATGTCTACTCTGACAGGCTTAGGGAGTAGACCGTGTTTGGCAGAGGAGACTTTGTTGGGATCAAATCCAAATGATTTCTGAATGCACAACACGTTGAGTCTTGAAACAGATGGGCCACAGCAGCCAGAAACCACACCTGGTGACACTCCTGTCAGCTAAGAACAACCGACTGAGGCTACAATTTGCACAGGCTCTCCAAATCTGGACAATGAAAGACTGGAAAAACATTGCCTGGTCTGATGAGTCTCGATTTCTGCAGCGACATTTGGATGGTTGGGTCAGAATTTGGCGTCAACAACATGAAAGCATGGATCCATCCTGCTTTGTATCAACAGTTCAGGCTGTGCCGCTGGTGGTGGTGTAATAGTGTGGAGGATATTTTCTTGGCACATTTTGGGCCCCTTACTATCAACTGAACATTATTTAAATGCCACAGCCTACCTGAGTATTTTTTCTGACCTCGTCTATCCCTTTATGATTGCATTGTACCCATCTTCTGATGGCTACTTCCAGCAGGATAACTCACGCCACAAACCTCAAATCATCACAAACTGGTTTCTTGAACATGACAATGAGTTCCCGACGCTCAAAAGGAACCTACAGTCACCAGATCTCAATCCATATGAGCATCTTTGGGATGTGGTGGAACGGGAGATTTGCATCATGGATGTGCAGCTAACAAATCTGCAGCAACTGTGTAATGCTATTATGTCAATATGTGGCAAATTCCCTAAGGAATGTTTCCAGCACCTTGTATATATATGTATACACCTCTAAATATATATAATACATTTGGTTATATTAGATTAGATTAAATAAACTTTTGATAATGTAAAATCTCAAGTCAAGATCAATCATTTCAGAGTGCCCTTCACCTTTAAAATGATCTTATAACCAACAATATTTAAGTGAACACAAGTACATAATTTTTTTTGAAGGAAAGTTAAAAAAGAAACTCAATGTTTTGCTTGCATACACTGTCTTTTCTGTCTTTTACATTTTTGCAAATGCTTAATCACACTTTCTGTGCTTGCATAGTTATTTTTAACAGTCATTTATATATATAACTAACTAAAAATAAATAAAAAAATTAACCTAAATGGTATATGCTTAGTGGCCACGGTACCTGGTATCCCATTTCTGTAATACTAATTAGTAAAGGTGACATCCATTCAATGGACTCATAACACATACAGTACATCTAGCTGATTTGTGACAATAGACAGTTTTCCCAAAATCCTTCACCTTTGCAAAAGTTTGTGTCTATGACATCATCTCCATAAAGACACCCGGAAAAGTGAGAGCCATGACACAACAGCAAGGAGACACCAAGTGCACTCTGATAAGAATATGAGTGCTTCCCTCAAGTTTGGAAAAAAATGAACGGTGGCATAATTGGTTCAGCATGTTGCTGACATACTGCATTTGTACCCTGGTTCAATTCCAGTGAATGTTTCAAAGACTCTGGACTACCTCCATAATCCAAAGACTTAAATTGTTTTTTGTTTGCAGAAGACTTAAAGAAGTACAGCGGTGGTCTGTTCTTGGTTGGTTCCTGTCTTGCTCTTAATCCTGCCAGTTTATGGGAAGGCAAAACAAAGCCAGAAAATAAAGAGAACACTATAAAAGCACAAACAGCGCAAGGGGAAACAAGGGAAAATATGGTTTATAGACAGGCTCAACAATCAACAAAAGGAATGTCTAAAATCCATCACTGATGAAGTAACACTGCTGTTTGTGAAAGATCCTTGTTTTCTATTAGTACTTTTCTTTTAGTTTGTCTTTTTAAGAAATAGTTGTTTTTTTAATTGTGTTACAGTGCCCATTTCTTCCAGCTTCTTAGATATTACCCTGCATACTTTCTCTTTGTGGACATCGTCAACCAAAACAACAATAAGTACTTGCGTGTTGTCTGCAGTCCAGAGCACCTGTGATGCCAATTTCCACTAAATAAAGCAGTCATCGCTCAAAACAAAACTTATCCAAACCATTGTTGAAAGTGATTGGTTAAAAATGATGTACCAATAGCAACAATCCTTTCACTGCTGTTTTGTGGATGTGATGATCAGACAGACAGTATTATGAAATGTAAGAGGAGAAAAGTTCATTTTATTAAGCAATATATATCAGAGAATAAATAGGGAAAGAAACAGTAAGGAATGTTAGGACTGAGTGGGTGTTGACATATTGAGGTCTTTGAAAGGTTAAGTCATAGGAACAATTGGAGAAGAACAATGGGCTTAAACTCAATACACACTCGAGTCAAAACTGTTTTATTGCCACAAAATGCAAAAAGGAGAGAGAAACCATGAAAGAACTAAATTGCAGAATCTACCTAATTAATACAATTTAATTAAAAAATCAAACTACTAATCCAAACAAAGAATCAAAAGGTAATAAATAAATAGAAGCTGTGCAAAGGTAGACAAAACAGTGAACTAATGGCAAATAATACAAAAAGAATAAACATTTCAGAAAACAAGCAGGAAATATTAAATAAATAAAATATCAAAATATAGAAAGGAGCACAAGTTCAAGGAGATAATAAAAATAAATGCAAAATTACCAGAAAAAAGTGAAAACACAAAAATTAACAAAAAACACAAACAATAAAATCATAAGGTCAAAAGCAATAAAAAAACCAAACAATAACTAAGCCAGTCTCCAAAATCCTAAACTAAACAACAGAGCCAAAATGTAAAAACTCCAGAAGAATCATGCAGTAAATACAGTGGTGGAGCAGAGGTTTTTAAGTGTGAAGGCACCCTTGTTAGTGGGCTCCTCACTGAAGTCCCCTCTCCCCATATAAATGTATATTGGGGGCCATTTTGGTTGATCTGAAAGTCTTTTGGATATGAAGGAGGTTGCTGAGGAAGGTTTCATGGGTGAATGAGTGTTCTGAGGATAAGGTTGTCAGTTGCTTTGGTTTCCTGCTGCATGGAAGTGCTTTCCATTTTTGGGAGACAACTTCCTTAAACCTGTCATTTGGTTGGTCGCCAGCCCCTTGGTTGGCTTCACCACTGAGAAAATGTTCAGATAGCTCTAAAAAACCTAACCAACAAAGCAGAATTTCAAAATTCAAAAAACAAGCAAAGATACAGTGAACACAAGTTAACTAACACCACGCCAAAGCATGTATAGCCACCAGTATGTGCATTTTGTGTAAAACTAGCTGTCCTCCCTGTGGTGGTTTGGCACCCTGCCCGGGATTGGATTCCTGCCTTGTGCCCTGTGTTGGCTTGGATTGGCTCCAGCAGACCCCCTTGACCTTGTGTTCGGACTCAGCGGGTTGGAACATGGATGGATGGATGGATAGCTGTCCTCCACGGCTCTGCCTGCACAGTAGTGAAACAGGACAAACTTTAAAAATCAATAAACAAACAGGTATCGCTAGCTAAGCAGAGGCAAAGTACACTCCAAAACGTGGCGAGAGGTAGACTGGGCACAAGAGTGAGGAGGCCCCTGCCTAGCTTCCCCCTCCTGGCGTCACACTTCCCTTTCCCCTTGGCCCACAGCCTTTGTCGCAGATTAGTGTGAATAAATCGCTGCCGCAAGCGAACTATGATATTTAACATGATGAGAGATGTCGCAAAATCAACCGGAATGTTCAAGCAAGTTATAGAAAAAAACCTGATCTAAATCCGTTAAGTAGTTATGTCGTGAAAGCAGACAGACAGACGTTGGATTTTATATATAGAGAGAAGTATGTAATGTATTTATTTGTTGCATCAAATTAAAATTATGACCACTGATTTCTGTCCTTGAGCTTTCATGGTAAGGCTGCCATAAAGCTTCAGAAAACCAGCTTTAAAGAACTAAATGGTCAACAAAAGAACAATTTCAGTTTCATGAGCCCTCCCTGTCGCTGCACTGATGCTGAATTCATGTTGAAATGGCAAAACACAGGATAAAATTCATAATGGATTTATATAATTCACTTCATGTTCAGGCTTTAATTATAAAGTCAGCAGCAAAAAGGTGAGGCAGGAGTGGCTGTGAAGCGGTAGGTGCACTCCCTTCAAAAGCAAGAGGCACAAGCAACACACCCTCAGCACTGCTAGCCACCTCCAGTATGCCTGCTCTTCCTCTGTAAATTCATCTTTATCAAGATAATAGACATAAGTTCACAGTTCATCCACGTCTATGTTGTCTGTTGATTCATCAGTGGCTAGGGATATATGATCAGCTTGACTGAAAGGTACCTGTTTCACAGATTATCTATTAATTTATCACTAGCAAGCTCCAAGTAAATGTCTGTAACATACACCTTTAAAACTTCTGCATCATTAAAAGTTTTTCTTGTGCTTAGCCAATATCCAAATAGCTTGGAGGCAACCAATGTTGCCTTTTCTCATTGAATTATTGAATGGGTGAGTATTTTCCTGCTGTGATTGTAGCATGCATTCAAGGCCTCAATTTTCTTCTGTTGGGCCCCAGACTATGCTGGAGAAGATTAATCAAAAGTGCAATGATGATCCTGACATATAAAGATGTACTCTTTTATGACAGTGGCTGTTTCATTGCAGATCAGACTGATTGTTTGAGCTTTTCAGAATGATTGCATTGAAAAGGCATTTCCTCTTAAGAAATTTTGACAAGAAGCATTTTTTCAAGCTAATTCATTTTGATAGCTACCTTGTCATGAGAATATTGAACATTGCTTCTTGGTTAATAAGAAAAAGTTATATGATTGGGTACAACCATTGCAGATAATCTTGAAAAAGAAATATGAATTCAAGTGATTGAGTTTGCTTGTTTGGAATGCTAACAACATCAGAATGGATTCAAAGCAGAATATGTTTGATGATACCTTATCTTTCACAGATATAAATTTGACGATCCCTGGACTAGAGCTCTTTCCATTTTTGGATCAACATGCTACGTGAAAAATCACGAAAGAAACATTGCATTAAAACATCACTGTGTAGATCTACCATCAGGGCATTCAGGGTGTGCATCCTGAAGACCATAATAGAAAACAGCCTTTTCGCCAATACCTCCCCTCAGGTCAAAATTTCCAAAACTACCATGAAATGATTGAGTAATCATTAGTCGAAACGTCCAAGGGGCAATGAAGGAATCAAGTCTTGCAACAAAATCAAGAGTGAGAGATTCTGTGCTGATTAACTCTCTATTAAAGAACTAAGTCACCCAGGGGCCTGTGGGGGTCTTAATCCAAACTTGAACATCACATCTTCTCTATTGCACACTTTCACTATCATTGTATCAATGCCTGCAACAATTATTGAAAAATAAATAAATAAAGGATAAAATAAGATAAAATCCTATGCAAGATTCTAATATAAACATTTTGAGTATCCCCCTCTCTAAATCCCCCATCCTAAATCTGACACATTTTAAGGTATATGAAAATACAAAGATAGGTGGTGGAGGCAAATCAATTCACAGCATCATTTTGAGAATTACTTGCAGCTGTCAGAAAAATACTCCTGTATCACCTGAAAAAGCACCCAGCTGAGAATAGAAAAGTTTTATGAATATAATATTTCAGTGTGTTAAAAGTTCATGGCACCACCCTATTTGAACTATAAATCATAAGCCAATATAGGCCTAAATAACCTGATGATTCAATAGGAGACTTCTTTGACATCACCTGAATGACATCAGGTTCACTTGTCAGACATCACAAAGCCATCATTCTCCTATCGATACAATCCAATCTGATACACCTGCCTCTGAAATGGATTGTATCACATTTATGGTCAGTTTTTGTAAATGTGTTTTATATCATAAGAAATACACACTTTCTGTGTAAGCTTCTAAGTGTGTCATTCTATGTAATCAACATTTCTTTCACCTATCACTTCCTGCACATAGACCATGAAGATGATGACATTATATGGCATTTTTATTACCAGTAGTATTTATATATAATAAATTCCTAACTAATAAAACCTTTTGCTATGTAGTTTTAATCTATCTAACTATTCTGGGGCTTTAGGTCCATAAAGATATAGGCTGGGCTATGCATTATACTATTTATCCATATCTTGATTTGTATAAAACCAAATACCCCCCATTATTCAATCTAGTGTAATGGATCTAACTGATCATACGTTGGCTCCCTTAATACTGTTGCAATAAAGGACATCCATCTTGGAAACACTACAGTGGTTATCCAGGCTATTATTTATAGAGAATTTTTACCAAAAAGGTGTAACATTTTAGATGTACTGTCCTGACTCCAATAAAGATTTCTTTTTGACATGATGTACTTCAGTTAAATTCCATGTTTTTCTTATCCAGTCTTGGTTTTGAGTACTTGAATAACTGTGTCCATGTTGGACTGATGTCCAGTCTAAAATGGTAGTCAGACCCTGTTTTTGATCTGTCCCTGCTGGTGTTGCTTGAGGGGAGGAGAGGGGACATGTTCAGAGGTGTTGTTGCTTACTTATAATTACTGGTATCATGGAAAAATGTTACATTATGGACCAAATATTTAATTTAAGTCAAAGGATATCATCGCATCTCTAGTAGTAGTGGTGGTAGTAATAGTACTCTCATATATACAGAGTACAATAAAATTCTTATTTTCATGTCTGACCATTCAACACTTCACCACTCTCTGGCTCCATGATAAACATCCATTATCCAACCCGCTATATCCTAACTGCAGGGTCACGGGGGTCTGCCCATGATAAACAAGAATTATTAAATGCAATTGTAAAAACAACATATTATAATTTTTCCATCGTATGTACATTTACCAGGTTACATGAGAATGGGGGTAAATGCAGTTTTCTTCCCATAATTGTAGAATGGAGGACAACTTCAGGGGAAAGAAGCAACGTCACTTTCTCTACTGACAATTTAAGAAACGGAGAGAGCTCAGCTGTCAGCATTCATTACTGAACCTGCAACTGATGGCGACATACCTTGTGCCTCAGAATTGCACCTCAATTAACAAGGAATATACCTGGACCATGACAGTCCTGACAGGCGTCTCCAGTTCAATTTATCTTTTTTGTAAACACCATTAAATGAGGCCAATATCTCATATCCCAAATCCTTATCTATGTGTGCTTAATAATATATGGTACATGTATATGCTTATAGTTATATGCATATTGTTGTGGTACACCTTCCATGTTAGTTTGTGAAGTTTCATGAGAGTGCCTTTTCTATACTTTCTGTGTCATTTACCATGAAGATTATATGATTTTAAGGCTTTAACTATAGTGTTATATGTAACAACATCCTTTTTACTAATAGGGTGCTTGCCAAGTACTTTCTATCTATCTTAACTATTTTTGGATCTACAAAGATACAAGGTGAGGTATGGATTATACCATTTATATGTATGTTGATCGGTGCAAACTAATGTATTTCTTAACTGTGTTATGCATATTATCCTGTCATTTAAAAATGAAACTGCGCCCAACTTTCACCAGTTAGGGTATGCTTCTTGAGTCTCTGCTCCACATTCCAGGTCAGCAGGTGGCAGTAAAGCACCTTTACATTGTCCTGCCAATCGCCACAAAAACTCGGAAGACAAAGAAGAAGTAGAAGAAAATTCTTACTTAGTCTGTCATAAAAACTGACCTGATTGTTTCTGGGACTCTATCATGCTTTTTTGTAATAAAGGACATTCATCTTGGAAACAATACCGTTTAAAAGAAAATTTTCACAACTAAATACAAGTGTTTTTAATAAAGTTTTCTGTGTTCCGTCTAATCCATACGGTCATAGACATATTTAACTGTCTGTCTTTCATTATAGGTTCAAAGGGTCATTAGCATTTACATGCAGGTCAAATAAAGTTATATTTAAGCTTTATAATGTACTAGTAAGGTGCAATTTTGGCCTTAAGCTATAAAAAAGACAAAGCAGCACTAGTAAAAGTCCAGAGAAAAGCAACTAGGCTAATTCCAGGACTTCAGGGTATGAGCTATGAGGAAAGATTGAAGGAGCTGAACCTTTTCGGTTTAAGCAAACAGATATTAAGAGGTGTTTCAAGTTATGAAAGCAGTTAGTACAGTGGATCAAGACTGTTACTTTAAAATGAATTAACCAAGAAAAAAGGGACATGATGGAAACTTGTCAAGGGTACATTTTGCACAAGCATTAGTAAGATTTACTTCAAACAAAGAACTATAGACAAATGGAATAAATTATTAAGTAGTGTGGTGAACAGTAGGACTATCGGGACATTCAGAATTCGAGATGGTGTTAACTCTGGAAGAGTTAGTTGGATAGGATTGTCAAGCTGTGTTGGGCTGAATGGCCTGTTCTCATGAAAAGCTTTCTAATGTTCTAATGTACAACACACAACACTAGGCCAACTGCATTTTAAATGTACAAAGTATAGTGACATTCATACTTACATGTGCAAATCAATATGTAACACATCAGCACTTTATTAATCTTCTACTGAGAAACAACTACATGCACGGCAATGCCTTCTAAACCTTGTAAATGATCATTCACTTTATGGACAGTTCCTGTAGCCCTCAAATTAGCTGCTGTCTTTATTAGTTAAGAAGGCTGTAAAGGCGATTACCAAACCTAGAAACGCCTGATAACTAAGGTCGACTGCTACAGCCTTGTTCTATTTTCTCCTCATGCTCTCATAATTATTTATCAGCCATTCTGTTACCACTACATTCAATTAAATTGATTAAACTTATTCATTTTTATTCTAAAGTGTCTGGTCAAAGTCAATTGCTGATTTAGTTGGGAATGTATTTTTTTTTTCCTGATGTTGATCTGTGTAATTTTCAATTGAGATATCTGAAGTGAGCCACTAAATAAAAAAATGGAGGAAACTTCATAAACCATATTTTGATGATGCTTATTAGCATTTGCATGGTGTAAAGTGAATTGATTCTTAGCTGAAATAAGCTTGTAAGTGGATTTGAATAATAATGTAACAACGCTTTCTTTGAAGAAGCGCTATAAATGCCTCAATTTCAGTTGCAGAATATTGTATAAACCATTTTCAGTTAAAGGAAACTGCCTCATGAGTGTTATTTAGTGTTTCTAGGGCTGAAGCCTGAGATCAACAAGGGAATAAAATTACTCTGTCAGAAAACCATCTTTCATTTCCTTTCAGTATAAAGGGTTCAGCAACCCAGGGCTTCTCTTTAGCAACAAGACTGACAGAAGCATAAGTGACAGCTTTATTAAATTCGGGAAAAGTATGATGTTACTGAAAAGATGAAGGCCACTCTTAAAAAATACTTTTAATCAGTAAAGGAAAAAGATTAAAAAGGTTTAGACTTTTGTTAGTGCCATTTTTCTCACAGAGTAAAAGAACAAAGACGTCTTTTCAAAGCCATGTACTCTAATTTAGTGCAGGCATTGACATTTTTTAATGAAAATCTTTCACAGAACAGTAGTATTTTGTGCACAGACATAATCAAGGTTATCATAAGTCCAAGTTATGAGCTGTAATCACAGGTTAAGATCTTCAAGAGTGACCTGCATTACTGAAAATCTTTTAATGCTATTACTAGAGTCACACTGACTCAGAACTGAAATGTATATCGCCAATATTAGCTCTGAAATCGTTTCATTGAGACCAACTCGAAGCAAAATGCAGCATGCAGAATTATTTTCTAAAAAGAAACATTAGAAATTTAATAAACATTAGCAGACCATTCAGTCCATTAAGCTCATTTGTTTAACAAGTAGCTAAGCTGTTCCAATGTCTCATCCAAATACTTCTTAAAAGTCGCCAAGGTTCCAGCTTATAGAAGTTAGAACTTACTATACTGTGCGCTTTTCTTTTTTACTTAAAAACATAAAACATTTTTGTCTTAACTGTCTCAAAAAGAAAAGCATTATCTATTGTGAATGAATAGGCCTTAAAGATAATAAGAGGTAATACATTTAATGTATGCTTAGGTTTTTGAGCTGAATACTCCAGTCTCACTCATGCTAGAAGTACAACCACAAAGTAAATGTTTTCATAAACATTCATAAATATTTCCCCAAAAAATCCTTTGCACTCATAAAGTGCTCTGTGCAGGGGGATTGAATAAAAAGGGGATTGAAAAAGCTGTGGTGGCACGGCAGCGCAGTGGGTAGCACTGCTGCCATGCAGTTAGGAGACTCAGGTTCGCTTCCCGGGTCCTCCATGCGTGGAGTTTGCATGTTCTCCCCGTGTCTGCGTGGGTTTCCTCCGGGTGCTCCGGTTTCCTCCCACACTCCAAAGACATGCAGGTTAGGTGCATTGGCAATCCAAAATGTTCCCTAGTGTGTGGGTGGGTGTGTGTGTGTGACCTGCGGTGGGCTGGAGCCCTGCCTGGGGTTTGTTTCCTGCCTTGCACCCTGTGTTGGCTGGGATTGGCTCCAGCAGACCCCCCGTGACCCTGTAGTTAGGATATAGCGGGTTGGATAATGGATGGATGGATGAAAGAACTGGGTCGTTCGGAGGCTGTCCAAGCTGGCAGGAACTCAATGTGTGTAACCCCTGGTGTGGCCATGAAGGGCAAATGGAAGCCGGGAGTGTCTGGTAAAATCCAGAAAGGCCCTACTTTGGGATTTGTGAGGCAATAAGCCTCACAAAATGACTTTTAGTCAAAATAGATAAGTACTGTTTGAAACAGAATCTTTTTACAGAATAAATAGTTGAAAATTAAAAAACACCATTTAAATATCGAAGCAGTTATTGATGGACAAGGCTGAAAGTCAATTTTGTTTTATTTCATTTTACAAATGAGTGGTGATTAGAAGACACAGTAGGCACAAACTACTAAACAAAGCAACTACAATACAAATATTAATACCCACAAATAGACAACATATTTCAGACAAAATAATTAATGATCAGATAATACAAGTAAATAAGCTAAAGATGGCTGGTATGTTTTAACTGATAGAGCAAACTGATTGAAAGTGCAGCTGCTTGTGCGATGGACTTTCAGTCGCAGGCCAAGCTGATGATTACGATTACATGAATTATCAGTTTAATGGCCCCACTTTTTGTGAGTCTGTTGGTATGGCATCAGATGCTTAAGCTCCTGTATATCACTTCCTGGATGGGGGGGAGACTAACAGTTTGTGAGGTCTGGCAGGTCTTTCTTTAGGCAGATCTACTTCTCAAAGTCTTACGTGGACAACAGTGAGATGAGCCGGACCATTTTTAATTTTCTGACTGCAGAGTCTTGTGATCTGTCCCACTGCATTTACAGTACCAGACGGTGATGTAGCTAGAACGTGATAACCAAGTTATACTAAAAACAGCCTGGCCAAAACGCACCAGGACTATCTGTAATTTTTCTTATTGTTAGCAATCTGGAATTAATAAATCACTTGCTTTATTGAATTGTTTTTGTTTTAGTGTGTGGTCAGTTTTGCAAATAAAAACCGAGTTAAAGATAAGGAGATATTGATACTTATATTTTCTAAATAGTTATTTATTTCAGTTCCTCTAGAATTCATAATGCATTTTATTATTTGGTAAGCACACAGACCACTACTGTAAAGATGTAAAAGTAATGCTTCATATGGTTAGAACCTTTGACTATTGGACAATCTTCTCGATTGTTGCTTGTGGCATGTGGCTGGGGGTGGTACCCAGCTGAGACGCCCAAGAGGACCGGAGGAGGGCTTACGCCTCCTTCAGACCACGAGGGGGCGACTGCCCTGGTTGCTTTGGGGACCATGGGAACTGAGCTTGGAAGCTCAACCCTATAGGGGCCCGTGGTCACCGCCGGGGGGCACCCCAATGCCTGAGGAGCTTTGGCCCTCAGCACTTCCGCCACTCCCGGAAGTGCTGGGGGGAAGAAGACCAGGGACACCCAGAGTGCTTCCGGGTGCGCAGCCAGTACTTCCACCACACTGGGGAGTGCCAGCGGAAGCTAATCAGGAGGCACCTGGAGCACGTCCGGGTGTATAAATAAGGGGCCACTGTGACGATGCAGGTTCTGGCTCCACACTCCCATTGCTATTCGGGAGCCCTTCAACCCAAACACCGTCGGTAATGTTACCGATGAGCTAGTCAGTGAAGGCAATACACAATTGAGCAAGGGGATGGTATAAAGTGCAAAAGTGCTTTTATTAAAAAAAAAGACAATCATCAAAACAAAAGTGTCCATAAAGTGCAGTGCTGTTCCAGTTCAATAAATAATCCAATAAGAAAAACGTGGAAGTAGAAACAATAAATAGAAAAAACAATCCTTTAAAACCGATGAGGTTAAAACGTTCAGGAAGCAGTATTTAAAAACAATTGACAAACCCGGTGCCTTCGTTTACAACTAGCGTCTCTCCTGCTTCACCCATCAGGGCCCCGCAACAAGGGAGACGCACACTCTGCAGCTGACCTTCTTCCTACTCCTGCTACTGCTGTCAGTTGCCTCACCGATCCTTGGCTCCGGTCGGCTCCTCCGGACAGCGACTTGGGAATCCCTTAACGGCCAAGGCTCTCACGTTAGGGACACCGCGTCCCAAGTCCTGACTCCTGCGGAGAGTCCTGCACCTTCCCAGTCACTCCCGCCCTACAAAACAATCTTCTGCGGGGGCGACCACAACCACTTCTCCTGGGTGTTGGCCAATCACCCATGCTGCCTTCAGCTGCCTGTGAGCACTCGCCCGCTTCCTCCTGCACTGATTTGCTCGCCTGCTTCCTCACTCGCTCCCTACAACCTGCGTCTTTTCCTTTCCTCTCATCTCCCCCCAAAACCGACTCGCGCTTCTTTTAAATGATGAGGGGCCATGACAGCTGTAACATTAGCCACGGGAGCAATCACGGATGTGGGCAGTTCCTCACCTGTGCACTCGGTGAGAAACGCCCACACCGCCGACTGCCCCGCGGCTTGCTACAACAACGCCCCCCTCACGAAGCCGCCTCGGGTGCGGTTATTATTTATTTAAAATGGCCTTTGCCCAGTGAGCTGTGGACCCACTATACCACAGCCACCTCCCTCCATTCGAAGGCTTGAATCGGGTGCGGAGAAGGACGGAGCTCTGGAGGAGAGGAAAGGAGGCGGCCTGAAGAGAGAAAGGCATTGTGTGAGGCATGGACTTTGGGGTTGTATGCACTTTATTGTTGTAAATGTACTGTATAATAAACGTATGTTGGGTGAACCATCACTGTCTTCCTGTCTGTGTCCGGGCCATCGTCCACACACTGCAAATTCTTGCCTCTAGAGTGTTTTTGTATGCTGTATCTTGGACTTTGTCTTGCATGCCTATGAGCCATCGCACTTGCCTGCTGTTCAATTGCTCTACGTATTGTAACCAGTAGGGGGTGTCACTGGGCCCCAAATCCCAAACACAATCAGGCCAGACAAAGTTCCAGGTTCAGATAATACTTCTTTTATTAATCACAGGATCCAACTACTACCACAATAAACTGTCCTTTCCTCTCTCTCTCTGTTCCTCCAGCTTAGTTTTACCCTCTGATGTCCTAGGTATGACAGAGTGGCTCCTTTTATATAAATCCCGCGAGCACAGCTCGTAGATGGAGACTCTCCAGAGTATGGAGAACCTCTCTTGGCAGCACCCTCTGGTGGCATCAAGAACCCCAATAGGGTTGCCCTGTTGTCCTTGCAAACAACAGGTCCCATGATACCTTGTGGGTGTCCAAACTGGGACTGGACCAGAGAAGCATTGCCATCTTCCGTATTGAGGGATAAATTGTCCCAGTCTATCCATTATAGCCCGAGTGCCCCACCTGGGATTGGAAGTGCTAGCCATCCTGGTCAGGTTGCTTCTGTTATGTTGTCCATCCTTTATGAACTTCCTCGACAGGTAAGGCATTACTCTTCATCCTAGCTAGGACATTCATTCTGGCACTTACACTATATTCAGGATTACTTCTTGCTTGTTTGTGTGCTTCATCATCTTTTCCTTTTTCTTATTCCTTCTCGCTCTTTATCACATAACTGGCTTCTGCAATTTCCTTGATGTTGTTATATACCATCCCAGGTTCCTCACCTGGCTGGGGTTCAAAGTCTTATTTTTATGTCCTTTTTTCTTTGCTGTAACATTTATTTATGTTAAAGTTACATTTGCTGATCATCTGCTACATTTGTTTTGCCTATATTATGTTCCATTTGTTTTGTCAATTGAACTTGAGTCATTACAATTTTCCTGGTCTAAAGGAAGAATTTTGTTCCTTTCATTAATTTTCTAACCTGCCTCACCTACATCAGTGTCATATATGCTGGCACCTTTATCGATAGCATTGGGTACAAGGTGGTAACCAGTCCTGGGCAGTTTGCCAGTCCATCACACAGACATCTACAACAAGATCAACTTAGAGTCATCAAGTAACCCAACACATAAGAATACCCAGAAAACTTTTTAGGAGCAAACAAAATTATAGTCAGGAGACAGCCCAGTGTCAATACTGGCATAGGTAACCATTCACATTGTAATCCAAAAATCAAAGCAGAAAACCAGGAAATTCTAGTTAAAATAATCATTGCAAAGGCTTTATCAGTGGCTCAATTTTGTCAGACTCTGTTTACACCAGATTTGTATACTTTGGGTGCTGCCATTTTATATAGGCAGAGCATGATGATCTCTCTCTTATGTCAAAGGCAACAGACATTTCTACCACCATGCAAAGACACAGTAGATGCAACATGAACGATCATACAAAAAATTGCACAAAATGGCAATGACCATACAAAAATCAAGACAAAAGAAGGCATCTCTAGATTAATGATATTATATAAACACAAAAAAGAAATGTTTAATAATTCCAAAATTATAGTAAATAGAATCAGTTTTAGCAGCTGATGTTTGGGCATCTTTGCTTACACTGCTGCCCTCCGTCCTGGACCAGGATAAGCAGCAGAAAAATGGAAGAACGGATGGACTGGTGGACGAATGGATGGATGGATGGATGAATGGAGTAAATAGATTCACAATAACAGTGACCAACAGAAAACAATATCATGGGGCTATGAAAAAGCAGCTCTACTACCGTAAATACATCAATATTAGACATTAGAGTTTCTATGATAAAATAGCTCAAATTGATATGTTCAAAATAGAAATTACAAAAACTTGGTCATGTAACCTAATTTTTATGGTATCACTTTAGATTAGGTGTCCCTTAATTTGCTGTACTTACCATGTAATTATCTGTATATTTACAGAGTAACTAGATGTTATGACCTTGTATTTACTGTGTAACATAATGTAATACTCTGGTTAAGCACTCTTTTGTATTGTTATTGTACAGTTTATGTACATAACATACTTTTAAATATTGTGGAATAACAATTATAACTGAGTAATTAATTATAATGTTACAGTGTATTACACTTTAAGTACAAGGTAATAACACCTAGTTACACTGTAATTATATAAGTAATTACATGGTAATTACATTACATTTTTACTTTATGCACAGCAGATGGCTAAGGAGATGCTTGCCTTTTTGGCAGGGCAAGCAGAGCCTCCACCAGGCCTGAAGTAGATGCATGCCTGCCATACCGCTAGCATCACATCGCACAAGCCTTCCGAAGTCAAAGTTAAAATCCTTTTACACTTCTCTTAGAACTTTTCTTTTAAATTGGTAATGCCGGGTAGGGAGATTATCGCAGCTTTCCATAATCTCATAATCAATTAATTAGGTTCTAATTAAGGCTTCCAGGTGTATATAACTTCCGTCCATCCATTTTCTAACCTGCTGAATCTGAACACAGGGTCACGGAGGTCTGCTAGAGCCAATCCCAGCCAACATAGGGTGAAAGGCTTAAATTCATATTACATTATTTTATAGATTTTATAGTTTTTTTTTTTCCTAATTGATTGATCTGAAATATGAAGTCTATTGGAAATTGTAGTTGATCTAGCCATAAGATTCAAAGCTCAATGAGCAAACTACTATAGTTTTTGTTCTTGTTTCTCCCACAATGATTGTACTATCTATCTATCTATCTATCTATCTATCTATCTATCTATCTATCTATCTATCTATCTATCTATCTATCTATCTATCTATCTGCTTTAATAAAAGGTCAAGTGTCTGTGTGTGTGTCTGTGTGTACATGTGTCCATCTGGTTGCTATGTCTCTGTTATTTATCATTTGCTATAGGATTTGTAAAAGTAGTGCTAATGTTTTCATTCTGTTGGAATGAAAAATGCATTGCATTTTATTACTACATGTTTGTGATGCACCTTCTGTTGGAATGAGAAATGTAACATTTTATTATTACATACTTCACTATCTATCTATAGCATTTTTTATTTCAGAGAATTATATTCATATTTTTAATTATAAAGTTATATCATTATGAACAATGGGTTTTAAATAGCATAAAGGGACTTACTGAATATTTTATGTGTTTTATTATTACCTTATTATTGCTTTTTTAAATGTATAATTTATGACATGCTTAATATTTAACAGGAAAGCTATATTGTATATATGATGTAGGAAAAGATCCAGGAGCGTGAGGTTATTAGAGAAGGTGGATGAAACAGCTTTGTGGCAGATGCTGCTGTTCTGTTCATCATATGTCAAGCACCTGGGTAGAAACTCAAAGGTCATTTGGACAGAAAGTAGAAAAGCAGGAAGGTTAGATGGAAGTCATTTTTTTTCAATCCTGCATTAAGATCTGTCAGTAGGCCTAGTAGTGGAGCACTTGTAAACTGTGCCATGAGTATCTATTTTTTAACCCACTTAGTCCTTATCTATCCCTGTAGTGTTACACACACAGCAAGACCTAGAGAGCACAATATGCCCAGCCAATGTCAGAGCACACTTGCTCACATGACTATGCCTTATGACTGCAGGTCATTTTTGATATACCACTCATTGTAACGTGCTTGTTCTGGGATAGGGGAGGAAAAAGGAGTGTCCAGTGAAAACAAACACAGAAAAATGGGGAACATGCAAATTCTGTACAGGTTCTAGCTGGGGAAAAAAAAAAAACTATTTTGAGCTCCTGGAATTGTGATACAGTAGGGTTATACACTGTGCCACCCTCTGCCACAATGTGCCAAGAGTTGATATGTTTATATTTCTAGAACATCAGAATAAAATTAAGTGATCTGATGCCAAGGTCTTGCAATGTCATAAAAGCAACTCAGATCTTTGTCTTATGAAAGCCATTCTGTCTACATAGCATGATCAATTTGTGGCAGCAAACAGAACTAAAGGAAATTTGATTGATAGCAATGTATTAGTTATAATTGTTTTTTACTCAATCATTTAATAAAGTATCTATGAAACATCAACCAAACTTGCATTATGGAGGACATTATAAATGTTACTGTACTGAAATTCTGTAAGGGGGATGAGTGCAATTTCATTAAACAACAGATTTGGAAGGCTTAATGTGACTAATCGTCTGCATAGATTATGAACAGCTGAGCAAATAACACGCAGTGACTGTTAGAATCCCGAATGGCATATAAAGCGTAAACGTGATGTAGAAGTCAGCTGAGAAAGAGCAGATTCAAAGAACACAAAGACTGTAACACAGGCCTCCTTTAAGGTTAAGAGACAAGACATCCAGAATGTTTTAAAGATGAGAACTGTTAGCGTGGATGAGTGTAGTTGTGCCTCTGGTGCACTGAAAGTTAATCCAGATATCTGTGCTGGCCTTACACAAAGTGTTAGTGGGAGAGACTTCAGCCTCCATGACCCTCAGCTGAATTGCTATTTTGTTAACAGAAGAGAGAAAGGAGTGATGTTTTCTAGTGAATTCTCAAAACGAATGAGCCAGAGCCTGAGGAGTTTACGTCTTAGTGAAATGTCTGGCAGCGGAGGTAGTAAAACAGTGCCTTAAGAAACTTGATTAACTGTTGTGCTATTAATTGTTTTATCAAACGTAAAGAACGCTGTTACATGGGGCTCTCTAGTCATGTTGATCCCTCTCTTTGTTTTGAGAGGGTGAATACTGATTTCTCTATTTTTCTTTTGTATTCTTTGGATTGATTTTGAAGCATATTATTGTATCTGTTATGTTATTCTTATTTGTTTGTTTGAGCTGTGTGCTGTTGTAATGTTTTGTTTTGACACCGATCAACTTTAAAAGGCTAAGGTGAAAACAAATCCCTGCCATGTGGTCAAAATTAATTAAAAATATAAAACACAAAATTACTGGTCATGCCAGTGTTTTCCCTCTTTAATTTGACAGTGGGGTAGCCAATTAGTTTTAGAAGTGGCATAATTAGTTCAGTGGAGATTACCTGCCTGTAGTTGAGGGGTTTCAATTGATTGTAGTATGAATGCACCTTATCTGGACGGACGAACTTATAGAGATTCAGTATGTTGGGCTAACCTACACAATAAAGACAAAAGGACACTCCAACTCTGTGAAAAGATGATTGAAAAGCTCGTCAGGGAATGAAGACAAGGAAAAATCCAAGTCAAGGAATATCCCTTTGAAAACAAATATATCTTATTTTTTAAAAAAGACTAAAATGTGTCTAAAGCTCTTTTTAACGGGGTCTTTTTGAGAGGAGGCTGGATTTACTAGAGAAAACCTAAGTGAAAATGGGAAAATCATTCAAAACTGGATAATGCAGAATCAGCAAAATTGTTACAGAGGGACATGGACTACATACAGGCTTGGGCAGATTTGTGGCAAGTTTAATGTCAGTAGATGTAAAGCATCATGTGTAAGACGTGGAAAGGCCGATGTGCATCAATACAGTGTAGAGAAGCAATCAAGAAAGCCAATAGAATGTTAAAGTATACATCAATGTGTGTCAAGATAAAAACGTTACATTTCTCATTCCAACAGGTGGTGCATCACAAGCATATGTAGTAATAAAATGCAATGCAATGTTAATTGCAATAGAATGAAAACATTAGTGCTACTTTTACAAATCTTATACCAAATGGCAAATAACAGAGACATAATAACTAGATGGACACATGTACACAGACAGATACAGTGTCCTTTTATTAAAGCAGATAGATAGATAGATAGATCATGCCTTGAGCTCAGTGATGCCAGGATAGACTATAATTTCCTGTTTCCTGTATTGAAAAGATGATTATGTAAACTGGATGGAGGGATGAATATTCTCTTTTTTATGGAGTGCTCACCTCCACCCCGTGTCCACATGGACACTGCAGCTCCCTTACACATCCTACAAAATACATGTTAGCTTAACTCAGTGTTTCTCAAAGTGAAATTCAAAGATATGGAAGACCACCTATGGCCGACAGCCACTTATTACCAAAAATTCTGTTACAATCATAATGTTCTTTTTTCCCAGGTACTCGTGAAAAATGCTGTAAGTACCTTAAGAACAATAGGCACACAAATACTGAGTTAGTAAGCCTGAACAAGGTTCTTTATTGGAAAGCACCTCCTTAACTGAAGTGTCTGTGCTACTGCCACTGTTAGCCCCACTCATGTTTCTTGACACACTTCTGTTGAATAATTTCTTGACTGAAAGTCCTCAGTATTAGTGGGTCAGAGAGAGGATGTGCAGCATTGTTCATAATGACACTCAGGTTTGTTTCAATTCTCTCCTTTTGCTGCTACCTCCAGGGGCTCCAGAGTGTGACCCATAACAGAGTCTGCCTTTTTAATGAGCCCATTAAAAAGGCATGAACAGTCAGCACTGACACCCCCCAGGGATGTGTCCTTTTCCCTCTGTTCTTCTCCCTCTACACAAATGACTGCACCTCAAGAGACCCGTCTGTTAAACTCCTGAAGTTTGCAGATGATATGACAGTCATTGGTCTCATCAAGGACAGTGACGAGTCTGTATACAGATGAGAGGTCGAACAGCTGGCCCTCTGGTGTGATCAAAACAACCTGGAGCTGAACAAGCTTAAAACTGTGGAGATGACAGTGGACTTCACTGGGAGCCCCCCAGTGTTGTCCCCTCTCACACTACTCAACAGCATTGTGTCAGCTGTGGAAAACTTTAGGTTTCTGGGATCCATAATTTCCCAGGACCTGAAGTGGGTATCAAACATAGAGACAATTGTCAAAAAGGCCCAGCAAAGGTTGTACTTCCTGAGTCAGCTCAGGGAGTCCAACCTGCCTCAGGAGCTGCTCATCCAATTTTACTCTGCAGTAATCCAGTCTGTTCTCTGTTCAGCTATCACAGTCTGGTTTGGTTCAGCCACAAAACAGGACAGGAACAGATTACAGCAGATAGTCAGGATTAAAGAAAAAAATCATTGGTGCTGATCTGCCCTCCATTCAGGACTTATATAGATCTCGAGTCAGGAAACGGGCAGAAAACATCATTGCGGATCCATCACACCCTGGTCACAACCTTTTTCAATTACTTCCCTCTGGTAGGCGCTACAGAGTACTGTATGCCAAAACTATAAGAAATATGAACAGTTTCTTCCCTCAGGCCATCACTCTCATGAACACTTAAGTCAATCTCACAGCATCAGGGACAATACTAGGTAAAACCGGAGTCCAATTCCTTGTATGTGTATATATACTTGGCCAATAAAGCTGATTCTGATTCTGACTCTGATTAATTTGTTAGGTCTCTCTTGAAATACAAGTCCAGGGAGGTAATGCTTAAGTTATATAACACACTAGTGACACCTTACCTGGAATGCTGTGTTCAGTTTTGGTTTCCATATTACAAAAAAGACACAGTTGGACTAGAGAAAGTTCAGAGTAGAGTGACTAGAAGGATTCCAGGACTAACAGGGATGAGCTATGAGGAGAGATTGAAGGAGGTGAACTATTTCAGTTTAAACAAACAAAGATTAAGAAGTGACACGAACAAAGTAATCAAAATTATGAAAGGAAGTAGTACAGTTTATCCCAGCTGTTGCTTTAAAATAAACTCTGCAACAAGAACATTGAGACATTCATCCATCCATCCATTATCCAACCCGAACAGGGGTCTGCTAGAGCCAATCCCAGCCAACACAGGGCACAAGGCAGGAACCAATCCTGGGCAGGGTGCCAACCCACCGCTGGACACACACAAACACACCCACACACCAAGCACACACTACCGCCAATTTAGAATCGCCAATCCACCTAACCTGCACGTCTTTGGACTGTGGGAGGAAACCGGAGCGCCCGGAGGAAACCCACGCAGACACGGGGAGAACATGCAAACTCCACGCAGGGAGGACCCGGGAAGCGAACCCAGGTCTCCTAACTGCGAGGCAGCAGCGCTACCACTGCGCCACCGTGTCGCCCCTTGAGACATTTATACAAATGTTAAAAAAGATCCTCATTAATAGAACTATAGGTAGATGGAATGAATGACCAAGTAGTGTGGTGGAGAGCAGGACTTCAGGAACTTTCACATCTCGACTTGATGCTATTTTAGAGTCATCTTGAATGGGTTGGGCAAGCTTGCTGTACTAAATGCCATGTTCTTGTCACAACTAAAGTTCTTATGAGTCAACATCACTCCAAGAACTTGGTAATGTCAATGCTACCCATTGTGTCACTGCACACAAAATATTTTCTGTTTATTTCAGTTGAACATGGCAAAGGCTACATATGTCATTCTTTAGTTTTGTTCTCCCATAATGAGTGACTTGATATAAAAGATTGAGATGGTGGAAATTCTGAATTGTTTTTTCTTAAGGGTAATGTCAGTGGTTTAGACAATAAGGCACCAACCTGTTTCGAAGCTCAGAGATATGGGGAGGCAAAGCTTATCATTGCAGAAATGTAAAAAAAGACTTAAATGTGCCTAATGCAAGATTAAACACGTTATGGGAATGTTCTACACTAAACCAATCTGGGGACACATTTCTGCATATGTGTCAGAGAGCTTTGTATTTGAAATCACTTCAAATGTCTTAACAACACCTTTTGGAGTCCTACCAGACAGAATAAAAGTGTGCTCAAGAGAACCTATTGTGATATCATGAAGACATATTTTGCTTAACTGGAAAATCCTAATCCAGTGGGTAAGTGATGTTATGTACTATAGGACGAAAACATCAAATTCTCTTTGCAAAGATCTGTTTAATATTTTTTTTTTAGAATTTGGAATTGTAAAGTTGGCTTGCCAAGCCTGTGCTGAACCATTTTACTTTATTTGCTATTTTATTTTAAGTGAACAACCACTTTAGATGGGACTCTCTTATCGTTGGGTGTTGAGTACTGTGCTTTATGATTCTCTTCAAAACAATATGGGGTACTTATTATGTACTTTCTTTGTTTTAGAAAATATGTTGTTCTTTAAATTAAAAAGTACATGTAAAATGTAAAAAAAATAAACAGAATTTTTATATGCTGCATATAAAACAGTCAACGTTCAGCTTTAAACATTTTACAGAAATGAGAACAAAACACACGAGAGTATTGAGTTATATCAACCCAGGAGGTTAACAGACCTTTTTTGTCAATTTTGTTTTCAAATAATGAATGATTTATACTGATCGTTAAACAGAATTTACTCCATTCTTTAAATAAAAAATAGCAGTTAAACACTTTATGATTTTTATTAGCATTGAACTCATTCTTTTAGATGAGAGCTGATGCAAAGCTTAAAGCTCTGTACCAATAAATATGATGTACTATGACAGAATGCCGTGCAATAACACACTGTCATAAAGATGTTCAAAACTTGAGATCATTACAAAAGATATTGCTGTGCAGTATTAATTTGTTTTGGGGTTATTGTCTTGAACAAGGAATATGCAATGCATCATTTTATTATTCCTGACTGCCAAGAAAGAGCCACTCTCAGCAGACACTGGTGTAAGGCAGATAATACATCAAATAAATATTCACCATTTTCATTTACCACACATGGACGGCTCAGTAATTAACACTGCTGCCTCTCAGCTCAAGAGTCCTGGCCGCTGTCTGTGTGGAGTTTGCGTGTTCTTTTTTTTATGTGGGTTGTCATCTGAGTACTTGTGTTTTCCTCACACATCACAGAGACCTGTATGTCAGATTAAATTAGTGACTCCAAACTGGTCCCACATTAATGTAGGTGTTTGTGAATGTGTTTTGCAATAGACTCCTTCCAGGGCTGGTTCCTGTTTTTTGCCCAGTGCCACTGGTATAGGCTTCAGCCCCAATAACCCGGAACTGAATAAGTTACAAAATTGATGAATGGACAAACTTAGTACACATCTTACATATAAACTTTAAAATGAAAGGCACATTAGACTTTACTTAAATATTTTATCTATACTATTAACTTGTAACTTCTCATATATTAAATACTGCTACAATTGTAAAGATCTAGAACCTGCACTGACACTCTAACACCCATCAAGGATATCCAAATCTGTGACCTCAGATGGCTGAATAGACCAATCCTAGAGCCAAACTGCGGACAGAAGGTTTCATTTTGGACTAGCTTCAACAAATCTCCTCTTATTTTCTGCACTTCCAGTCATTTTCCTTTATTAAACTCATCCAGGAGGATGATGGTCTCAAAATGAAGTGCTGCATGATGGATCATATCATGCCATAAGTGATAGTCCATTGTTAGGACGTCCCAGCTGGTGACAACTAGCCCTGAAAGGGTTGTCAAAAAAGAGGAGGAGAATTCAGGAGGCTGAATTCACCGGAGAAAACCCAATTCAAAAATGGGAAATCATTCAAAAGCAGATAATGCAGAATCTACTAAGTGGTTACAAAGGGATATGGACAAAATACAGACTTGGGTAAATCTGTGAGAAATGAAATTGAAAGGAAGTAAATGTAAATTGTTACATGTAGAAAGTAGAAATGTATAGATTAGAAAACAACATGGGATGTTTGAAACTTGAAAGTACCCCTCATGAGAAGGACCTGGGAGTCATAGTGGACTCATCACTATCTACATTCAAACCATGTACAGAAGCAGTCAAGACAGCCAATGTGATGTTAGGTTATACATCACCAGGAGTAGAGTACAAGTCAGGGGAGGTTACACTTAAGTTATAGAACACATTGGTGAGGCATTATCTTGGGTACTCTGTTCATTTTTGGTGTTCATATTACAAAAAAAGACATAGCAGTTCAAGAGAATGTCCAGAGAAGAGCAACTAAGATGATTCTCAAACTATGAGATATGAATGATGAGGAGAAACTGAAGGAGGTGAACCTTTTTAGTTTAAAAGTAAGAGGTGACATGATCAAAGTGTGTAAAATTATGAAAGGATTCTGTGTTTCAGTTCCCATTGACCATTCAAGATGTGACTCTGTGCTTATGATTTTGCAAGCATGGCTGCAAAATATTTGCATGCACATGAAAAGGAGGATCGACTTATTACGTTATGAAAAGAATCCAGCATATGGCACTTCTTCCGAGAAATGTACTGATTGGCTCTTCAAAGAAGAAACACTGAGGAATATTGCCAAAGAGCTACAAATTCTTAGAAGCATTCCATGTTTCTGCTTTTATTAGATTAGCATAAGTAACACAGTCCACTAGTCATAAGATCAATGCTAATCAGGCCAATACTGATAGCGAACTTAGCTACATTTAGCCGACTGTAAAATCAGATACACAAAAATATAATTCTTCTCAGTGTTAAATTGCAAACAAACTTTAAAGTCTTACCTGATGATCTTGGTCATGCAATCACAAAAGATTGTGCAAAAGTGACACCTGTAAAACTGTATAGCATAAGCCTCCTTCTGATCAACTATCAATCCAAATGTGTAAATATGCGTCGGAGAGCTCCCAAACTCCAGATGTCATAACATGAGAAAAATCGGAAGATGTGTGCCCTCCCCAAACTTGACACCTGTCCATTTGATTTACTTAATTGGTACCCTTGCTGGTTGTATCGAAAGCAGGTGCCTTGTAAGCCAGGACCCACATTAGACTGCATGGGGACGTAATACAGGTATTTAAAATCCTCAAAGGCGTTGATAATGTAGATCCAGCAACATTCTTTCAGCTTAAGGGTGAAACACATACTCAAGGCCATCTGTGGAAATTATGGGGAAGTGCAATTAAAACGGAAGCCAGGAAACATTTCTCTGACACAAACTATCAAGACATGTAGCTGAATCAGAAACCTTTCAGAAGAATCTGGTGGAGATATTGGGATAGCTTAGCTATTAGCTAAGCAAATGGGCTTGATGCACTGAATGGTCTATTCTCATTTGTCAAATTTCTTATGTGAACTTATTATTATTACTTTTTTGCATAGGCTTAAGTTTAATTTAATTTAATTTAATTTTTATTTTTAATAATCTCTCAGGCAATTGCTTACATACAAGCCATCAAGATGCTTATGAAACGTGAGAATCATACTGTATATTCAGTGCTTTCTGTTTAGGTTTTTTTTGATGTTCATGCAGTCTTAGGCCCTGGTGCCCACATGATTAATCATCCATGCCTATCTCATCTTCAAGGAACTATCTTGGTTCTGACTCGTGTTGATCGGCTAAATTCGCCAAAGCATTTTTCAGAGAATATATGCTATATTCGCCTGTGACCTTGTTCGCCAAATATTTTCTTGGAAATTCACCTTTTTTCTCAGTGCCCCACGATGCTTTGCAAGAGCAGTGTAAAATCACAGAGCTGTAGCAGCCATTTGCAAAACTTTCACACCACTGTATAATGTAACATCGTTGCCAATCTGCTGCAGGCATGCATGATGTCATGACCTGCCCAGTACTCCAGCCTTCCAACCTGCATGCCTTAAAAACAAACTTGCACTCTTTTCATTTGAGGGGTTCATAATGAGTACGGCCACCAGATTTAGGACATTGATCCCTTTGTGCTGATAGCACAGCGCCACATGGCTAACTTGCATCCATAATTAGTCTTGTGCTACACCAACAATCCAAAACAAGCCTTAAAACAGACCTGCACCTCCCCCTAGAAAAAAACACAAGTGACCCTGTGAAATAATTATAATAACAAAAGAATTATTACTGTTTACAAGGAGAAAAAAGTGCAAAGCATCTGCACAGAATTAGCAATAAATAATAACATTGCATGTTATTTATATAGCACCTATGTTAAAAGAACTTTAAAAACAAAAAAAGATGTTCCAGTTGTGCCTGGTGCCAGGACTTCAAACAGTGGAACCAGCCAGTTCCCTGTGACATTTTGTCGCACAGCTAAGTTGTGCTCCTAGATTGTAACTCTGTGAGTGCAATTATATATATACATTGCTTGTTGGTAGTTTTTGGCCATTTGTTATAATTATTCTCTATTGTGGTTATCGTTCCATCTCCATCTTTTGTTGCTTAAGACGTGGTGGCACAGTCATTAGCACTGCTGCCTCACAGTTCTTCAGATGTTTTCCTAGCCTTCAGAGACAATTAAAACACCATCACACCATTATAATCTGCTCAAAAAGAAACTCAGCTCCATCCTTCCTATTGACTTCAATGCATTTTAGGGAGTTTGGTGAAGTTCCTGAACATTTTGTGAAGCAAACACTGCAGAGTTTGCTCATCACTAGTCCCAACCTTTAACAAGAGGTTACCCCTTACTGCTTCCTGGAAGCTATGAGTTTTTATAGCCTCTTGTCAGTCACTCCAACCTCATTCCCCTTATCTGTCTTATATATAAACATCTATGCTTGGAAGTGTGTGTGTCTGTCTTTCCGGCCCGGAAGTGAGAGGTGGAATCAGGGTAAGGGCTCCACCTCCAAGGAAACAAATTTGCATAGCCGCTAATACAAAAGTGAGGCGAGCACATCTGCAAAATGAAACCTCGGAAGAAATACAAAATCGCTTAGACACTAATGCACAAACAAGGCAAGCATGTCGGCAAAACAAAACCTCCAAAGAAAGAGTCACTCGCTTAGCCGTTAATACCGAAGTGAGACAAACACATCTATAAAATGGTATCCCTTTTACTTTTCCTCCCACTGCTAATGCACAAGCGAGGCGAGCACGTCGGCAAAACAAAACCTCCAAAGAAAGAGTCACTCACTTAGCCGTTAATACAGAAGTGAGACAAACACATCTATAAAATGGTACCCCTTTTACTTTTCCTCCCACCGCTAATACACAAGCGAGACGAACACATCGACAATATGAAACCTCCGAAGAAAGACAAAGTCGCTTAGCTGTTAATGCAAAAAAGATGCGAGCACTTTGGCAACACGAATCCTCCTAGAAGAGAAATGCCAAAAGTAGTTCCTTTAAATTACCTGACATCTCTACATTTCAATTTTTTTTCTGATGATTTTAATAGTTTCTAGGGCCCTGGGCATTTTACAGCACGGGTTTACACAGCTAGTAATGATAATAATAATACATTTTATTTATATAGCACCTTTCCCATGCTCAGTATCTGGCTAGTTAACTCAAGCACATTCTGGTTGTCTGCCCTCTGCTCTGTGCGGGGTGGGCATTACGTGTTTCAATGTAGGCTACAGCTCTGTTTCTCCAACAGCGGTGCCCCACCTAATGCTTTGAGATTATCTACTGCTCCCTAGTAGCTCCTGGCTTCCCCACATGGTCTTCTGTTTCCCAAATGTGGCCTTATCTTTTCTTTGGAGATTTTATCAATGGAATTCTCCTTACCGTGTGCCTTTCTGGTGGTCCCCTCAGTGGTCATTAGTTGCCCTGTTCAGAATTATGAAATTAATTTTGTTCACAGAAAAGAGAGTTTATGCACAATATGACAATTTCATGAATGCACAATATAGCTTAACCTTGCAACATAAGTCTTACACTGTAAATTGCTTTTGATTTCTTTAAAGTAATTTTTGTGCTGAATGGGGGGGGTTCTTTAGGGTACTTCGTGAAACTGACACATTCTGTTTACCTTTTCATATACTATTCTTAGAGATTTAGAGAATGAGGGTGTGTTAAGATTGATATTTTACTAGATATTCTCATAAACACCTGGGACCCTGAACAACCCTTTTGCAGATAAACAAACAGACCAAAATTATGACAGAAATCCATGTGTCACCTTTTAAAATGTTCCTATCTATTTCCATACTTTGTTTTCTTCTATTTCTCCTCGCAATTCTTCTAACATTTTTACCCACTATTCCACATCACTGAGACAATGCCCGCTTTTTCAGCTTCTGTCTGCTGGTACGTCTTGTCTATTAAATACAGGAGTATAGGATTCCTTGATGGGTGGCAGAGGAATACAGGAGCCGCTTCTCTCTATCTCTCTTCTTATGCTCATTGCAGTAATAGAACTGCAGGATTGGCAGAAACTGTCTGAATCATTGATGCAAGGAGGCCCAGCAATTTGAAGGAGCCTGTCACACATGACATGTGTGCTTGAAAACTGAACATTTTTGCTCATTTATGGATAAACTTTGCTGCACTTGAAAAAAGGAACAAGAAGACAACTAGTGACTGAAGGTATTATGTGGAGGAGTGTTGCATGGCTCTTAGTGTCTAGTTGCTTTTTAATTGCATTTTATTTTTGTGGTTTATCATACGCTGAAGCTGGCAGTTTGTACTTGAGCTAGATTTATCAATTGAATTGGCACCATTGTGTGACCCTGTCCAAGTTATTACACCTTCTAGTGTTATTTTCCACACTATGCACATATACCTTGTATGCTCATTTCAGTAGAAATGTCAGTTAAATAAACATAGATGTCTCTGGATGAGCCGCACATGCTTCAAACTATAAATAAATTAATGTTGAAATATGAAACTGTCAAAGACCAAACAGAGGTGGCGACATGCAGTGAGAGCAGAAATCACAGCTTCGAAAATACAACAGGAAAGAGGAGGAACAGTTTACATATCTGGCAGAGTTTCACACCTCCTTTCTAATGGCATCTCAGGAGCCAATGAACGCAAGATGATCTTTAACATTTAGGTTTTGAAAGGTGATATTTCATCATGAATTCAGGAAAGACAAGCTGCCAGTGAGAATCCATTTGCCACACTTCCCTTTTGAAAGTGACACAAAGAATAATCTTTCTGTTAGAGGATCTCTGACATGAAGATTAGATAAATCCATCTCTGTCTTTCACCCTGTTGTTCTCATACTGCTCGGAACCGGCAAGTGGAATTAGCACTGCTCAGGGTTATTCAAGAAGGATGCCTTGCCCTAGGCTTTAGCAACACAATGCCCAGGAAATGTTTTGAATCATTTATAGCAGCATTTCCTTTAAAAAATAGACAATATGTATGTATGTATGTGATCAGGTCTAAGGGGTGTGAGGGGCCCACAGTCTAGCTTTACAATATTTGGTGCAAGGCAGAAACTTTACCCTGCAAGGGCGCACATCTACTCACACACAATCATACTGGGCTAGTTTAAAACTATCAGTAAAACCAGAGTTTCTCAAAGTGTGTTCCATGACTATGTCCCAGGTTGTCCATTGGCTGACCCTAGTCATCATTCTTAAAAGAACTTTCTGGATGATAAGGCCACACAAAAAAGCTCTAAATATGCCTACAGGAACACGCCTCGAATTCTGCCCACTTTCTTCCCTGAAACAACCATATAAGGACCATGCTAATTAACCTCACACAAATGCTGTATAATGAACTGTCACCATTGCCGGTCAGGTGAGTCAAAGGTGATAACAGAGACGAGAGGCAAAAAGCAAAAACTTGGCAGAGTGTGAGATAGATGTCCTCGTGTCTAAAGCAGAGGCATGCAAAGAACCAACAAGCACAAGTATGTTGAATGACAATAGATTATCACTTCCGTGAATGTGGGGTGAGCTCTACCAGCCATACCATTCCTGAAATATCAAAAAAAAATAAAAATAAATAAATATGGTCTGATCTTAGATGAAGATGCAGATGTATTACTAGCCATTGGCAGAATGTGAATGCAGCGGATGGAGAAAAAAGCACATCTATGCTCTTTGATTTCAATAAATAAATGGCATCTGTAACTGGAGATGCCTTATTATGTGGCATTATGCCTGAGCAGTGCCTTTGGGTTGATGGTTAACAAAAGCAGCTTCTTTTGCACTTATTACAATATGAGTGCAGTCAATTGCATTAGTAAAACCGGTCTTCGCTGCTGCAAATTGTGTTTTTATGTTGACTTGTACTCTCACACCATAAGGAAACTGAATGTGGTGTCTCATCAGTTGGTTTATGCCTTCCAGCACAGCAGACATTATGGAGCTGAAGTTTCGCTGAGATATTCCTGACCTGTTGGCCACAATGCCGACGGTTATGAAAGCGCGATATGAGCAGGTGTATAGTGATTTTGGGCAACCTGTTGTTCTAATGCAAGGCTCAACTCCGTACGTAGTTTCAAGAGAATGGCTCTTAAAAGCCTAAATTGGGCAGTTATCATCAGGCTGGGCAAAAAAAAAAAAATCCTTCTGATGCCTAAAACCTCTTTCATTTTGTGTCTGACCATTTGCACACTCCTTACATAGTGCCAATCAAGCCATGTTTTGTCAAACCATTAGGCTATGAATAGGCCATAGGGTATGATGTTTATAGCTTTCTGTATGAAGGGAGCGACTCATGTCTGTGTTTTTACTTAATGCAGTTATTGACAGCAAGGAATTGCATTGGTTTCTAATATAAAATAATATAAATTAAGGAAAACCTGATTAAATTCAGTGGAAATATGCACCATTGGCCCTCTTAAAAGGCAACTATACTGCAGTGCACATGTCATACTCATTATATTTGAGGTTTATATGACAACACACATTGTAATAATGGCTCAGTGATATGCATTATTCTGCACATTAGTCATCATTTAGCTTCTTGATCAAGGGTGTCATCTTTTCTCAGTTTCTCTGAAATGTTGTGTAGGCATAGGTCAAAGTTCACGTAAATGTACGCAAATTCCCCAAAAGTTTTGCATGGAAAGTTTCTCTTTGTGCATATGTAAGTTTTATTAATTTGAATCCGTTGAGAGGCAGGGACTTGTGGGTACAACCAACAAAAAGGTGACACTCATAGAGCAGCAGTACGAGAATTCATTTACAAAATATAAAGAAACTGAGGAGCAATGTGAGTTTGACAGACTTCTGTTTGTGCTGGGTGTCTGTTGTCATTTTTCTTAGGGCACCTTCAGACAAAGGCCTAACAGTGGAGTAGTGCAGGCACTTCAAATAAGGAGGTGCTTTCCAATAAACAACCCCGTTCAGGCTTACTAACTCAGTATTTGTGTGCCTACTGTTTTTGAGGTGCTTCCAGCATTTTTAATGAGTACCTGGGAAAAGAAGAATGTTATAATTGTAACACAGAATTTATGGTAATAGGTGGCTGTCAGCCATAGGTGGTCTTCCATATCTTTGAATTTCACTTTGAGAAACACTGACCTAAGCTAACATGTATGTTATAGGATGTGTAAGGAAGCTGCAGTATCCATGTGGACACGGGGTGGTGGTGGGCACTCCATATAAAAGAGAATATTTATCCCTCCATCCAGTTTACATAATCATTTTTTCAATTCAGGATAACAGGAAGTTATAGTCTACACTAGCATCACTGAGTGCAAGGCATGATCTATCTATCTATCTATCTATCTATTATAGAGTGTCTATTATATACTGCCTTTATCTTTC
>JANRMT010062814.1:41172893-41184335 GCA_026402145.1 Polypterus bichir lapradei
TCTATCTATTATAGAGTGTCTATTATATACTGCCTTTATCTTTCTATCTACAATATTATATAGTGTCTATTATATAGTGCCTTTATCTATCTATCTATCTATCTATCTATCTATTATATAGTGTCTATTATATAGTGCCTTTATCTATCTATCTATCTATCTATTATATAGTGTCTATTATATAGCGCCTTTATCTATCTAACTATCTACTTTAATAAAAGATCAAGTGTCTTTGTGTGTATCTGTGTGTGTGTACATGTGTCCATCTGGTTGCTATGTCTCTATTATTTGCCATTTGGTATAGGATTTGTAAAAGTTGTGCTAATGTTTTCATTCTGTTTGAATGAAAAATGCATTCAATTTAATTATTACATATGTTTGTAATACACCTCCTGTTGGAATTAGAAATGTAACATTTTACTACTACATGCTTCTCAATATACATTCAAATAGATGTAGTTGCACTGCAAACATTAATGCTGAATACACTGAGGTCTATGTTAATCTTACTATCTATCTATCTATCTATCTATCTATCTATCTATCTATCTATCTATCTATCTATCTATCTATCTATCTATCTATCTATCTATCTATCTTTGTGCATGTGTAATTTGGACAGGCCAGTGCCTCACTAAACTTAAGTGATCAATTATATTTACTCAAACATCACATATGAAAATCCTCCACTAATTCAAAATTTACATTTTTATTAACAGTTCACAGAAGCTGCATGGCATATCTAACACCTTGTCAAATGGTTCTTAACTACATTATGGGAAAGGAAGATGGCAGTATTGGAATTTTTAATGGTCCATTGCTTAAAAAATTGGCTAAGCCCTGATAAAATGTTTCTGTAGTCAGTGAGCATATTGCTTTAATGTTCTGAGAGAAACATTTAAACAGTTACTATATATATATATATATATATATATATATATATATATATATACAGGAAAGATAAGGAAATGATTGTTTATTTATTTGTTGCAAGGCACATGAGGCAAATCTTTGGCATTTACTTAAATTAATGTGCTTTGCTTTTGCTTGTTGTATTACTCTAATAAACATGGTTAAAACACCCTGTCTATTTAGTCCTGGAACTTAAGACTTCCATTAGTACAAGTCTGTATTATTTAATTGTATTGTGTATGTAGTGCTGCAATCTTGTTACTTGATAAACATAATTACTTACTGAAAAATGAATTTTATCAGGACTCCTTATATTTACTTATTTTAAAATTACCCTACTCACAACATGCCTGCTGCAGCAAGATAATAAACTCATTACGCTGTGGTACACTGTGTCTTCAATTTTGTTCATTTCACAAGAAGCAACAGCCATTTTTAAATGCTGCTTTTCAGTGGCACTTTTGGACTATTCTTGTAGTGAGCTGCACAGAGCCGGAGCCATAATGGAAAATAAATGGGATATTATCTGCGGCAGTGAATAGGGAAATGCTAATCTAAAACAGATTTTCTTCCAGGGGAGTCAAAGCCATTTGTTTCAATTCCTCCTAATAGTTCAATAAATTACACAGATTAGAAATCAGAGCCCCATATTCTAGCATTTTATGTACCATATATCAAAATCCCTATTTACTTACAGAGTTGAAAATTGCAGCTTTAGAGGAGAAACAAAGCTTTGTTGATCTTTGTCATTTCTGCATAGAGGCTGTCACACAATTATTGTGTTTTGATTTGTAGTTTTTAAAAACAATACAGAACTAAAAATTGACTTCACCTTCCAGACCGTCAGCTTTTTATTTAGTAAGCTGTTCCAAAGCTTAAATTGAAAGATATCAGCTCCATAATTTTCTTAAGTAAATATAGTTTTAATAAATTAGCAAACCTTTCTGAAAACTTGTTTTCACTTTGTCATTATGGATTATGGAGTGTAGATTGATGGGCAAAAAATGGCAAATTTATCCATTTATAATTAAATCTACAACACAATAAAGTGTGCAGAAAGTGAAGGGGTCTTTATACTTCATACTGAATACTTCTGAATCAATTCGTTTACGTTTAACCCTCTCATTTAAGAATTCACTGGGATGTTTTAAGCGTTTCTAACTACATAATACAGATACAACTCAAAGCTGCTTTATGTCATTCTGCAGGGTGGCAGAACCATCTTTGTGGATAGAGTGCCAATGCATCTGAGGACCCACTCATGCACTCACCCACCCATTCTGCCAATTTGGATTTTCCAGGTCACCCAGAATGCACCACTTTGGTAATACTGGACAGACAATAGTGCAAAGTCATGGAGAACTTGCAGACTGCACACAGAAAAGGCCAGGTGCAGGATTTGAGCCCAGGACACAATACCCATGTCACCCTGTACATTACCTTTCATACGTAGAGTCATATATTAATGTCGGTGTGGTTTGAAGTACAAACACTGCACTTAAAGTAAGCAATTACACTTTAACACTCTCTATCACAACCTGGCATAGCTCAATAACTAAAGCAAATGAGAAGAACCTGGTGAATCATAGACTGGGATCTTCCTTCAGTTTCCATCTTGTACAGTAGATGATGTTTCAAACAGGCCAACAACATCATCAGGGACTCTACCCATGCCAGCTTTCTCCTCTTAGATATCTAAAGGAGATGTTTGCGATTGATTTCCACCCAGACCTCTCAACACTGTGACACTTTCTTTCTGATTTAAATAGGACTCCTTCACTCTGGAGCAGGGGTGGGTAATGTCGGTCCTGGAGAGCTGCAGTGGCTGCAGGTTTTTGTTCCAACCCATTTTTTTAATGGGAAGTCAATTATTTCTGTTGAAGCACTTATTGCTTAAGTGACATTTTATTGCTTCTTTTCAGTGGTCTCGCTTGCTAAGGTTCTCCAACCTTAATTGCTTATTTCTATCTTAAACTGCTGTATTCACTGTTTTAATGACTTCTTATTAGCAATAAGATGTAAAAGACAAAGCGGCCAGCAGTTCTCCAGCTAGCTGTTTTCAAATTACATATGTGTGTGTTCACCATGCATTGTTTGATTTAATAAAACACTTAATGGATGAATGTGACGGACTGAAAATTATCCGTTTTAGGCTTCAAATCATTTGGATGATATCCTTGGAAAAGAAAAAATCTACGATATAAGAACCTCACATTGTGCAGGCTAACAAGCCATAAATTATATAAGGTCTGAGATTGACAAGGATTCGTTTCTAATTAAGCAATTGGGTTGGAATGAAAACCTGTAGCCACTGTGGCTCTCCAGGACCGACATTGTCCATCCCTGCTCTAGAGTTAAATCTTAACATACCATTCACTGTCTTCATTGGCCACTTGCACTATTGTTTTAAACTTTGTTTCTGTGGGGTTCCAGGACTTATCCTGGCAAGTATAAGGCAGGAACAATCCCTGGACAGGGCACCAGTCTATCACAAGGCAAACTCACACACACACACATACACAACAAGCACACACTAGGGGACAATTTAGGATCACCAATCCACCTAGCCTGCATGTCTTTGGACTGTAGAAGGAAATCGGCCCACCTGGAGGAAACCCACAGACACACACACACACACACACACACACACACACAGTGAGAACCCGCAAACCACATGCAGGGAGGTCACAAACCCTGATCTCCTTGCTGCGAGGCAGTGGCGCTATCACTGTGTCACCGTGCTGCCCCAACTTTATTTTATTATTGCATAACTGGATTCAATGTTTTGCATTGTCTGCGGTTTATTTTAATCACTTTGTAGTGTTACACTGTAATTGAGCTGAACTTTATAACTATTGTGTAGTATCTGGGTTTGCCCATTTAGTTTTTCCAATGTTTGTATTTACTGTATACATTGTCATTGTTGTGCTTTAATGTTATTGAGCTGGGCTGCTGGGCTAAGTTAAAATCCAACCACTTAGGTTGTGTTGTGTTCAATATACTTACACTGAATAAGCACAAGTCCTTAAAAGGTTTACTTTCTTCCTTTGACTTCAAATGAATTGATTTGGCAGGCTGTGTAGTCGCTGATTAAACATTACACGTATCAGATGTCATAGTAATCAGAATGAATCAAAATGCAGTAGTTGTAAGAAAATGTTTAATTTATGTGAAGCCTAACACATCTCAGCACTTACTACTGCGGTATTAAAAGCTCTTGAAATATACATATGGGCTCCTGTGTCACCTCAGGAACAGTAGCAGGGAATTTTTGAAACTGTCATATCAATAACCTTCCATGTCAGATCAATACATTTTTTCATAAGTCATATTTTATACTACACAGTCTGCATTCTTTGATAATTGTGAAATGTTTATTTTGATCACTACTTATTCGTTTTTCTAGTTTCTTACCATTGAGTTTTTAGTCTTCAGATGGGTCTATTTAGCACTATACTACTGCCACACTGTGGCACATTTGGGAAATGCGTTTATTAATTTGTCCCATTCTTAAAGCTGAAACTTAACAGCAAATGTATTATATAAATGTAACATTACCAAAGTTTTACAAAAGCACTTAAATAACAGAGTATTTATTTACTCTATGTAATTAGAAAAAAAAAAAGACTGGACTACATCCAGCTCCATATATTTCAAACTGTAATTTTACTAATTTTGTATTTCCAGGCAATGTTGTTTACATCTAATGATTGGAGCTTCAGGTTCAGCTCCCACCTTTGGGCTTCAATGTGTGCGACCTCACACCGGTCTCTAAGTCTGTCCAGTCTAACTCGGGGAATTGTGTGGAGAGGCATAGTGGTGCAGAGCATAGTGGTGCTGCCTCATCAAATCTGACACTTCTTTGAAATTACAGGACAGAGTTGATATGTTCTCCTTGAGTTCATACAGTTCACCTGCAGCATGTCCAATTACCTTTCATAGCCTTTCAATATGTAGTTAGCTGAAATGGGCACTCCAACTTTACCTCAACATTGCTAAATGTAAGTTGCTCAGTACTAACTTTAAGGGCTGGCTCCTGATATGTGCACATTGAAAGCAGGATAGGATCCTGCTGCCTCCTACCTTCTTAGAGAAGAGTGACTTCAAACACCAGCTGTGTCATGCAGCTGTGCAAATCTGAGGTGCTTTACAGTAGGAGGACTGTAATATACTGATATACTGTATATAGTCAGGCTGCCGAGTAGCTTAGTGCTTATTGTTTCCTTTTGTATAAACTTGTGCCCTCTGACTCCCTGAGACTTTGTCCTGTACTAAATCAGTGGTTACTGAACCTTTGCTATACCTGTGGGTCATTTTGAGTGTCAAAGCTGCTCAATAATGACCTCAACCACCATTCCAGTATACTCCTTCTCTCTCCCAAAATATATATATATTTTATAAAATATATTATATATATATATATATATATATATATATATATATATATATATATATATATATATAGTGAGACTTCTGAACTCTTTTGAGACCCTCCCCAATGGGACGACATGCAGAAGCACGACTGTCACATCAGTTGAAGTTTGCTTATCTGTTACCGAGACAACCGCAGGTTCACAGCGCCACAGAAACAAGCTGACCTGATGGGTGATGCAGGGAACATCATAACTTAGACACAGATTTGGGTGATCTGGCCCTGACCCTGTAACCCTGCCCATTTGCTGTGTCTGTGTATAGTAGAATGGTAGATCCTGTTACAATAAATAACCTTGCTGATCCTGTTTTGAGGAGAACAAAGCTGGTTTTGGTAAAGTACTTAGATACAGCCTCATCTGTATGTAAGAAGGGGCCTGAGTTGCATCGAAAGCTTGCATATTATAATCTTTTTAGTTAGCCAATAAAAGGTGTGATTTTACTTGGCTTTTCTCTACATTCATAATGGCTAACACAGTACAACACCCTAGTACTTTATATATATGTTGTGACCACTAAACCCCAGCAGAGCTCCAAACTCCAGAAACACAGTCCCAGGTTTAAAATCAATACTTTTATTTAATGGAGTATCTCTAACAGGCTTCTTTTCTAAATATGACACAGCACAATCCTTATTTTCTCTCTGCACCACTTCTCCCAGGCGAATGTTGTCCAGCTCCATTCCTGACTCCCACTCCCTGTGCAAAGTGGAGGGCTCCCTTTCAAACCTGTCCCAGGAGTACTTCCGTTGTGCAAATCATTATCTACAGGAAATACTTCCGGGTAAGGCGGAAATCCTTTTTGCTCCCCCTGTCATCCCCTAAGGCACCCAACAGGGTAGCCGTATGGGACCACACCTCCCATGCTGCCCTGAATGCTTCTGTGCAGGGGCATGCCACAAGGGATGCTACCACAAAGACTATGGGAGGAGCAACCTGTGCTTGGAAGGCAGCCTACCACTGTGCTTCACTTCTTCTGGCCTCCAGACCAGCAAAGCAAATACATATACACAACATGGGCGGCACGGTGGCGCAGTGGGTAGCGCTGCTGCTTCACAGTTAGGAGACCTGGGTTTGCATGTTCTCACCATGTCTGCGTGGGTTTCCTCAGGGTTTCACAATAGCCACCGGAGGGCAGCATATACCAATACATGCCTTATCACTTCACAGTCTATTTAAAATTCATTCCTGGTACAAATTTTTAGGTGGTGTTTGACACGATGGTCCTTCCAGAATACATTTTCAGTTTTTTTATCTCTGTGTTTCATTGAAAGGTGCCCATTATCAATATACTAATGAACAGCCTTGCAAATCTGATTATTAAACTTATTCCATTATCCATTCCTATAGAACAGACAAGTTGCCTACTGTAGTGGCAGAAACGCACTGCTCAAAGAAGGCACTCGGAGACCTCAGGGTGTGCACGCAGAATCAAGCTTTATTACGTGATGTACATTCGGTCTCAATTCAGATGAAATGAGCAATTAGCAAATTCAGCGAGCTCACTTTTATTATAATTCTTATCACCGAAACAAAATAGTCTCCTCCTTTTAGTTCTTCTCATCATTACCTAACGTTCAAACCCACCATTACCTGCTGTCCATCACTTGACCGAAACTGCCATCATTACTTCATACCCTGTGCAGGTGTCTGAAACGTATTCATTGATCAAGTACACAACTTAAGTCGACATAAGGAGGATCCACAAGAGAGATACGGTTCTGCTCGAATGAAACTTACTTGTCTTCCAAGTATCTCTCAAGTTTGATGTTTTAAGCAGCTGCATTTCTAAATCAATGGCCTGCTTAGATTTCTCACAGTACACACAGTTCTTGGCTTTTCATTACCTCATACTGGTGTTTAAGCAGAGATCAAGGCCATCTGGCAGGCCTACTACCCTCCTTGGTCCCGTCCAGTTCCTGCCACCATTATCTCTAGTCCTCAGCCCTCGCTCGCCACCTGCTTGTTAGCCTCTACACACTTGACCTTCATGAAATATTGGTGGTTTTCCAGCTTGCTAAGAAAAATAAAAATACACAGACAGAAGCCTGTTTGTGACTTAACCCTTGCTATATTATTTTCATACATGCTTATGATTCTCTTTGAACATATGTAAATCATCAACTTTAAGAATATACTCTTCTATACTATTGATAATAAGTTTTGAAAAGATAGCAGCAAACTGAGATTTGCAGTGCAAGTGTGTTAAGTGTGGCAGTGAGCAGACTTTGTTTAGACAATTTTTGGATGTATGCTTGCAGTCATTACCGGAAGGCGAGGGATGAAGTCATCCTTCGTAAAATGAGCCAAGGACGTGTGTAATGACTGTGCAATCTCAAGGTCACAGTCTCCGCATGGGCTAAATTTGAAATGACTAAAGTTTATAGTTAGCCAGGGCAGCTTTCAGCTACATGAATATATACTGTGAATATTTATATATACCTGTATATATGTGTGTCCTACACAGAAAATGTTGGAAAGTTCAGATTAATGGCAGACTAATGAAGCCAGTCATTTTATATTCCTCACTCATTAATTCTGCCTGTATGTCCATCTTTGAGCCTGCTATGTTTCATCACCAGTCACAAGGCACTGGAATCGAACCTGTCCCACCAGCATCAGGAGTAGCAGTCCCATGCAGTGCATTCTCACATACAGTATGTAACAGCACATGGACAAAGGGTCAATTCAGAGTCAGCATTTAATCAAAACTGCACATCTTTAATGTGAAAAGAATAAACTGGAGTACCTGAAGAAAAGCACCATACAGACGCAAACCACACCATTCTCAAACTTACTTGATCCAGTTCAGGGTAGCAGAGGATGAAGTCTATCCTGGCAGCACTAGGCATAAGAGCATAAGGCAAGAAATTGCCCTAGACAGAGTACATGTTTATTGCGGTGACACTTTTACTTGAACATTCACACTCACAAAGGAGCCAATTTGAAACTTAGGCATGACTCTTTGGTGATTGGCGGGGGGAGAAACCATAGCAGACTCAGAAAAATGCCCACTGAGACAGTAACGGGGCACTGCAATCATGAAGAAGAAATGCAGACACACCTACTACTATGCTACAGTTCAACTCCAAATCTATCTATCTGTCTATCTAACTATATATATACATTGTGAGATATGGCCGGCCATTCATCCCGGCCAATACCCCCAGGCCACCAGATGGAGCCCTCCTTGCAGCATAGAGGTGCCCCGAATGCCAGCAGGAAATCACGGACAGTGGAGTTATAATGCACAGCCCTGCTGGATACCATGGAGGCTGCCAGGAGTCGCTGCAGGGAGGCCCAGGGATTTATATTTTCCGTATATTTTCCAAGTCACGGGTCGGACTATAAAGGACTGTAGGAGATCCCAGACAGATGAGCTGAGTTGGGAGGCAGGGTGGCTAAGCGTCTGGGAGTGGAGGATTGTGATTTGATTATAGAGAATTGTATTGTTTATTGAGTATTGTGGAGTGGAGGGTGCTTTGTGCACATTATTATTATAATAAATCAATTATTTGGACTTTTTTCTGGTGTCTGACGTATAGTCTGATGGTTCAAGGGAGCGAGAGAGCCCTTAATCTGTCACAATATATATAATATCCAACATATGTCTGTCTCTCTGTATGTCTGTCCATTTTTCATGAAAGAACTACTTAACTGATTTAAATTGGGGTTTTTTCTATAACTTGCTTGAACATTCCGGTTGATTTTGCGATGTCTCTCATTGCAGTATGTATCATAGTTTGCTTGCGATACTGATTTATTTGCGTGAATCTGAGAGACATGCAGTGGGCTGAGAGGAGGGTGAAGCATGACATCAAGAGTAGGCAGCTGGGCAGGGCTCTCCTCATTCATGCACCAGCCTTGGGGCATGTACCTTACTTTTGCTAAGCTAGCGAACGACAGAACTACTTAATGTTTTTTTTTCTATAATTTGCTTGAACATTCTGGTTGATTTTGCGACTTCTCTCTTAGTGCTAAGAATCATAATTCGCTTGCAGGAGCGATATATTCATGCTAATCTGAGACAGATGCTGCAGGCCGAGGGGATCTGTTAGGATTGGGCATCTGGGCAGGGCTCTCCTCACTGTCCTTTTTCACTAATACATGGGCGGAGCCACAGGGCTAGATAGATATAGATATATAGATAGATATAGATATATACACACACACACATATATATATATGTGAAACTGTACATATAAAATATATGTCATGTCCTACTCCAATTCTGGATAGCTACAGTGTTTGCAGGTTTTCATTCTAACCAATTTCTTAATTAGTGACCAGTTTTTGCTGCTAATTCATTTCTTTTGCATTAAACGACTCGCTGTTAAAGCCTCAGACCCCTTAATTGTTTATCTTATTTTTTTCTTAATTAGCTGCCAAACAATAAAGAGAAACAACAAAAAAAAGAGCCCACACAGGACCATCTACACTGTTTCCATCATACAAAACCTTACATAAAGAAATCTTTTTATTTTTATATTATGAAAGGTTGAAGTTCTCAGTAATGATGATCTGCTCAGGTCCACAAAGCATTTTGATTGAGGACAGAAAAAAAACATAATCAACAGTTTTAGAAATGTCTGCTGTGGCAGAATGAGAGCACCCAGCAAGCCATGGAATTAAATAATGGGTTAATTAACAAAGATAATTCTAATTCTTCTAATTAAAAAACTGGTTGGAATAAAATTAGTTGGAATTTGAGGCCCCAACTTAGTTGGTCATCTGTTGGCTCGCTTCACATCTCTTTTTTTTTTTTTGGCTGTTTAAGGAAAAAGAAGCAATTCAAAGCACTGTGTCTTAAAAAACAAGGCAACTAAAATGAAGCAAAAAGAAGTCAAGTGATAGTAGAAATTGGTTACTGATTAAGAAAGTATCAGGAAAAAAAAACTGCAGCCACTGCGGCCCTTCTGGATTGCAGTTGAACACTCCTGACATACTTGCTGTACATGTCATAAATATTTTTTCAGAATAGCCACCAGAGGGCAGCATATATCAATACAGTATATGCCATACACACAAGCTACCTGAAAACTTCTTACAGTCACTGGGAATTAATCAAGTTAGTACAAAATATATGAAAGAAGTGCAGTGTACATTCTTGAAGCAGCACCTTATATAGTGCATCTCTTTTCTTATCTGATATCCATACATTTTGTATTGCCCTGAAATATCACCATGTAGTTGCCAACACATACAAACAGAGTGCTATTGTAATCGCTGACAGAGCTCATCTTAGTCGTGTATCTTTACTCAGACCTGCAGGGTATGAACTCAGGATGGTCACTGCCTAAGTAAATTTCTCGCTAGTGACATTTGGGGGCTTGTCTGGGATTCATGCAAATGGACAGGGGTATGATTGTACTGAAGCTTGCTTGTCACTAGAGGAGGAGAGTCTCCCTTCAGATCCACTGGCTAAATCAGCTGCACTCCGGATTCTGAATTCAATGGTCCCAGTCTGTGTCCTGCAGCTCTGACATGTAAATGAGAGGGGTGTCACATGAGTGAATTTCTCACCAGCATTAACTGACAACAATACAAAAGTTTTGTAGTCACCAGCATTGTGAGGTTCAATACATTGGATAGCTTGACTTTACCAAGTTGTTCAGAGCATAGATGGCACAACTCATGCACTGTGTGAGACAGCAATGTTACCCACAGTGCCACAGTGCTGCATGATTTGTTAACATACCAAGGTAAAAAATCAGCACAGCAAGAACAAGCCTGTTATTCAAGAGAAAACGTAACCAAGTCCCTTCCTTGTATACTTGTGTAAGGTTCACGGTGTCGGCATGGGATTAGATGGGAGTTTGAGTTTTAATAATATGCTGGACGTCTTTGAGGAAGCAACAAAAGTATATGATTAGAGAGGTGCATATATTACTTATCTTGATTTTCAGGTCCAAAATGAAGGACTGGGTATCAAATTAAAAGAAGTGGAAGTTCAGGTCATGGTGTGCAGGTGGGTACCAAACTGTTTCAGACACAGGAAGTAAGAAACCTTATAAGAATTAGATGATGTTAAAAGTGGTGCCAGTGCTAGGGCTAAGGCTGCTGCTATTTTAATATATATATATATATATATATATATATA